>CM026390.1:23897481-24064074 GCA_014843695.1 Archivesica marissinica
GGTACTTTTACTTTACCATGTGTGCAAGCTGTCTATATGCCTCATTCAGACTGGGTACCTTTACTTTACCATGTGTGCAAGCTGTCTATATGCTTCATTCAGACTGGGTACTTTTACTTTACCATGTGTGCAAGCTGTCTATATGCTTCATTCAGACTGGGTACTTTTACTTTACCATGTGTGCAAGCTGTCTATATGCTTCATTCAGACTGGGTACTTTTACTTTATGTATATATGCTTCATTAAGACTGGGTACTTTTACTTTACCATGAGTGCAAGCTGTCTATATGCTTCATTCAGACTGGGTACTTTTACTTTACCATGTGTGCAAGCTGTCTATATGCTCCATTCAGACTGGGTACTTTTACTTTACCATGTGTGCAAGCGGTCTATAAGCTTCATTTAGACTGGGTACCTTTACTTTACCATGTGTGCAAGCGGTCTATATGCTTCATTAAGACTGGGTACTTTTACTTTACCATGTGTGCAAGCTGTCTATATGCTTCACTAATACTGGGTACTTTTACTTTACCATGTGTGCAAGCGGTCTATATGCTTCATTCAGACTGGGTACTTTTACTTTACCATGTGTGCAAGCAGTCTATATGCTTCATTAAGGCTGGGTACATTTACTTTACCATGTGTGCAAGCTGTCTATATGCTTCATTAAGACTGGGTACTTTTACTTTACCATGTGTGCAAGCTGTCTATATGCTTCACTAATACTGGGTACTTTTACTTTACCATGTGTGCAAGCAGTCTATATGCCTCATTCAGACTGGGTACTTTTACTTTACCATGTGTGCAAGCTTCATTCAGACTGGGTACTTTTACTTTACCATGTGTGCAAGCTGTCTACATGCTTCATTCAGACTGGATACTTTTACTTTACCATGTGTGCAAGCTGTATATATGCTTCATTAAGACTGGGTACTTTTACTTTACCATGTGTGCAAGCTGTCTATATGCTTCATTCAGACTGGGTACTTTTACTTTACCATGTGTGCAAGCTGTCTATATGCTCCATTCAGACTGGGTACTTTTACTTTACCATGTGTGCAAGCTGTCTATATGCTTCATTCAGACTGGGTACTTTTACTTTACTATGTGTGCAAGCTGTCTATATGCTTCATTCAGACTGGGTACTTTTACTTTACCATGTGTGCAAGCTGTCTATATGCTTCATTCAGACTGGGTACTTTTACTTTACCATGTGTGCAAGCTGTCTATATGCTTCATTAAGACTGGGTACTTTTACTTTACCATGTGTGCAAGCTGTCTATATGCTTCATTAAGACTGGGTACTTTTACTTTACCATGTGTGCAAGCGGTCTATATGCCTCATTCAGACTGGGTACTTTTACTTTACCATGTGTGCAAGCTGTCTATATGCTTCATTCAGATTGGGTACTTTTACCATGTGTGCAAGCTGTCTATATGCTTCATTCAGACTGGGTACAAGCAACCCAGATGTATCATTCTGACTTAGACTGTTACCATTTGTGCAAGGAGTCCAGCTGCCTCATTCTGACTGGGTACTGGTGTAATAAGGAATCCAAGCTCCATGGCAACAAACTTCTGCAATGATGGAAAATACTGGCTGCTGGATGCAGTCTTCTCTGCTAACACCAAAACTTGCACCTGATTTTCCTAGACACAGCAAATATACAACAGAAAAAGTGAGATTCTTAGTATAAAGAGCAAGCAGAATTAGTGCCATAGAACCTCTTGATGGTAAAAATACATGACAAGCAAGTCCTGTTCCATCAGTTTTCGTAATAAAATTACTCTACCCTACATACACGAGAAATATTCACCATCACTGTACCTCTTGAGATGGTTCAATATCAGCATACACATTCTGTATATAATACCCATTGTCTGTCCCCCTTGAGAGGATTCAATCGTGACATACCGTACACAAAGTATTCCCCCCTAATTACCCCCCTTGAAGGGGTATAATCTCTGCATACACAAAGTATTCCCCCCTAACTAGCCCCCTCGAAGGCATTCAATCTTTGCATACACAAAGTATTCCCCCTAACTACCCCCTTGAAGGCGTTCAATCTTTGCATACACAAACTATTCCCCCCTAACTACCCTCTATTGAAGGGGTTCAAACTCTGCATGCACATGAAATACTCCCCTCTCACTGATATCTTCTAAGCCATGATCTGAAAGATCTACACAATGCAAATTAAATATTAATAGTACTGGAATTGGGAAGAGCCGTCTGTGGGAAGAGCTGTCTTTGGGAAGAGCCGTCTGTAATGTTGTAAGAACTTGTGGCTTAACCCATTTTTGCTTTCTTTGCATATATTTTATATGTACGGTAGATTCTGTGTCATAATAGAGCAAAATAAAATATGATTAAACAAATAGTACTGGAATCATATCAAATTTATTAGTTTTGCAAACTGACTAGAACCAGCTGGCATAGAACTAAGTGTGACCTTGACCACAGCTGTGCACATCGTCTTAAAATTCCTCTGCCTATTTAAGAGTTATAGAACTGACATGAGAAATAGCCATTTGAAGTTGTGCCAAGTCATTCTAAAGTTCCACACAAATTTGTTTCGGATGGCTAGATGCCATGGATGGAGTTCATTCCAACGTCCCCTTCCGCTATACGGTGGCTGGCGTGATAATTAAGATTTCATTTTTAGTCGGGAATTTCAGCAACAAATGGTTAATCAATTTCATGTAGGCCTACCTTTCTAAGTTTGGCAAGCTTTCTTCTGACACTGGCCTGTGATACAAGGTCTGCCTCAGTTGCGTATACTACACCTATATGAGTAGCTGGTCGAAAATCTAAATAGCCAAGGTTGTCTTCATACAGTACATTAACACCTGCAGAGCAAAATAGAAAATTCAAACTTGGTTTTCATCTTGGCCTTAGGCGAGAACAAAGCATTTTAAATTGAATTTTGTTGCCAGATACATGTACCGTCCGTACTCACCTATAAGGCTATCTCGTCTATAAGATGACCCCCCTACTTGGGTCCTGAAATCTGTATGTTTTGGCATGCACTTGCATATAAAACGGGTGCGGGCCGTTGTCTAATGTTGTTAAAACTTGTGGCCCAAACCATTTGCATGTTCACATTATGTATTATATCTGTTTATGCATGACATATATAATAATGATTTGCAATAAAATATGATTAAACTATAAAACGGGTTGATAAAATGGACACCATATCATGTATAAATTGCATGTTTGGCCACCAGTGCTAGTTGAAGAAATTTCCTGTGTCTTTTAAAAACGTAATTATGGATACCATTTAACACATATATTTTTTAGCACTCACTTATAAGATGGGAAACAACTTTGAGGCCATAATCTGCTGGTTAAGAACTTGTCGTATAGGCGAATATGTACGGAAGGTTGAATTAAGGACAAACAATCTCCAGAAAATGGTCTATAGCAGTAACTAAGATGTCAGTAAAGTTCTAAGATACCTCAATTCAAACTTTATTTATTGTTGGAGTTTTACCAGGTTAGCAAACATCTCAACAGACAACACAAAGCAGGCACACCAACGTAATGCTGAATTGCCAACACACACATTGCAATAACAGGGGTGGCGGTTACGTTTATTTATCGTCGCTACCGGTTGCCCATATGAACGACGCCTCCTGAAGAGATTAGTATTTTTGGAGGATAGTGGAATATATATGTTTTGGCTGAAAAGTGTGTCGTGAAAACATGTTAATTTCATGTTAAACACGTCGAGCACAATACACATTATTACCTTGCAAGGATATAGATAAAGCAGAGTTTTGCCACTTTGAATTCATAACTATATGACCAAATGGAACTCTAATATGAGCCTTTTCTGGTGTTAATTGTGTACACAGCAGATCGTTTGTATTTCCCGCCATCTCTCAAACTACAGCAAAAACTATCTCTTTGAAGAAGAGCGGTGTCAACATACATTTGTCATCGCAAAACTGCATAAAACTAAAGTTAGTTTTCTGCTGTTTTCAAGTTTCGTTGATGGTGTCATGTGGAGAACGATGCTGGAAAATGTTCTCATAATTGGTACAGGAATGACTGGCGCATCGATTGCATCATTACTACGTCAGGACTTACAAAGAACTGTCTCGATCTCGATGTGGGATAAGAGCAATGACATAGGTAATAACACAATAAGGTGGTAATATATCTGGTTCTGGTTTCTGGTTAGTAACGTTGCAGGGCCTTTCAGCGTAGACGCAACGGGAGAGAGAGTGTGGGAGTCTTCTAGTCCCACTTGTGGACAGCTGTTTTGAAGCTGCCGACTGCACTC
The DNA here is from genome assembly GCA_014843695.1 of Archivesica marissinica. Lineage (NCBI taxonomy): Eukaryota > Metazoa > Mollusca > Bivalvia > Venerida > Vesicomyidae > Archivesica > Archivesica marissinica. The sequence continues at coordinate 23,901,774 of CM026390.1, forward strand.
GCGCATGCAACACTATCATCCAGTTTATTCCAGTCAATAATAGTCTGTGGGAAGAATGACTGTCTATATTGTTTTGTCCTACACTGCACTGGCACAAAACACCTATAGTGGTTCACAGTTTGTCTATCTATGATGTTGTCAGTATTATAGCCACTAAATGTCTTGGGGGTTACTTTACGTTTGTTCTTTCGTACTGGTGTCAAAAAGTCATGGCTTGCCAGGGCTGGTACCAGCCCCTCGACCACCTTATAGAAGAATATCAGACGATTCGCCTTCCTTCGGTCCTGGAGGGATGGAAGCCTCAAGTCATGGAGCATTCGAGTGACGCACCCTGTAGAATTGGTGGTGTAGTCTCCTGATATGAACCTGGCGGCCTGTCTCTGTACTTTCTCAAGTTTGTCGGTGTCCTTCTGGTGGTAAGGGTCCCATATAATAGAGCTGTATTCTAATGTGGAGCGTACTAGCGAAAGGTAGGCTGTTCTGCGACAAGATTCGGGGCATTGCTTTAGGTTTCTGCGGAGAAAGCCCAAGGTGGAGTTTGCTTTCTTCGTGATCTTGGTGATATGTGAGCTCCATTTGAGGTCTTCTGCTATCGTCACTCCAAGGTAGGGGTTTTCTGGGACCTGCTGTAAGATGTGGTTGTCCAGCTGATAGAAGTTGGAGGACTTCTGGTTTATGCTCATAATGTAGCACTTTTTAGCATTAAACCTCATTCCCCAGGTATCTGCCCATGCTTCTAGTTGGCGTAAATCTTCTTGAAGGGTTTCGTGGTCTTCCCTGTTTTTGATGTTGCGGTATAGGAGGCAGTCATCGGCGAACAAACGTACTGTGGATTTGACAGACTCTGGGAGATCATTAATGTGGCAGAGGAATAGTAGTGGGCCGAGCACTGTGCCTTGTGGGACACCGGAGTCGACAGTAACTGTTTCTGATTCCTCTCCCTCAACAACAACCCTCATACTTCTGTTGGTGAGAAAGTCCCTGAGCCAGTGGTGTATGCTGCCGGTGATGCCATACTGTTCCAGTTTGTGTAGGAGTTTTCGGTGTGGTACGGTATCAAATGCCTTGCTGAAATCTAGGATGGCCATGTCGATTTGAGAGCCCGAGTCAGTCTTGGCAAGGAGGTCATGTACAGTTGTTACAAGTTGAGTTTCGCAGGAGAAACCAGAGCGGAATCCGTGGTTTAATGATGTTAAGATGTTGTTGATTTCTAGATGTTCCATGATGTGTTTGCAGATGATGTGTTCTAGCAATTTACATGTTACACAGGTCAGGGAAACGGGTCGGTAGTTTTCGGCAAGGTGGACATCGCCTTTCTTAAAGACTGGGGATACAAACGCGTTTTTCCAGTCAGTAGGGAGTCTTCCGGTGTCAATGGAAAGTTGGAAGATGGTACTTATTGCAGGTGCTAGCTGGCAAGCACAGGTCTTCAACACCAGGTTGGGGATCATGTCCGGACCCTTGGATTTGGCAGTGTTGATAGCCAGGAGAAGATGCTCAACGCCCTTCGTAGTAATGTTGAGCGTGGGAATGGCTTTCCGACTTCTCTTGTTGGTGTCAGGTAGTCGGGTATCGTCGTCATCCTTGGTGAAGACAGACCTAAACTGGTCGACTAGAATCTGAGCCTTGTCCTTGCTGTTGTTCAGTAACCTTCCCATCTTCTTGAGAGGAGCCACACCAATACTGTCCTGTCTGCGTGATTTGACATACCTCCAGAATGGCTTGGTGTATATATGTATAGGATATAAGCCAAAAACGACCGAATATGTAAAATATTGGACTGTGTGAGGCGCATAGCATATTGGATCCGTTTGAGACTTATATTTGAGACTTATATCTTACTTAAAACTAGTCCTATGTATGTAGGCCTATGTATGTTCCTTTAATGTCAAACCCCTCGCGGGGACTTTAAATAAGACCTCTACATAAAAAAATATTCTGTTATTTCAAAAATTCCTGGATAGTAAAATGTCACATTGTTCAAGTCTAAATATTTGGACTAACTTAAAACACGCGCTTATATAACAAGATCTAGTCATATAAATAAGACCTCTACACACATTTCTTACCTGTTATTTCGAGGTCTTATCGTTAAAGCTCATTTTCGCATAGCACTTTCCGCCCTGGGATTTCTGACCAATATTTTGAAGCTTTTCGGTTATAAATTTGCGCATTTGTGTTAAGAATAATCATAAATATTAAGAACGGTTAAAATATATTGTATTACCGTTGTGCATATCATTTAGCTGTTTGAAGTCGACAGGTGAAATTCTCCCATTTTTTCTGCACAGTCTTCACAAAAGAAATCCGAATGAATTATTGGCTCAGACTAAATCGCAGACGCTTATGCATATTTCTATTTGAATTGGTACATAACGTTAATGGTAAGACAAACTACGATTTAAAAAGTCTCGACGCAATTAAAATGCTGTTTAAAAATCTAAATATAACGCTGCTTTGCGTAGTGACGTCATGATGCTATAAAGAGGATCTTACACTTGTTGTGATTTCATATCATATTTTATAGAACAAGTTTTGAACTTTTGCTACATTGTATTTACCACTCCGGTGAGATCCTATATATGTACAGTCAAACCTGTGTTAAGCAGCCAGCCAAGGGAATCACAGAAAGTGGCTGCTTAGCACAGGTGGCTACTTAATAGAGGGCACATGTATAATAAAACATATTGGGAGTCTGGAAACTGGCTACTTTATACAGGTTGGCTGCCTAATAGAGGTGACCACTAACACAGGTTTGACTGTATATACAATTCAATGATGTTATGTTGGCAGGAGGACGTATGTCAACATGCAGATGTAAGAAGAATGGTAGATGTACTGTGGATCTCGGAGCACAATATATATCAGCTACGCCTGCATATCAACAAAAACATGCTAGGTATGCGTAATGCAATATATACCAGCCCATCTGAATATCAACAAAAACATGCTAGGTATCCGTAATGCAATACATACCAGCCCATCTGAATATCACCAAAAACATGCTAGGTATCCGTAATGCAATACATGCCAGCCCATCTGAATATCAACAAAAACATGCTAGGTATCCGTAATGCAATACATACCAGCCCATCTGAATATCACCAAAGACATGCTAGGTATCCGTAATGCAATACATACCAACCCATCTGAATATCAACAAAGACATGCTAGGTATCCATAATGCAATACATACCAGCCCATCTGAATATCACCAAAAACATGCTAGGTATCCGTAATGCAATACATACCAGCCCATCTGAATATCAACAAAAACATGCTAGGTATCCGTAATGCAATACATACCAGCCCATCTGAATATCACCAAAGACATGCTAGGTATCCGTAATGCAATACATACCAGCCCATCTGAATATCAACAAAAACATGCTACGTATCCGTAATGCAATACATACCAGCCCATCTGAATATCAACAAAAACATGCTACGTGTCCGTAATGCAATACATACCAGCCCATCTGAATATCACCAAAGACATGCTAGGTATCCGTAATGCAATACATACCAACCCATCTGAATATCAACAAAAACATGCTACGTATCCGTAATGCAATACATACCAGCCCATCTGAATATCACCAAAGACATGCAAGGTATCCGTAATGCAATACATACCAGCCCATCTGAATATCAACAAAAACATGCTAGGTATCCGTAATGCAATACATACCAGCCCATTTATTCAAGATTTAAGAGTTTTTGGGTGTCTTCTTCATGTGGTGTGTTTAGGTGAGAGGTTGTGATTAGGGCGGCTTTAAGATGTTATTGTGAAAAGATCATTGTACCTGTGTCACTCGCTTAGGGCTCATTCTAGAGGGAGATTTGGGCAAAATAGTCCCCTTCGCCCCCTTGAGGCCCCACTTCTCCCTAAAAAACAAGAACAAATAAAAACAAATTACAATTTTCAGACAAAATTTTGTCTATATACACTGGCCCATTATAAAGCACTCCTAATCAAATGTTGTATTTACTGTGCATTTTTATATATTTAACCATATTTTGTTATTATCGGCTAGTATTATTCAACCGATCTCATGTATCTAACATGCTATTACTGTTGTATATGCAGGATGTATCTAACATGCTATTACTGTATATGCAGGATGTATATAACATGCTATTACTGTTGTATATGCAGGATGTATATAACATGCTATTACTGTTGTATATGCAGGATGTATCTAACATGCTATTACTGTTGCATATGCAGGGACTATACAGAGTTAACTAAGTGTGGAGTTCTGGAACTACTGCATGGTGAAATAGAAGGACACCAGAATAGCACTGCTGGAATCAAGCACTTTGTCACACCGGATGGAGTTAGTTCCCTTGTTGAACATTATGTTAATAAAGCAGGCAAGTCAATCTTCATCACATTACACAGATTTACCTCCCTTGAAACTTGTTGTTACAATGCTATTGATCGTGTTAAATAGACTATGTAAATGCTGCAATAAAAACGCTATTGAAGCAGAATACCATTTTATCTTGATATGTTCGATGTGCATGTACAATGAAATAAGATTACATTTTTTAGGCAGAATAAGTTGGCCTACCTTGAATAAATATGTTACTCTTATGAAAAGTAAGAATAGTAAAATATTAATAAATAAATACAGCTAAATATATTAAGAATACCTTAAGCAATTTATGTATATTACATTTTGTTTCTCATGCCATGTATACTATTATGTATGTATATAGTATTGCCAAAGGCAAGGTTATTGCTGATTTTGCAGTAAAACATGTTCTGTTCTGTTGACATTACGTTAATAAAGTAAGCAAGTAAATATTTGTCATGCATGATGGAGTTAACTCCCTTGTTTAACATTACCTTAAAGTTGCTTAATATACGCATATCTGCGGTTTTGTGGCTCCCTCTGGTAGCCTTATATTGGACATTGTTAACTTGTGAGTAAGCACACAGTGTAAAGACAATTGATTTGTATGTTGTTGCATAGGGTGGCAAATAAGCAATTATCACAGCACAAACACTTGCAAATTGCTTCAGACGCAGTGCTTGGGAATGGTTACTTGGTGAAGGATGTTTCCATAGCAACAGATAAGGTGAGGGTCACAACAGCTGAAGGTCATTCAGAGCAGTTTGATGCGGTAGTTGTGACTATGCCGGTACCTGAGATATTGCAATTACAAGGAGATATAGCAGCGTTGATAGGTTTGTTTTGTTTGATGGTTGATCAGTACATGTATAAACAAAAGTAAAAACTAGGCTGTCCGATTAGCGCAGTGGTTAGCGTACTCGCTTCTCACCAATGCAACCCGGGTTCGATCCTCGGGCCGGGAAGTATGTGAGATGGTACGGTGGTCGCCAGATCGGACAGGTGGATTTTCTTCGGGTACTCCGGTTTCCTCCCACACGAATGACCACATATACGCTTTCATCCGCGCCAACGAGAGTGATTAATATAAGTTATTAAAACTTGCTGCGCAATCGTTGTAAAATAATATAAAGTTTAAACTTTAAAAAGTAAAAACATTAAAATTATTCTACTGCACAGTAAATCTTTATCAAAAACAAAACAGAAAACTAGAGGATAGCACTTGCAGAGATGCAAAACTAGAGGATAGCACTCGCAGAGATGCAAACCTGCGAACCTGCGTCCGTGTGCTGGTATTTGATCCAAAAACAAATGCTTGATTTTACAGTGGAATATAGTCAACGCTAGTGTACACTTCGCTGACCACCCTGACCACAGGCGTTGACCGATTAATTCCAAAAAAGCGAATCCTGTCCTCGTGGATCAACCCTCTATAGTTATACACAAAGTTTCATCAAAACCCATCTACATCATTTTGCGTTATCCTGTGCACACACAGACAGACGCACAGTTGGGTGATGTAAGTTATGTAGTTGATGTAGGAAACTTTAATTTTGTAAATCTGAACCATGGTGCTAAATAGTGCCACTATACGGGTGCGAGGGAGGAGGGATTAGGTTATTTAAAAACATCCATATTGCGTGGATGCCGTTTCTAAATTTAGCTACATTTTTATTGTTCTTGATCTGGCATCAATATTTTTCATTGTTAATTGACATAGTAATTGATTTTCTGGGACCAGTGATCTGGTTCGAGAGTTCAAGTCATCCGTGTTCGAATCATCAAAGATAGAACAAAATGCATTATATAGAGATTATTTCCGGGACCAGTGATCTGGTTCGAGAGTTCAAGTCATCCATGTTCGAATCATTAATTATTTCCGGGACCAGACGACATGTTCGAGCATACAGGGGTGTTCTAGTTAACCGAGTTCGAGAAAACGAAGTTCGACTGTACATGTATGTATTGTATTGCAGATGAGAAAGGGATCCGGTCAGACTTACAATCAGTGAGCTACTCTTCAAGGTTTGCTGTTGGTCTCTTCTTTGAGCCTGAAACAAAGCTGGAGATATCCTGGTCTGCCAAGTACATTACCGACAATCCATGTATCAGATTTGTGTCTTTTGACAACAGAAAGAGAGGGAAAGGTAATTGCCTGTTAGTAACATACGGTTATTGTGTTCATTTAAATTACTAGTTTTTATCGGGAAGGGTCGTAACTAATGTTGCTGGAACTTTTACTTTTCTTTAAATTGATGATGATAATTATGTACAGTCTACATCCGTTATGTTGAATTCCGTCGGACCGAACAAAATACTTCTACATAGCCGAAGTTTGTGGAAGTTGTGATATGATTTATATAAATTAAGCTTTAAATTGTTATGTTTTGCCATTGTTTTTACAACATTAGTTAATCGCCTCGTTCATGAGGGAATCCATTGCCATGAGGGAGAGAGAAGAGGTAAGGTGGCATTTAAGTGCCTTACCTATGGACACAATCATAACGGCTACAGCTGGGCTCAAACTCCAAACATCTGAAGCTTATGTTCTACCACTGTGCTCTCACGACTTCCACATTTAAATTATGCACATACATATAGCGTTAGTTACAATGAATAAATGAACAACTATATAAATGAAAAAGCTTCCAATAATTGCATATACAACACCATGCTCGCATAATTGCATATACAACACCGTGCTCCCATAATTGCATAGACAACACCGTGCTCACATAATTGCATATACAACACCGTGCTCCCATAATTGCATATACAACACCGTGCTCCCATAATTGCATAGACAACACCGTGCTCCCATAATTGCATATACAACACTGTGCTCCCATAATTGCATATACAACACCGTGCTCCCATAATTGCATATACAACACCGTGCTCCCATAATTGCATAGACAACACCGTGCTCCCATAATTGCATATACAACACCGTGCTCCCATAATTGCATATACAACACCGTGCTCCCATAGTTGCATAGACAACACTGTGCTCCCATAATTGCATAGACAACACCATGCTCCCATAATTGCATAGACAACACCGTGCTCCCATAATTGCATATACAACACTGTGCTCCCATAATTGCATATACAACACCGTGCTCCCATCATTGCATAGACAACACCGTGCTCCCATAATTGCATATACAACACTGTGCTCCCATAATTGCATAGACAACACCGTGCTCCCATAATTGCATAGACAACACCGTGCTCCCATAATTGCATATACAACACCGTGCTCCCATAATTGCATAGACAACACCGTGCTCCCATAATTGCATATACAACACTGTGCTCCCATAATTGCATATACAACATCGTGCTCCCATAATTGCATATACAACACCGTGCTCCCATAATTGCATAGACAACACCGTGCTCCCATAATTGCATATACAACACCGTGCTCCCATAATTGCATATACAACACCGTGCTCCCATAATTGCATATACAACACCGTGCTCACATAATTGCATAGACCAAAGCATGCTCGCATTATTGCATAGACAACACCATGCTCACATAGTTGCCTAGACCAAAGCATGCTCGCATTATTGCATAGACAACACCATGCTCGGATAAATGCATAGACAACACCGTGCTCCCATAGTTGCATATACAACACCGTGCTCGCATAATAGCATAGACAACACCGTGCTCCCATAATTGCATAGACCAAAGCATGCTCGCATTATTACATAGACAACACCATGCTCGGATAAATGCATAGACAACACCGTGCTCGCATTATTGCATAGACAACACCGTGCTCGCATTATTACATAGACAACACCGTGCTCGGATAAATGCATAGACAACACCATGCTCACATAGTTGCATAGACCAAAGCATGCTCGCATTATTGCATAGACAACACCGTGCTCCCATAATTGCATAGACCAAAGCATGCTCGCATTATTGCATAGACAACACCATGCTCCCATAATTGCATAGACAACACCGTGCTCCCATAATTGCATAGACCAAAGCATGCTCGCATTATTGCATAGACAACACCGTGCTCGCATAATTGCATAGACAACACCGTGCTCCCATAATTGCATATACAACACCGTGCTCGCATAATTGCATAGACAACTCCGTGCTCGCATAATTGCATAGACCAAAGCATGCTCGCATTATTGCATAGACAACACTGTGCTCCCATAATTGCATAGACCAAAGCATGCTCGCATTATTGCATAGACAACACCGTGCTCGCATAATTGCATAGACAACACCGTGCTCCCATAATTGCATATACAACACCGTGCTCGCATAATTGCATAGACAACTCCGTGCTCGCATAATTGCATAGACCAAAGCATGCTCGCATTATTGCATAGACAACACTGTGCTCCCATAATTGCATAGACCAAAGCATGCTCGCATTATTGCATAGACAACACCGTGCTCGCATAATTGCATAGACAACACCGTGCTCCCATAATTGCATATACAACACCGTGCTCGCATAATTGCATAGACAACTCCGTGCTCGCATAATTGCATAGACCAAAGCATGCTCACATAGTTGCATAGACAACACCATGCTCACATAGTTGCATAGACAACACCGTGCTCACATAGTTGCATAGACAACACCGCTATCACATAGTTGCATAGACAACACCGTGCTCACATAGTTGCATAGACCAAAGCATGCTCACATAGTTGCATAGACAACACCGTGCTCGCATAATTGCATAGTAACACCGTGCTTGCATAATTGCATATACAACACTGTGCTCGCATAATTGCATAGACCAAAGCATGCTCGCATTATTGCATAGACAACACCTTGTAGTATCAAGTATTGAGTGTCAAGAATTTGTGTAATTGCATAGATACTGTTATTGTTTCAATCAGACATAATTGTACAAGACATTGGTTATACTGATATTAATACAATGTAAAATAAATATATTGTTAATTACGTCTCCCCCTAACATAATTACGTCTCCCATGATGGGGAGGGGCGAGACATATTGCTTTGCCTTTGCTATCTGTCCGATTTAAAGACTGTCTGGACCAACGTTTTAGCTCATCAGCCAACAATATTTTTCAGACATTGCCACTGTTGGACCCTCAATATGTGTTCATACTGGGGCTCCTTGGGGCCTGAAGCATATAGAAAAGGACGAAGATGAAGCAGTTGTTGAGATTTTACAGCATTTAAAATCTGTGTTACCAGGGTTACCGGAGCCCATTGAGGTCATAGGTCACAAGTGGAGATATTCTCAGGTAGGTACTTTGTGTGAATGGCTGTCTTCGGAAACAAATCTTTGCTAAAGAGTTTGTTTGTTTCTTCTTTGGCGTATGTCCAGTTTTACCATGTCCGCGATTCATCTCCAAAACCCCTTGTTGGATGTTCACCATGCTTGGCTGGAAGCATCGGTATAATGTCTAGTAGTGCATATTGTATTTCCATTCCGGTTGAATGATTTTTTTCCAGATTTACGGCCATTTGAACACATAGGTTTTCTGCGCTTCACGTCCAAAACCACTTGTTGGATGTTCACCAAACCTGGCAGGAAGCATCAACTGTATGTCTAGTTTTGCATATTGTAATCCCGTTAGAGTTGGATGATTATTTTTGCGCATATATGGCTTAGGACATAAAGCTTGTACGCGCTTCATCTCATTAAGCTTCGGAGGAAGCATCAGCATTATGTCTAGTTATAACCCTGTTCTGGTTGGATGGTTTTATGGTTAGATTTATGGCCATTTGAACTTTTTTATAGCAAAAAGCGTGTAGGCACTTCATCTTCCAAACCTCTTGATGGATTTATATTGTAATCCCTTTCCAGTTGGATATTTTGGCAGATTTACGGCCCTTTGAACATTTTTATAACACAAAGCATGTCCATGTTTCATCTCCAACACTGAAGAGTACTACATATGACTTTTTATTGCAATGTCTTCATATATTGCGCTTCCATGCTTTTATTACTCCACTGAAGCAACATGCGGTTTTTTTCAAAAACAATTTCTATCTCTCTACCATATTTATGGCAGGTTCGATCGTCCGACTGATCATAATAATATTAACAGTCTTTCGGATGGGACTAGAAATCGAGGACTCATGTATCGGTGCTAGACACCGGTCATGTAAAAGAACCAGGAATGCTTCTGGAATTGCAGCATCTTCTGTATCTTGCACTATCCTCCAAAACATGTAATAAGTAATTAAGTTACTTCTGGAGGCATCACCCCTGATTAACCAGGGGGTGGAAGACAAATAAAGTGATGCACACAATTCCCTATTGTGAATGGTATGAAAGTGTCAACAGTAAAGCTGGTAATCCAGGGGTCGCAGGTTCGATCCCCCGTCTGACCCTAATAAAAATTAACAGTCTTTCAGATGGGACGTTAAACCGAGGTCTCGTGTCGGTGCTTTACACTGTGCACGTAAAAGAACCAGAGGAGATTCTGGAATGGGTCTCTGTCTATATCATGCACTATCCTCCAAAATAACTAATCTCTTCAGGAGGCGTCGCTCATATGGGCAACCGGTTAGAGAAGATAAATAAACGTAAAAACACATGGGACTTTAAACCAAGGTCTTGTGTCGGTGCTGTAAAAGAACCAGAGGAGACTCTGGAATGGGTCTCTGTCTGTATCATTGCACTATCCTCCAAAAATCTAAAATAACTAATCTATTCAGGAGGCGCCGTTTATATGGGCAACCGGTAGCGACGATAAATAAACGTAAAACACTGGGGGGAGGGGGGTACTCTTGTAAATTGGTCAGGTAATACTCATACAAAATCATTACCGGTAACTCAAATTATTTCTGTAACATTGCATTTTGGAATTAGCTTCAGATTTGTTGATTGTTGACATATATATGGGGCGGGTACAGAGCGGGAGGTTGCAGGTTCGAACCTTGTCATATGATCATTCTGATATGGCCGATTGGTGAGCAGTCAGCTAGTTAAATAATGATTGCGTATGTGAGATGGTATGTGTGGTCGCCAGATCGGACATGTGGGTTTTCTCCGGGTACTCCGGTTTCCTTCCACACGAATGACCACATTTCCATGACCACTGCGTCAATGAGAGTGATTAATATAAGTTGTTAAACTTTCATCGTTAAATAAAAAAATCGTTAAATAAAGTTTAAAAGAAAGACAAAAGATTGCGTACCATCCTGTTGCCTGGCTGCCTGGATAGGATTCAAGAAGTGATGTTCAAAGGAATATGAGGTATAATGGTAAATGTGTACAATAAATGTTGTTATTCGGGATACGGACATTTTACATTACTGTACGTTTAGGATAACTTGACAGTGACGTCACTCAATATTTACTCAACCGTCTCCGTAGCCCAGTGGTTAAGGCGTCCGCCTACGGAGCGGGAGGTCGAAGGTTCGAATCTCGTCAGGGGTTTGTTCTGATATGGCCGGTTGGTGAGCCGTCAGCTAGTTAAATAATGGTTACCGATTGCCTACCAGCCTGACGTCTGGCACACAAGCATAGGATTCGGGAAGTACTGATGTTCATAAAAAAGAGGTTTCCCATAAGTTGGAAATGACTGGACCTTTAAATAGTGGTATGCCGTCCATATTCACCTATAAGACGACCCCCCCCTACCTTAGTTTAAACAATATTTATTTCTTTGAATATACACAGTCTAGTATACATAATATCCCCTACCTTGATCATGAAATATGTGGGGTTGATACAATTTACACCAGACCATGTATAAATGTTTGGCCATTGCAAGTTGAAGAAATTTTCAGTGTCCGGGTGATTTCATTTCTAGCACTCAATTATAAGATAGGAAGTCACTTTGAGGCCATAATCTGGTGGTAATAAACTTGTGTTATAGGCGAGTATAGAGGTCACTATTTATACATGCTCTTACTATGATCTCAGCTGGAGTGTAAGATTCCAGCTGGAATGTAAATATCTCAGCTGGAGTGTAAGATTCCAGCTGGAATGTTAATATCTCAGCTGGAGTGTAAGATTCCAGCTGGAATGTTAATATCTCAGCTGGAATGTTAATATATCAGCTTGGTGTAAGATTCCAGCTGGAATGTTAATATCTCAGCTTGGTGTAAGATTCCGGCTGGAATGTTAATATCTCAGCTGGAGTGTAAGATTCCAGCTGGAATGTTAATATCTCAGCTTGGGCATAAGATTCCAGCTGGAATGTTAAGATCTCAGCTGGAGTGTAAGATTCCAGCTGGAATGTTAATATCTCAGCTGGAGTGTAAGATTCCAGCTGGAATGTAGGATCTCAGCTGGAGTGTAAGATTCCGGCTGGAATGTTAATATCTCAGCTTGGGTGTAAGATTCCAGCTGGAATGTTAATATCTCAGCTTGGGTGTAAGATTCCAGCTGTAATGTTAATATCTCAGCTTGGGTGTAAGATTCCAGCTGGAATATTAATATCTCAGCTGGAGTGTAAGATTCCAGCTGGAATGTTAATATCTCAGCTTGGGTGTAAGATTCCAGCTGGAATGTTAATATCTCAGCTGGAGTGTAAGATTCCAGCTGGAATGTTAATATCTCAGCTTGGGTGTAAGATTCCAGCTGGAATGTTAATATCTCAGCTTGGGTGTAAGATTCCAGCTAGAATGTTAATATCTCAGCTTGGGTGTAAGATTCCAGCTGGAATGTTAATATCTCAGCTTGGGTGTAAGATTCCAACTGGAATGTTAATATCTCAGCTTGGGTGTAAAATTCCAGCTGGAATGTTAATATCTCAGCTTGGGTGTAAGATTCCAGCTGGAATGTTAATATCTCAGCTGGAGTGTAAGATTCCAGCTGGAATGTTAATATCTCAGCTGGAGTGTAAGATTCCAGCTGGAATGTAGGATCTCAGCTGGAGTGTAAGATTCCGGCTGGAATGTTAATATCTCAGCTTGGGTGTAAGATTCCAGCTGGAATGTTAATATCTCAGCTTGGGTGTAAGATTCCAACTGTAATGTTAATATCTCAGCTTGAGTGTAAGATTCCAGCTGGAATATTAATATCTCAGCTGGAGTGTAAGATTCCAGCTGGAATGTTAAGATCTCAACGTGGGTGTAAGATTCCAGCTGGAATGTAAATATCTCAGCTGGAGTGTAAGATTCCAGCTGGAATGTTAATATCTCAGCTTGGGTGTAAGATTCCAGCTGGAATGTTAATATCTCAGCTTGGGTGTAAGATTCCAGCTGGAATGTTAATATCTCAGCTGGAGTGTAAGATTCCAGCTGGAATGTTAATATCTCAGGTTGGGTGTAAGATTCCAGCTGGAATGTTAATATCTCAGCTGGAGTGTAAGATTCCAGCTGGAATGTTAATATCTCAGCTTGGGTGTAAGATTCCAGCTGGAATGTTAATATCTCAGCTTGGGTGTAAAATTCCAGCTGGAATGTTAATATCTCAGCTTGGGTGTAAGATTCCAGCTGGAATGTTAATATCTCAGCTTGGGTGTAAGATTCCAGCTGGAATGTTAATATCTCAGCTTGGGTGTAAGATTCCATCTGGAATGTTAATATCTCAGCTTGGGTGTAAGATTCCAGCTGGAATGTTAATATCTCAGCTTGGGTGTAAGATTCCAGCTGGAATGTTAATATCTCAGCTTGGGTGTAAGATTCCAGCTGGAATGTTAATATCTCAGCTTGGGTGTAAGATTCCAGCTGGAATGTTAATATCTCAGCTTGGGTGTAAGATTCCAGCTGGAATGTTAATATCTCAGCTGGAGTGTAAGATTCCAGCTGGAATGTAAATATCTCAGCTAGAGTGTAAGATTCCAGCTGGAATGTTAATATCTCAGCTTGGGTGTAAGATTCCAGCTGGAATGTTAATATCTCAGCTGGAGTGTAAGATTCCAGCCAAGTGTAATATCCCAGCACGAGTGTAAAAGTCCAGCTGGAGTGTAGGATCTCAGCCAGAGTATGAGATCCCGACTGGAGTGCAGGATCTCAGCCAGAGTGTCAGATCCCAGCCAGAGTATGAGATCCCGACTGGAGTGTAGGATCTCAGCCAGAGTGTCAGATCCCAGCCAGAGTGGAGAAACCAAGCTGGAGCATAAGATCCCAGCTAGAGTGTCAGATCCCACCCAGAGTATGAGATCCCGACTAGAGTGTAGGATCTCAACCAGAGTGTAAGATCCCAGCAGAGTGGAGAAACCAAGCTGGAGCATAAGATCCCAGCTAGAGTGTCAGATCCCACCCAGAGTATGAGATCCCAGTGTATCTCTCAAGTCAACCATGGGTACCCAGGTAGTCCAGGGTGGGTTACTTTATTATTTTGTATTATGTTAAATTTATGTACAATACGTGTATTATATCTGCCAGGTACACCATGGGTACCCAGGAAGTCCTGGTTGTGTTGTTTTACGTGAGAAACCAACTGTGATTCTAGCGGGAGATGCATTCACACATTCAAACTTTGACGGATGTTTAGAATCGGCCTTCTCCGTTCATCAAACGTTGACCAACTTACTCAAATCCAAAGTGTAAACTGGATCTCTACATTCTGTAAAGCAATTTGATGGTTAACCAAAGAGGGACCTCACTGGCTTTTCTATTACCTCCCTTGGCAGATACTGTAAAGTCTGATTTATCTCGAAATGCATAGCGTCCTTTCAGTTGGAATCCTTTGTTTTTACTGTTGTTCCCTAACCAGATGTTGCGTTATGATAATGTGATTTTATCCAAATCATGTTAGTTAATTAATAAACAAATTTACAGATTACCCATTAGATCTGTCGAGATATAGAAACATAATAATTATATGATGAGAAAGAGGATTAAAATTGATAGCATGTTGTGCAAAGGAAACAACAATAAAAACAGAGGAAACCACTTAAGAGGACCTACATACTTTTAGGGAGTATTCAGGGGCAGTAACTGACCGATGTCTCTCATTGTGTTAGTTTCTTGAGGAACAACATTGCAACTGCAGAAGCGGCATCTCTGAATTCTATTGGTCAATCATGTTCACATGTGAACAGTGGAAAGAGAAATGCTGTGACTCAACAACAGAATGTCTGCTGGTGCAACAGATGTTTCAACAATAGAATGTCTGCTGGTGCAACATATACTTCAACAGCAGAATGTCTGCTGGTGCAACATATACTTCAACAACAGAATGTCTGCTGGTGCAACAGATGCTTCAACAACAGAATGTCTGCTGGTGCAACATATTCTTCAACAACAGAATGTCTGCTGGTGCAACATATACTTCAACAACAGAATGTCTGCTGGTGCAACATATTCTTCAACAACAGAATGTCTGCTGGTGCAACATATACTTCAACAACAGAATGTCTGCTGGTGCAACATATACTTCAACAATAGAATGTCTGCTGGTGCAACATATTCTTCAACAACAGAATGTCTGCTGGTGCAACATATACTTCAACAACAGAATGTCTGCTGGTGCAACATATACTTCAACAATAGAATGTCTGCTGGTGCAACATATTCTTCAACAACAGAATGTCTGCTGGTGCAACATATACTTCAACAACAGAATGTCTGCTGGTGCAACATATACTTCAACAATAGAATGTCTGCTGGTGCAACATATTCTTCAACAACAGAATGTCTGCTGGTGCAACATATACTTCAACAACAGAATGTCTGCTGGTGCAACATATACTTCAACAATAGAATGTCTGCTGGTGCAACATATTCTTCAACAACAGAATGTCTGCTGGTGCAACATATACTTCAACAACAGAATGTCTGCTGGTGCAACATATACTTCAACAATAGAATGTCTGCTGGTGCAACATATACTTCAACAATAGAATGTCTGCTGGTGCAACAGATACTTCAACAATAGAATGTCTGCTGGTGCAACAGATACTTCAACAATAGAATGTCTGCTGGTGCAACAGATGCTTCAACAATAGAATGTCTGCTGGTGCAATAGATGCTTCAACAACAGAATGTCTGCTGGTGCAATAGATGTTTCAACAATAGAATGTCTGCTGATGCACAGCCATGTCAGTGATGCCCTTAAATCATATCAGTGATGTCCTTAAACCATGTCAGTGATAACCTTAATCATGTCAGTGATGTCCTTCTTAACCATGTCAGTGATGTCCTTAAACCATATCAGTGATATACCTAACCATGTCGGTGATGTCCTTAACCATGTCAGTAATGTCCTTAACCATGTCAGTGATATACCTAACCATGTCAGTGATGTCCTTAACCATATCAGTGATGTCCTTAAACCATGTCAGTGATAACCATAACCATGCCAGTGATGTCCTTAACCATATCAGTGATGTCCTTAACCATGTCAGTGATATACCTAACCATATCAGTGATGTCCTTAACCATGTCAGTGATGTCCTTAACCATATCAGTGATGTCCTTAACCATATCAGTGATATACCTAACCATGTCAGTGATGTCCTTAAACCATGTCAGTGATATACCTAACCATGTCAGTGATGTCCTTAACCATATCAGTGATATACCTAACCATGTCAGTGATGTCCTTAAACCATGTCAGTGATATACCTAACCATGTCAGTGATATACCTAACCATGTCAGTGATATACCTAACCATGTCAGTGATGCCCTTAAGCCAAACATTTAAATATTCTTTGACTTTGCGTCTCCTCTCTCCCTCATGGCGATGTATTTCATCAGGAATGAGGTCTCGAGAGTGATTAAACTAATATCGTAAGAACTTAAGTCACAGTTCAGTCAGAAGAATAGTGTATAAACATTCCCTTTTGTTGAAAATCTGGCAGGAGTGTCTGTACCGTTGTGAAAATAATTGAAGTGTAAGATCTTGGAATACTTATTTGGGTGATGTTCATTTTAATCGACCTCTTGGGAACTATGCGTTGGCTATTTGGAAGGCTAATTGCTCTCTTGATATATATATGACCAATAACCTACAGATATATATCAACCGTTCATCTACCAATAACCTACAGATATATATCAGCCGTTCATCTACCAATAACCTACAGATATATATCAGCTGTTCATTGACCAATAACCTACAGATATATATCAGCCGTTCATCTACCAATAACCTACAGATATATATCAGCCGTTCATCTACCAATAACCTACAGATATATATCAGCTGTTCATTGACCAATAACCTACAGATATATATCAGCCGTTCATCTACCAATAACCTACAGATATATATCAGCCGTTCATCTACCAATAACCTACAGATATATATCAGCTGTTCATTGACCAATAACCTACAGATATATATCAGCCGTTCATCTACCAATAACCTACAGATATATATCAGCCGTTCATTACAATAACACAGATATATATCACTTCATTGACCAATAACCTACAGATATATATCAGCCGTTCATTGACCAATAACCTACAGATATATATCAGCCGTTCATTGACCAATAACCTACAGATATATATCAGCCGTTCATTGACCAATAACCTACAGATATATATCAACCATTCATTGATCAATAACCTACAGATATATATCAACCATTCATTGATCAATAACCTACAGATATATATCAACCATTCATTGATCAATAACCTACAGATATATATCAGCCGTTCATTGACCAATAACCTACAGATATATATCAGCCGTTCATTGACCAATAACCTACAGATATATATCAGCCGTTCATTGATCAATAACCTACAGATATATATCAACCATTCATTGATCAATAACCTACAGATATATATCAGCCGTTCATTGACCAATAACCTACAGATATATATCAGCCGTTCATTGATCAATAACCTACAGATATATATCAGCCGTTCATTGATCAATAACCTACAGATATATATCAGCCGTTCATTGATCAATAACCTACAGATATATATCAGCCGTTCATTGACCAATAACCTACAGATATATAACAACCATTCATTGATCAATAACCTACAGATATATATCAACCATTCATTGACCAATAACCTACAGATATATATCAACCATTCATTGACCAATAACCTACAGATATATATCAGCCGTTCATTGATCAATAACCTACAGATATATATCAACCATTCATTGACCAATAACCTACAGATATATATCAGCCGTTCATTGATCAATACCCTACAGATATATATTAGCTGTTCATTGATCAATAACCTACAGATATATATCAGCCGTTCATTGATCAATAACCTACAGATATATATCAGCCGTTCATTGATCAATACCCTACAGATATATCAGCCGTTCATTGATCAATAACCTACAGATATATATCAGCCATTCATTGATCAATAACCTACAGATATATCAGCCAATCATTGACCAATAACCTACAGATATATATCAGCCATTCATTGATCAATAACCTACAGATATATCAGCCAATCATTGACCAATAACCTACAGATATATATCAGCCGTTCATTGATCAATAACCTAGATATATATCAACCGTTCATCTACCAATAACCTACAGATATATATCAGCTGTTCATTGACCAATAATCTACAGATATATATCAGCCGTTCATCTACCAATAACCTACAGATATATATCAGCCGTTCATCTACCAATAACCTACAGATATATATCAGCCGTTCATTGATCAATAACCTACAGATATATATCAGCCGTTCATTGATCAATAACCCACAGATATATATCAACCATTCATTGATCAATAACCTACAGATATATATCAACCATTCATTGATCAATAACCTACAGATATATATCAACCATTCATTGATCAATAACCTACAGATATATATCAACCATTCATTGATCAATAACCTACAGATATATATCAGCTGTTCATTGACCAATAACCTACAGATATATATCAACCATTCATTGATCAATAACATACAGATATATATCAACCATTCATTGATCAATAACCTACAGATATATATCAACCATTCATTGATCAATAACCTACAGATATATATCAGCCGTTCATTGACCAATAACCTACAGATATATATATATCAGCCGTTCATTGATCAATAACCTACAGATATATATCAGCTGTTCATTGATCAATAACCTACAGATATATATTAGCCGTTCATCTACCAATAACCTACAGATATATATCAGCCGTTCATTGATCAATAACCTACAGATATATATCAGCCGTTCATTGATCAATAACCTACAGATATATATCAGCCGTTCATTGACCAATAACCTACAGATATATATCAACCATTCATTGATCAATAACCTACAGATATATATCAACCATTCATTGATCAATAACCTACAGATATATATCAACCATTCATTGACCAATAACCTACAGATATATATCAGCCGTTCATTGATCAATAACCTACAGATATATATTAGCCGTTCATTGATCAATAACCTACAGATATATATCAACCATTCATTGATCAATAACCTACAGATATATATCAGCCGTTCATTGATCAATAACCTAGATATATATTAGCCATTCATTGATCAATAACCTACATATATCAGCCGTTCATTGATCAATAACCTACAGATATATATCAACCATTCATTGACCAATAACCTACAGATATATATCAACCATTCATTGACCAATAACCTACAGATATATATCAACCATTCATTGATCAATAACCTACATATATATATCAACCATTCATTGACCAATAACCTACAGATATATATCAACCATTCATTGATCAATAACCTACAGATATATATCAACCATTCATTGATCAATAACCTACAGATATATATCAGCCGTTCATTGACCAATAACCTACAGATATATATCGGCCATTCATTGATCAATAACATACAGATATATCAGCCAATCATTGACCAATGACGTACAGATATATCAGCCATTCATTGACCAATAACCTACAGATATACATCAGCCATTCATTAACCAGTAACCTACAGATATATCAGCCAATCATTGACCAATGACGTACAGATATATCAACCAATCATTGACAAATGACTTACAGATATATCAGCCATTCATTAACCAATAACCTACAGATATATCAGCCAATCATTGACCAATAACCTATAGATATATCAGATATCAGCCATTCATAGTTTCTTCGTACATCATATGGCTAGAATTCAGCAACAAAGACTTGTAGTTTTTCATTTATTTAATAAAATTGATACAAAAAGTAAATAGAATATGAAATGGATGAAACAATATCATAAAGACTTAAAGCGACATTACATCGCAAAAACATGCATTTTACACAATAAATAGCATTTCTATTACATATTCTTCCAAACTAATTCGAACACTAATTTTTAATAAATAATCAGTGTTTTGCAGTCCACAACCTCTCAAAAGTGAAAGTAGGATTTCATATAATGGTCAACCACGCTCCTGAATTGACAGACGAATCTGTAGTCCAGTGGACGTTGGGCTGGTAATCCAGGGATCGCAGGTTCGATCCCCCTTCTGACCCTAATAAAATTAACAGTCTTCTAGATTATTTCTTTATTCCTTCGAGCATTACATGCAAAAAGTATGGTAAGTAGATAATATAGTGGTTAAAGTGTTCGCCTACGGAGCGGGGAGGTCGACGGTTCGAACCTCGTTAGGGGTTTGTTCCGATATTAAATAATGGTTACCGATTGCCTACCAGCATGGCGCCTGGCATAGGATTCGGGAAGTACTGATGTTCATAAAAAGAGGTGTCTCATAAGTCAGAAATGGCTGGCCCGTAATAGGGGTGACACTATAATAAACAAACACACACATATAGGGTAAGTTTAACAATGTCGTGCATTTGTTACACAAGATTCCTTCAATTTTGATTATTTAGCTCCGTATTATATTTAGTATTATTCAGATACGAAACTTACAGTGTAGTTTACCACCAATGTTAGAACAACAACTACCGTATGTACACAACCATAAATCCACCTCAATCGTACATCGAAAGCTACAAAATATAGTTGAATTATACATACATGCGCATTCACTCGTATGATTAAGTAACTTTTGTGGAAGTCGTGATAACACTTCAGGTGCGAAAGGCCCGAGTTCAAGCCTCGCTGGAGCTGTGACGAGTGTGCCCTTAGGCAAAGCATTTAAATTCCACATTGCCTCTTCTCTCTCCCTCGTGGCGATGGATTCCATCAGGAATAATGTCTCGAGAGTGATTAATATAAGTTGTAAGAACTTTTCGCAATCGAGCTAAAATAAATGTGTATACGTAACCTTTTCTGTCCAAGCAGATAGGGTCAACAATAATACACAATGATTGGTTTGTTTTTAAAAATAAATAATTTACTGTATCTATCCATGTATAACGCGCTATAATGTATCATGCACTCTACTTCTGACACAAAAGTCAGGGGAGAAATCAAGTTTCGGCATAAGTATAAAACACATGAAAATAGAAATTTCACAAGCTAAAATTGCTCGAGATACAATAAAATTGTACTCCATGATGAAGGTATATAAACAATTTCTTTTTAGTTATTTTATGTGACTCTTTAGCATGTAAGGTGGACTTACGGCCCAGTAACTATGGACTCTTTAGCATGTAAGGTGGACTTACGGCCCAGTAACTATGGACTCTTTAGCATGTAAGGTGGACTTACGGCCCAGTAACTATGGACTCTTTAGCATGTAAGGTGGACTTACGGCCCAGTAACTATGGACTCTTTAGCATGTAAGGTGGACTTACGGCCCAGTAACTATGGACTCTTTAGCATGTAAGGTGGACTTACGGCCCAGTAACTATGGACTCTTTAGCATGTAAGGTGGACTTACGGCCCAGTAACTATGGACTCTTTAGCATGTAAGGTGGACTTACGGCCCAGTAACTATGGACTCTTTAGCATGTAAGGTGGACTTACGGCCCAGTAACTATGGACTCTTTAGCATGTAAGGTGGACTTACGGCCCAGTAACTATGGACTCTTTAGCATGTAAGGTGGACTTACGGCCCAGTAACTATGGTAAAACATCCATGTAATGCACCTCAAGCAATATTGCACATCAGATCGACACATCTGAGTGATAATTAGAAAATACCTCGCAAACTACTGCAATCACCCACTCTCACTAGTGATAAGGCACACTTCACCCATAGTAACCTGATACATTGTGATCTTTATTGTGTTAATTTGATACAACATAGCACAAACATTTGATTAAAATAACTGAGGAGGAGTTACAGTTGTTTCAATTAAGAAATAATTTTTGTCCTTTAGTTATTTATTGGCAAATAAAACATGGTTTGGAGTTATGGTGCATAGGAATTAGCCACGAAAGCCGTATGACCAATATACTGTATTTATAATGCACAAATTCTTTTTTAGAAATCGTAACCGACGTCGTAAAACCACAAAAATACTAGTAAAACGATATCATATTTGACATCACACGCTAAGCATGATTTAGCCTATTGCAGATTTAAACACGGTAAATTCCTTCAACACAAAATGCTATATTCTATTTTAAAAAATATCGTTGTATCAAAGTTTACACAGAAAAGACGATGTAATGTATCGGGTTGCAATACGTGTCTTGGCATGTTCACATAAAGTTGTACATGGTATATCCTACACGACAAGGGTCATCGTCATAATACACGCTAAAACCCATTTCATATGTACCTAGGAGAAGATTTTACTTTACCAAATACAAATATACAGTATAACAGTTGAAATAAGTAAGAAAAATAACGCTTGATCAAGCATAGTATACAGTAATAGTACAATGTTTTTCGGTGGTGAACTTCTTAGCTACAATGTCCAATATTTAATAAGTGCTGCAACTGTCAAACAGAATACTGTCGCATTATAACTGAGATAACGGTAATAAAATATGTGAGTGAGGAGAGTGAGTATTTAGCGACGCAATTGTAATGACGAAAGGTTAATTGCAACAAAATTTATCAAGATGTAAAAATGTAATGACAAAAAACGTCATTTGTAAAACTGTATACAAACCAGTAAAACGTTCAATTTATGGAAAAGATGTGATTCTTTTAAAAATGCAACAATGTATTTAAAATCGACTGTGTCGAAAAGCTCCGTCATTGTCATAACTGAATAATAATATGTTTGACGAACGAGTGCTAAATCTACACAGTGAATTAATATGTGTGGATCCTCTCTTTTCAATAAAAATTAGTTTGTGAAGTGGGTATGTCCAAGTCTCGGCGGTGACATTACTGTTTCCTCTCTACGGTTGGAGTGATAAACAGAATGATTTACCAATGTTTGCTTTAATTAATTGCAGTTTATTGAATTGTATGTTATTCCAAGTGGTTTGCCATTTTGAAGTAATGTAAGAAAGAATCGACTGTCTAGCATCAGTGTATTTTAGGATTTATACAGTCTAGTTTAAATGCATCTTTTGCACTTTGATCAGCCATTTCATTGCCACGAATACCAATATGATTTGGTATCCTGCAATATATAACATGTTTAGTTGATGTAATATCTGTGTGCTTAATAAGTAATATGTGAATAAGGGTTTTTTAAACGTTCATGTTGTCTATTGATTGCAGTACAGATAAAGAGTCTGAAAGGATCATAAATTTTCTATCCCGTGATGCATCAGCAAAATCAATAGCCTTTATTTCTGCTGAAAATATAGAAGTATGATCAGGTAGCCGTAATTTAGAATTGTGTAATTTACTGACAGCAGCACAACCAACGTTGTTGCCGGCTTTAGATCCATCTGCTGTGTATATTGGTGTATAATCTGAAAACATGGTTCTGATTTCATTTCATTTTGATCTAAACATGAGTATATAGTATATGATTTCAGGTTATCATGAAATTGTAAAATAACGGACTTAAACAGGTCAAAAGGAGCTATAAAAATGTATCTGATATAAAAGTTCATGAACATTGTCAATGTTAAAATCCATAGACTGAACGATTTTCATCGATTTGACGTCTTAGTTGTATGCTATACATCAATAATTATTTTAGTTGTTAGTAATTCCTACGTATGCACAAATGGTAAAAGAAGAAACAAGGCTCTACCGAAATTAATTGAGTAATTCCTAAGTATGCACAAATGGTAAAAGAAGAAACAAGGCTCATCAGAAATTAATTGAGTAATTCCTACATATGCACAAATGCTAAAAGAAGAAACAAGGCTCTACAGAAATCAATAGAGGAACATGAACATATAACAAATACTAGGCTAATTAGCTTTCATCCTCTAAATTGAACTTGAAACTGCTTTGATCCTGTACATTGAGCATTGATCCCAAATTTGGGCTTTGATCCAAAAACTAAGCATTAACCTCAAAACTGAGTTTATATCTCAAAACTGAGCATTGATATAGAAAGTCAGCTATTGATCTCAAAACTGAGCATTGATATAGAAAGTCAGCTATTGATCTCATAACTGAGCATTGATACAGAAAGTCAGCTATTGATCTCAAAACTGAGCATTGATATAGAAAGTCAGCTATTGATCTCATAACTGAGCATTGATACAGAAAGTCAGGTATTGATCTCAAAACTGAGCATTGATATAGAAAGTCAGCTATTGATCTCATAACTGAGCATTGATATAGAAAGTCAGCTATTGATCTCATAACTGAGCATTGATATAGAAAGTCAGCTATTGATCTCATAACTGAGCTTTGATATAGAAAGTCGGCTATTAATCTCATAACTGAGCTTTGATATAGAAAGTCGGCTATTGATCTCATAACTGAGCTTTGATATAGAAAGTCAGCTATTGATCTCATAACTGAGCTTTGGTCTCTAAACTTGAGATTTGATCTCGAAATGGTCTTTTATCTCAAAACTTTTGGAATTGAAGGTGGTATGATAGTTCGCACAAACGATGCATTGTGATAATGGGTGTGCCGATGGAATGTATCTGTGGTGAAATAGCTGGTCTACTACAGTTAAAAGATGACAAACACAGTAGACATAAACACACAGTAGACATAAACACATGATATAGCTACTGTTAGTAGATGACATAAACACACATGGTAGGCATAACAGCTGGTAGATGACATAGTCACATAAACACATGGTAGACATAAACACACAGTAGACATAAACACATGATATAGCTACAGTTAGTAGATGACATAAACACATGGTTAGACATAAACACATGATATAGCTACAGTTAGTAGATGACATAAACACATGGTTAGACATAAGCACATGATATAGCTACAGTTAGTAGATGACATAAACACATGGTTAGACATAAACACATGATATAGCTACAGTTAGTAGATGACATAAACACACATGGTAGGCATAACAGCTGGTAGATGACATAGTCACATAAACACATGGTAGACATAACATGCAGTAGACATAAACACATGGTATAGCTACAGCTGGTAGATGACATAGTCACATAAACACATCGTACACATAACATACAGTAGACATAAACACATGGTATAGCTACAGTTAGTAGATGACATAAACACACATAGTAGGCATAACAGCTGGTATATGACATAGTCACATAAACACATGGTACACATAACATACAGTAGACATAAACACATGGTATAGCTACAGTTAGTAGATGACATAAACACACATAGTAGGCATAACAGCTGGTAGATGACATAAACACACATAGTAGGCACAACGGCTGGTAGATGACATAAACACATGGTAGACATAAACACACGATATAGCTACAGTTAGTAGATGACATAAACACATTGTAGGCATAACAGCTGGTAGATGGCATAGCCACATGGTATACATAAACAGCCAGTCTATCTACAGTAGATTACATAAACAGCCAGTCTATCTACAGTAGATTACATAAACAGCCAGTCTAACTACAGTAGATGACATAAACAGCCAGTCTATCTACAGTAGATGACATAAACAGCCAGTCTAACTACAGTAGATGACATAAACAGCCAGTCTATCTACAGTAGATGACATAAACAGCCAGTCTAACTACAGTAGATGACATAGACAGCCAGTCTATCTACAGTAGATGACATAAACAGCCAGTCTAACTACAGTAGATGACATAGACAGCCAGTCTAACTACAGTAGATGACATAAACAGCCAGTCTATCTACAGTAGATGACATAGCCACATGGTATACATAAACAGCCAGTCTAACTACAGTAGATGACATAAACAGCCAGTCTAACTACAGTAGATGACATAAATAGCCAGTCTAACTACAGTAGATGACATAAACAGCCAGTCTAACTACAGTAGATGACATAAACAGCCAGTCTATCTACAGTAGATGACATAAACAGCCAGTCTAACTACAGTAGATGACATAAACAGCCAGTCTAACTACAGTAGATGACATAAACAGCCAGTCTAACTACAGTAGATGACATAAACAGCCAGTCTAACTACAGTAGATGACATAAACAGCCAGTCTATCTACAGTAGATGACATAAACAGCCAGTCTATCTACAGTAGATGACATAAACAGCCAGTCTATCTACAGTAGATGACATAAACAGCCAGTCTATCTACAGTAGATGACATAAACAGCCAGTCTATCTACAGTAGATGACATAAACAGCCAGTCTAACTACAGTAGATGACATAAACAGCCAGTCTATCTACAGTAGATGACATAAACAGCCAGTCTAACTACAGTAGATGACATAGACATGTGGTATAACATACACACACAATAGACATAAAAAACCTCCAAAAGAATATGTGCACCATTTCTAGAACCATTTTGGACCCCCCCTCCCCCAGCATGTAATGTATAGGATAAAGCACCTATTAATAGACAGCTTGCAACAAAGTTCAGATTACGTGTCCATTATGCTTGGTATGTATGATATATGTACAGTCTATATGGTACAGTCAAACCTGTGTTAGAGATCACCTCCATTAAGCAACCAGTCTCTAGATTCCCAATATGTTGTTTTATTATACAGTTTACCTCTATTAAGCAGCCACCAGTGCTAAACAGCCACTTTCTGTGCTTCCCTAGGCTGGCTGCTTAACACAGGTTTGACTGTATATGTACAGTTTAGATACCAAACATCTTTGGCTGAGGCAAGGTAATAAATAACTGGCTGAGCCGTTCACAACATCAAAAACTAGGAAAGACCTGTATGACAAATATATAAACAAGAGGGCCATGATGGTCCCTAGTCGCTCACCCTAGTTCTTAACGTCTTATCACATTTCAAGAGGGTGGACGGCACTTGGTTTATGAACTATGCTAAGTATAGACGATTGCGAAACAAGCTTTGACAACTTATATGAAGCATTCTTGTTGGCACAGATGAAAGTATATAATGGTCAATCATGTGAGTGGCACAGATGAAAGTATATAATGGTCAATCATGTGAGTGGCACAGATGAAAGTATATAATGGTCAATCATGTGAGTGGCACAGATGAAAGTATATAATGGTCAATCATGTGAGTGGCACAGATGAAAGTATATAATGGTCAATCATGTGAGAAGAAAACCAGTCTCCAGAGAAATACCATCTTGTATATTTCCCGGTCCGAGGATCAAACTTGGGTTGCAGTGTTGAGAAACAAGCGTGCTCACCTAATCACTGCCTTAATAGGACTGGTTATAGACGGGAATCAATTCAGATATTCAACCTGAATAAATAGTTGGCCCAATGCTTCATACCAAGTTTCATAACAATTGACCACCAGGCAGTTTCGGAGATGTCATTTGCAGCAAATGCGGACAGCCACAAGATGCGGGATGACCCACCTATACCAATCACTCATCTTAGTTATGACTCAGGTGAGCTGAAAAAAATAATCTCAAAATCAAAACCAGGTACTAGAGCAATTAAATAAAATACGTAGTACTCCCAGGTCACAATTCTAGCTTCCTCGCTCTCATCTTCTTCTGGTCAGGCTTTGATTCTCTTGCCAACCTTTTCCTTCCTCTCGGGGTGGGTTCACATACATCGGTTAGTCCCAGTTGAGCCTCGCTCTTACACAGGAGGTTGTATAGATGATTGTCTTCCTTCTGATACTCTGTGTATATTCTAGTCTCGTCAAACTCTTCTACATACATATTACACATCCGCTTCATTCTGCAATATGTGCATACACAGTGTGTGGTTTATCAATATGTGTATACAGTGTGTGGTTTATCAATAGGTGCATACACAGTGTGTGGTTTATCAATATGTACATACAAGTGTTGTTTATCAATATGTACATACACATTGTGTGGTTTATCAATATGTACATACAAGTTGTGTTGTTTATCAATATGTACATACACATTGTGTGGTTTATCAATATGTACATACACGGTGTGTGGTTTATCAATATGTACATACACATTGTGTGGTTTATCAATATGTACATACACGGTGTGTGGTTTATCAATATGTACACACAATGTGTGGCTTATCAATATGTACATACACATTGTGTGGTTTATCAATATGTACATACACATTGTGTGGTTTATCAATATGTACATACATGTTGTGTGGTTTATCAATATGTACACACAATGTGTGGCTTATCAATATGTACATACACATTGTGTGGTTTATCAATATGTACATACACGGTGTGTGGTTTATCAATATGTACACACAATGTGTGGTTTATCAATATGTACATACATGATGTGTGGTTTATCAATATGTGCATACACAGTGCGTGGTTTATCAATATGTACATACACAGTGCGTGGTTTATCAATATGTACATACACATTGTGTGGTTTATCAATATGTGCATACAAGTTGTGTGGTTTATCAATATGTACATACACGTTGTGTGGTTTATCAATATGTACAAACACATTGTGTGGTTTATCAATATGTACATACAAGTTGTGTGGTTTATCAATATGTACATACAAGTTGTGTGGTTTATCAAAAATGTACATACAAACTGTGTGGTTTATCATAATGTAAAATACAAATGTATGTGGTTTATCATAATGCCAATACAAGTTGTATGTCTTAAAAGTATGTTAGACAGAAATACAAGTTGTATGGGTAATCATGTAAGTTGTATAGTTTATCATGTAAGTTGCATAGTTTATCATGTTAATTGTATAGTTTATCATGTAAGTTGCATAGTTTATCATGTAAGTTGCATAGTTTATCATGTAAGTTGCATAGTTCATCATGTAAGTTGCATAGTTTATCATGCAACTTGCATAGTTTATCATGCATAGTTTATCATGTAGGTTGTATGGTTTATCATGTAGGTTTATCATGTAAGTTGTATAGTTTATCATGTAAGTTGCATGGTTTATCATGCAAGTTGTATAGTTTATCATGTAAGTTGTATAGTTTATCATGCAAGTTGTATGGTTTATCATGTAAGTTGCATAGTTCATTATGTAAGTTGCATGGTTTATCATGTAAGTTGTATAGTTTATCATGCAAGTTGTATGGTTTATCATGTAAGTTGCATAGTTTATCATGCAAGTTGCATGGTTTATCATGTAAGTTGTATAGTTTATCATGCAAGTTGTATTGTTTATCATGTAAGTTGCATAGTTTATCATGCAAGTTGCATGGTTTATCATGTAAGTTGTATAGTTTATCATGCAAGTTGTATGGTTTATCATGCAAGTTGTATGGTTTATCATGTAAGTTGCATAGTTTATCATGTAAGTTGCATAGTTTATCATGCAAGTTGCATGGTTTATCATGTAAGTTGCATAGTTTATCATGCAAGTTGCATGGTTTATCATGTAAGTTGCATAGTTTACCATGCAAGTTGTATGGTTTATCATGTAAGTTGCAGTTTATCATGCAAGTTGCATGGTTTATCATGTAAGTTGCATAGTTTATCATGTAAGTTGTATGGTTTATCATGTAAGTTGTATGGTTTATCATGTAAGTTGCATAGTTTATCATGTAAGTTGTATGGTTTATCATGTAAGTTGCATAATTTATCATGCAAATTGCATAGTTTATCATGTAAGTTGCATAGTTTATCATGCAAGTTGCATAATTTATCATGCAAGTTGCATAGTTTATCATGTAAGTTGCATAGTTCATCATGCAAGTTACATAGTTTATCATGTAAGTTGTATGGTTTATTTTCACAATATTTACCATTCAATACCATTTGAATATCTGGGTTGGGAATGCAAACAATAACTCCATGAACTATTGAAGTTATTCAGGGTATTACCTGTCTGGCCATTTACCGCCTCCTGCCATGATACCTGGTGAATCCTCGGTCTCAAGGCCCGGGCCTGACAATCTCTTCACCTTATTTACCTCTTTTACACCATACCTAAAAATACACGTTACATGGAAAGTGAAGGAATATTCTGTGAGTATTAATGTGGAGTAACAAGAGTTGTTATCTACAGTCAAACCTGCGTTAGTGGCCACCTCTATTAAGCAGTCAACCTGCATTAATCAGGCACTTTCCAGATTCCCAATATGTTGTTTTATTATACATTTGACCTCTATTAAGCAGCCACCTGTGCTAAGCAGCCACTTTCTGTGATTCACATGGCTGGCTGCTTAAGACAAGTTTGACTGTACATGTATTCTAAAAAAAGTTTTACTTATTTTTAAATTCACAAATACCCAATTTAACATTTATATTTCAATAATAAGATTTAACAGTTGTTGCCTTATTCATTTCGCAGCACAAACCAGAATGATTACTCAGTGTTATTACTAAATGTAATAGTACATTCAGACTGCCTCCGTGGTAGAGTAGTTGTGGTCGCTGTCTTATATACCACTGTAACCTATCATCACTGATGGTCACGGGTTCGAGCCCCCGCTCACATTGTGTCTCATTTATATGAAAAAGTTGGCCGTTTTTACAGAGGTTGGTGCACCCAAGTACTGGTTAACCTCTGGAGCTTGCCCAGGAAAGGTGTTGTTAGGTAAACTGCCAGTCGCTCAAATGGGCAACAGGTAGCGACGTTAAATAAACTTAGATAAAAAAAACCAACTAAACATTCAGTAATTTCTATTACCCCAAAATTCAATTGACTAGCAATCAGGCCTTGGGCTAGTGGGTTATGGTTTAGTTTAATCATATTTTATTGCATTAATTCTATATATACAATGTACAGAACAAAACACACTTGTATAATTATGCATAGTATATACGATGTCACTATCTATTTCGCTGTCTATTCTATGTAAATCCCAGGCGTGTAGTGTTCATAAAGACGCGTACTTATCATCTCTTAAGTGGGTTACGGTAGAGACTGAAGCAGCTTACATATAATATGTTTAAAACTCCCATATACTCATACACACACATCCTACACGATGTATACTACATGTGTATGGGACACATGCATACAGTATGGGACACATGCATACAGTATGGGACATATGCATACAGTATGGGACACATGCATATAGTATGGGACATATGCATACAGTATGGGACGTATGCATACAGTATGGGACACATGCATACAGTATGGGATATATGCATACATCATGGGACATATGCATGCATACAGTATGGGACATATGCATACAGTATGGGACGTATGCATACAGTGTGGGACATATGCATACAGTATGGGACACATGCATACAGTATGGGACACATGCATATAGTATGGGACATATGCATACAGTATGGGACGTATGCATACAGTGTGGGACATATGCATACAGTATGGGACACATGCATACAGTGTGGGACATATGCATACAGTGTGGGATATATGCATACAGTATGGGACACATGCATACAGTATGGGACATATGCATACAGTATGGGACACATACATGCAGTATGGGACACATGCATGCAGTATGGGACACATACATGCAGTATGGGATATATGCATACATCATGGGACATATACATACAGTATGGGACATATGCATACAGTATGGGACACATACATGCAGTATGGGACACATGCATGCAGTATGGGACACATGCATACAGTATGGGACACATACATGCAGTATGGGATATATGCATACATCATGGGGCATATGCATACAGTATGGGACATATGCATACAGTATGGGACACTCACATACAGCACAGGACACTCAGGAATGTGACTTTCACTTATTGTTTTACATATAAAGTTTTTACATATAAAGTTTTACATATAAAGTCTTATATATATAAAGTTCAGCAAGTTTGTATTACTAACGTTGTTAGTTCCTGTCCTTCACAAACTTCTTCAACAATTCTGTACACATCTGACTCTGGTAGTATTTTAATGGACGGTCTCTTCAGGTGAACTTTACTGAAGCCTTGAGCAAGCTGAAAAATAGTTTTATTGAACAGGAGGCCCGAATCTACACTCTGAAAATGTTCATAAATATGTTCTTTCATTTGACCTTGTGATCTAGTCTTAATCTATTTTCTGTGACCAGAATTTATTTAAATACAGTCGAAGGTTTACAAGATATGGACCAGACACAAAATAGTGTTGCCATATGGCCTGGTAATTAATAATTTTTCTATCCACTGACAACATCACCATCTACAAGCATCTATTCAAATTATGTAAATCAAGATGTAACAAATCAATGTGACTGAATTCATTCCCACATCGGTGTATCGATGACTGGATCAGTCTCCCAGATTAAATAGTGTGTATCGAGACAATGAATGGCATTATTTATTATTTTTGTCAAACCACTTGTGGGGGACCTACATCTTTAGTACATATAGATATGCCTTCCTAGGTAGACTTAGTTGACTTGTGCGGTTCACCAGTACTAAGCAATGTGTGCGAAGTGCCTTACTCGATGATACTACATATGTGCAGTGACTGAGTAGCCTTACTCAAGGATACTACATATGTGCAGTGACTGAGTATTGAACCTGGAACAACTCGATTCCAAATCCAATCCTCTACCACATTGACACGTTGAGACCAAACTTGACAAATGGTGGAAAGCCACAAGATTAGACATCAATCAAGTGCATTGAACTTGCAAAAACATGTCCCAACTATATACATTAAGTGCAACCGAAATGGACAAGAAGAGTTAAACCTAAAGGAAGAGTCACAAGCCTTAGTGGTTAAGAAACTTAGAAAGATCAGAGTGGTCCAACGGCCATATAATAGAACGCCTTTCACCGCTATCATCAAGGCTGCAGGTTTGCTCCCTATCAGGGAAAAGTGATAAATGCTGATATGTGAGAAAGTTGTCAGTCGCTTTACCCCCAAATTACGGAGGTTGGATAATTTAGTTCTTCAGCAGGAAATGTCTACTCTCCGCAACAACAGATTGGCACGCCAGTAACACTCACGAAAGAAGTTGGCAGTATGTATGTATGTTCCATTAATGTCAAACCCCTTGCGGAGACGTAGACATGTTTTCCTGGCAAGCTCAGCCGACCTAAGTGTTAACAAGTACTAAGCAATGTGTGTGAGGTGCCTTGCTCAATGACACTACATACGTGGCCTGACCGAGTATCGAAACCGGGACCGTTCGATTCCAAATCCGACGCTCTACCACTGGACCACGGATGCCACACTATGTTGGGTAGTCATGAAAAATAAAAATAGTTGCCTACCTGATATGTGATTGCAGTACACCATCACATTTGAGAGGATTTGGCATGTGCATGCTGTGTGCATCTTCATCATTTAGCGTCGGAGTCTGGAAGCTGATTGATCCAGATGAGCCATCTTCACTTTGGAGAACTTCACCAAAAACACCCCACCACAGTCCAATTAACAATATAGAAAGCACGTCAACGACTCCTGTGTGGTACATCTTACTTGGCGTGCACTGGTATCTGGTCTGTGAGCGATGACAACTGTTTAAATTATGTATATTATTGTAAAATTATTCAATGTCTAGAACCAATAGCCTTTATTTACATGGATGAAGCAGATGACGGAAACTAATCAACTTCCGCCACGTAACCTGCGCAATTGGCACTGCGCACTGCTTGCTTTCTTACGGGAAATAACTCGTACGCTCATATAATACTTTACGTGATACAGAATTACTTGTCTGCAAAATGTATCGCACCTGTACCGGTAGGTGGCGATTTTCAATTATGAACGGGCGGTGATTACAAACAGTTCATTTACACAGTTGATTGACAGCAGTCGAAACATGAGTTGTGCATAAAAGCAGTGGCAGTTTATTTGGAGTGAAGTTGTTATTATTGAATGAAAAATGTCATCCAAGTCACAAAATGATGGTAAGAAAACTGTTAAAAATCAGTCAGTAACTTCAAGATGCGTTGCTGTTGTTCTTAGGAAAAATGACAAGGTAGATAACTCATTCTCAGATGATTGTGAAACTTTTGAAAATGTTCACACAGAAGTTCCGAACCAAAACGATGATAATGGAAGTAACCTTTTTGCACTGAATGCAAAAGTTGAGACAGATGGTAAAGGTGTTTTTGATGCGAAAAAGGTTTTTGCAGAATTCAAATTGCGCAACAAGACATGCTATTGGAATCCAGCACTTGTAGACAGCGTGAATAATTTAGAATATGTTGGATTTATTGAGCCACTTACAATTCTAGTCAAAGGAGATGATATTCATCTGGAAAATATCCGTACAGCATGGGGCAGACGTGTCCTCAAAGATCCTGCACACTACTACATTGAAAGGATAGGTAATTAAACTTTAACTCCTTTTTCGGGTTAGTTTATACGAATTTATTTTAGCTCAATTGCGAAACAAGTTATTTCAACTTGTAGCCAGAACTTATATTAATCACTCTCCAGACCTCATTCTTGATGGAATCCATCACCATGAAGGAGAGAGAAGAGGCAATGTGGAATTTAAATGCCTTGCCTAAGGGCACAATCGTAACGGCTCCAGCGGGGCTCGAACTCTTTCGGATTATCATATGGACAGTCTACCGTAAACTGGTACTCGACTCTAAATGTGTCGGTAGACATTGCAGTAATGTCTAAACATTTAACCTACTATAGTTTTGTAGATCCTTTTATCTCGTAACATCTTAAATTAACTCGCCATTCTAGACTGCTCCTACCAGCCAGCCAGTTATAATAGGTCCTGATTCGGCAAGCTGAACACTTCAACTTCAGTGCGAAGCCCTAAAAAGTATTTTAGTCATTATACATATGACGTCCCTATTCCAGAAGCATCCCTGGTGCTTTTTCATGCCCTATGTATAGCATCGTGGAATGTCGGATGAAGCGTACCACTGCACTAGCGTACCGGGACTATATGTACCACTTTGTAGGACGTAGCGTACCATATATATAATACATAGTAAAAATGAAAACGATTTAGTGACATACACACTGACTAACACATATGTAATTAAATTAGCTTTTAATAAAAATAGCCTACAAACTTCTTGTTATTAATTACTGTACAGTACTGTTATATTCATAGATTCATAGTATTACTAAATATTGTCCTTTGTGACGGTATGTGAAAAAGTATCACACAAAATTTGTAAATTGGTTCAAACAATCAATCAAAGATTGTTGAGCAAATTATTGTAGATTGTGTGTTATTAGCACCTAATTAAATATCGCCCCACCAGACAATAGTAATACTATATTTTTCATATATATATATATGGTATGCTTGGTCTGTAAATGGTACACTTGGGTAGTGGTACGTTAGTGTAGTGGTACGCTTCGTCTGTCGCCTGCATCGTGCATCGATAGATACATACAAATGTAGGAATTATTTATAGTTTTATCCAAAGACTGTTAACTTTGCATACAAATAGTGCATTTAATTGTAACGGATGACAATTCATTAATATATGTGTCTTTCATATTTGTAGCTGAAAACTGTGGTAATATGTCCTGGAATTTCATTACAATTGTCATTACGACACAATCCTAATGAAATTGCTAAACATTTTTTAATGATATTTGACTGTTATTTTCATCGCTGGTGGGACTGGGGATTAAACTTGCGTCCACTGGAATTGCTGTCCAATACGTACATAATGCTAACCACTGAACTACCAGGGTATATATTTAAGAGTTGTATGAGACCGTTGTTTTGCCAGACCATAATTGTAATAACACCAATAATCTTATTCTTAACCCGCCAACGTGTGGAGATTGCTACATGTAATTGACTTTAACCCCTCACCTACTGTGTGACACATCAATTCTATGAACCTCTCCGTCCTCTCGGCTTTAAGAGGTGTAAAGAACAATTTAGATTCTTGTCACTGTTCTGTTTATTACAACCTTGCTTGTAATTCATAATAAATAAAGCTGTCGGCATTTTTAAATGTGATGTGAAACTAATAGTCGCCTATACATTTTCTGGTTATCGTAAAATTGCATAACTTTCTGTCAAAATTGTTGAATAAAGGTGATACTAATTAATGTAACAGTTATTAACTTTGTGATTGAATTACCAAATACCGTACATGTACAATGTTGAACATCAGTAAATCATACCAATGTATGGTGATTGTCCCGAGATTGACAGTGTAACATGGTCATACTGAATGTGCTAACAGCCTCAGGTGCCCCTGGGCAACCAATTACAGCAAGCCAACTTCCATTGTTGTTACTTGTATCATGTTTCTGTTCTTCCAGATAACAATCAAATGCCGTTCTAATGATCTGATAGATAGTTTCGTAACTTGTTATTTCAATTAAATAATTTGTCTACATTATGTTATTGTTGGTTACATGATGCAAATCGCTCCTTTAGCCCAAGGGAGGAGGACACTGCTCATTCCTTGTATACTTCACATGTACAACACAACAACTCAAACATAACAATGTCTTATATTTATACACACATTCTTGTTAGCATAGTTCCCGCTGTTGGTTAATCGTGACAACAAAAATACTGACGCTAAATTTTGTGATTTGGCGCGACTTTTTTCATATATTTTTTTGGCACAACATGTTCAAATATATATATTTATCTGTGAATAACAATATGGCTCTTAGTTGGCTCCAAGTTTTTCAAATTGGCGACAGAAGTGGCACAGGCAGACAAAAATTCAGACAGGGGGAAGCCTGGATAGGTTACAAATATAATTCTTATGGGAATCTGAATTGCTAGACTGTCTACATGTGTATGTACATTGTAAATCTTTCTCTCGTGAATTGTATTTTTCACTGCAAAATTGTAATGATATTACTGATCATTGCAGAGAAGGTTGTCCAAATCTGGCATAAACTCAACTGAGTCAGCTTATTTCATTATAGAAACTAAATCGCCTAGGGTACCCATTGTGTCAAATTAAGGTGCTGGGGAGACAGGGATACGGGGCATACCAGCGACCGTGTGT
Source organism: Archivesica marissinica (assembly GCA_014843695.1). Lineage (NCBI taxonomy): Eukaryota > Metazoa > Mollusca > Bivalvia > Venerida > Vesicomyidae > Archivesica > Archivesica marissinica. Next base: position 23,939,218 of record CM026390.1, read on the forward strand.
AAAAATACGTTGTGGAAGTCGTGATAGCGCTGTGGTAGCGCAGTCACTTCCAGGTCGAAAGGCCCGGGGTTTACGCCCAGTTGTAACCGTTGCAATTGTGCCCTTAGGCAAGGCATTTATATTCCACAATGCCTAGAGCTTCTCTCCGTTGTGGCGATGGATTTTATCAGGAATACGGTCTCAAGAGTGATTGATTTGTAGGAACTAGTTTCGCAATCCAGCTAAAATAAATTTGTATGGACTAAAAATAAGATGTAAATTCTGTAATTATATGCATAACATAATATTAGTGAATAGGAGCAATGTAAGTGAATAGGAGCAATGTAAGTGAATAGGAGCAATGTAAGTGAATAGGAGCAATGTAAGTGAATAGGAGCAATGTAAGTGAATAGGAGCAATGTTAGTGAATAGGAGCAATGTAAGTGAATAGGAGCAATGTTAGTGAAAAGGAGCAATGTAAGTGAATAGGAGAATGTAAGTGAATAGGAGTAATGTTAGTGAATAGGAGCAATGTAAGTGAATAGGAGAATGTAAGTGAATAGGAGCAATGTAAGTGAATAGGAGTAATGTTAGTGAATAGGAGTAATGTTAGTGAATAGGAGAATGTAAATGAATAGGAGCAATGTTAGTGAATAGGAGCAATGTAAGTGAATAGGAGAATGTTAGTGAATAGGAGAATGTTAGTGAATAGGAGCAATGTTACTTTGTTAGTGAATAGGAGCAATGTAAGTGAATAGGAGCAATGTAAGTGAATAGGAGTAATGTTAGTGAATAGGAGCAATGTAAGTGAATAGGAGCAATGTAAGTGAATAGGAGTAATGTTAGTGAATAGGAGTAATGTTAGTGAATAGGAGTAATGTTAGTGAATAGGAGAATGTAAGTGAATAGGAGCAATGTTAGTGAATAGGAGCAATGTAAGTGAATAGGAGAATGTTAGTGAATAGGAGAATGTTAGTGAATAGGAGCAATGTTACTTTGTTAGTGAATAGGAGCAATGTAAGTGAATAGGAGTAATGTTAGTGAATATGAGTGAATAGGAGCAATGTTACTTTGTTAGTGAATAGGAGCAATGTTAGTGAATAGGAGCAATGTTAGTGAATAGGAGCAATGTAAGTGAATAGGGGAATGTTACTTTGTTAGTGAAAAGGAGCAATGTTAGTGAATAGGAGCAATGTTAGTGAATAGGAGCAATGTTACTTTGTTAGTGAATAGGAGTAATGTTAGTGAATAGGAGCAATGTAAGTGAATAGGAGTAATGTAAGTGAATAGGAGCAATATTAGTGAATAGGAGCAATGTTAGTGAATAGGAGTAATGTTAGTGAATAGGAGCAATGTTAGTGAATAGGAGCAATGTAAGTGAATAGGAGCAATGTTAGTGAATAGGAGTATGTAAGTGAATAGGAGCAATGTTAGTGAATAGGAGCAATGTTAGTGAATATGAGCAATGTTACTTTGTTAGTGAATAGGAGCAATGTAAGTGAATAGGAGCAATGTTAGTGAATAGGAGAATGTTAGTGAATAGGAGTAATGTTAGTGAATAGGAGCAATGTAAGTGAATAGGAGCAATGTTAGTGAATAGGAGCAATGTTAGTGAATAGGAGCAATGTTAGTGAATAGGAGCAATGTAAGTGAATAGGAGTAATGTAAGTGAATAGGAGAATGTTACTTTGTTAGTGAATAGGAGTAATGTTAGTGAATAGGAGCAATGTAAGTGAATAGGAGCAATGTAAGTGAATAGGAGCAATATTAGTGAATAGGAGCAATGTTAGTGAATAGGAGCAATGTAAGTGAATAGGAGCAATGTTACTTTGTTAGTGAATAGGAGCAATGTTAGTGAATAGGAGTAATGTAAGTGAATAGGAGTAATGTTAGTGAATAGGAGCAATGTTAGTGAATAGGAGCAATGTAAGTGAATAGGAGAATGTTAGTGAATAGGAGCAATGTAAGTGAATAGGAGCAATGTAAGTGAATAGGTCTAACTCATGGGTCATTCTAGAGGGCAATGTGGGCGAAATAGTCGCCCCAGGGATCCTGACTTCGTCCCCTGGAGGCCCCACTTCTCCCTAAAAAAAATTTTTTTACAATTTTAGTACAAAATATTGTTCAGTCAGTAAGATACACTGGCCCATTATAGCGCACTCTTTCTATCTAAATGTTGTATTTAATTGTCATACTGTGCATTTTAACCATATTTTGTTGAAATATATTAAATAACGCCATCATGCGCTTTCTCACTTCTCCCAAACATTCTTACCTAGAATTAATTCTGGTATCCATGTTAACTAACAATTAGTAAAGCTTGAAGCTGAGCTACTTATACAAACAACATCTCCTCTAAAGATACCTGTGCTAAACTCTCTCGGATTCATTAAATATAACATGAAAGCCAGTACGAAGGTAGAAGAAAAAGCTGACATGCCCTAAATGTATGTTCATCCTCAACTCAAGTGTTGCTTAACCATCTGGCACCCCTTGCAAACATGATGATCAGATCTCTCACCTATAAAGCAGAAAAGTGCAAAGATCAGCTACACTGGTCGCTGTGTCTTGCATATCACTGTAACCTATCATCACCGATGGTCACATGTTCGAGCCTGGCTCAGATTGTGTCTCTTTATATGAAAAGTTTGGCAGTTTCTTACGGAGGTTGGTGCTCCAAGTACTGGTTAACCCCGCTTGAGCCTGCCCAAGAAAGGTGTTGTTGCTGCCCGCTGCTCACATGGGCAAGCAGTAGTGACGATAAATAAATGTCTAATTAGGCGTACAAAAAGTGTAGATCCAGATGAGCCGGCTCGTCAGCGTCTCATCAGGATCTGCACTTTTTGCCAGTAATATTACTATTTTTAGAGAAAAATTACCCATTTTGATAAATGAACTGGTCCAAATGTAATTTTCTTATTAATTTATTGGTCTAAAAATATGATGCACCAGTCCATGTCAGTTACTTGGTGTTGAATGCACCAGTCCATGTCAGTTACTTGGTGTTGAATGGGTTAAATATGATGCACCAGTCCATGTCAGTTACTTGGTGTTGAATGGGTTAAAAACTCCCTAAATTCAGGAAAACACAATTGACAGTCTATACGAAATACAGAAATAACTTGGTATGCGCAGGGTTACCTCTGTCTGAATGTTTGTCTGCGCCACTTCTGTCGCCAATTGAAAAGCACTAGCCAATTAAAAAAATATGGAGCCAACTAAGAGCCATATAGTTCACAAATAAATATTTGACAAAACATGTGCCAAATATTTGGCCAATTCACAAAATGTTGGGAACCCTGATGCGTCGACCACAACCACTAATCACCTATATGTACAAGGAACCTGAACTACTTAATTCCACAGTCCCAAACCAAATACCATATTATATTAACTATGCCCCCCCACCCACCAACATTACATCTTTGGAATGGCCTTCCTAACTACATTGTATGTACAACTGTCCGTCCAGCCCCCAGCTTAACCATTTTTGCTGAGGTGTTGGCCCCTGTCCCACTCGTGTAACACTAATGGTCCTTTTTAACTATGTGAACACTCTCTGTCTCGCGTTTTTGAACCACTGTCCCTGATAAGCGCCTCCCAGTCATACCCGGCATTGAGTGTAATATGTAGTTAGACAAACATGAAAGGATAGTTGTTATTACATAAGTATGAGAGCTTAATCTTGGTTAGGATTAGTCTTGTTTACCTTGCTAATAGTGGATCTAAAGCCCCGTATTTCTCTCTTTGTACCGGGTATATGTACATTTCAGGCTTTCGTCAAGTTTATTATTTGTTTATAACTTCTTGACACTAGCTAATCTATCACATGACAATTCCTGTCATTTTAAAAGGACACTAATCTAAGTAATGGGTCAATACAATCGGATAGATGATAGTTTGTAGTTTGTAATAAGGGACCTCTGTTGTTGTAGTGAATATGGTGGTTGGCTTCAAATTACTTGCCCTTCACCACTGTAGGTTTGGGCTACAGACGGATCTGTAGTCAAGTGGTAACATGCTGGACTGGTAATCCAGGGATCGCAGGTTCGATCCCCCTGTCTGACCCTAATAAAATTAACAATCTTTCAGATGGGACATTAAACCGAGGTCTTGTGTCGGTGCTTTACACTGTGCACGTAAAAGAACCAGAGGAGACTCTGTAATGGATCATGCAGTTGCACTCTCCTCCAAAATCGATAATGACTAATCTCTTCAGGAGGCGTCGCTCATATGGGCAACCGGTAGCGACGACAAATATACGTAAAGCACACACACTAGGTTTGGGCACATGTAGGGATCCACAATTATTCATGTGTCAGAAAGGCATTCAATATGATTCAGGTTATAGTATTTCTGAAATTTGTTTAATTCTTTTTTTTGCATACATTTGTTTTAAATAATTTACATTCGACCCTTTTAATCGGGGGGACGCCTCCAGAAGTTTGTTATTTTATTTTTTGGAGGATAGAGCACTATACAGCTAGAAGACGCTTCAATTCCAGAAGCGTCACTGGTTGTTTTTCACGCCCGATACGCGAGATCTCAGTTTATAGTCCCATCTGAAAGATTGTTAATAATATTAGGTCCAGTCAGGGGATCAAACCTGTGATCATACCTGGATCCGTAGTCCAAATGTGTTGACCACTGACCCAGCCATCGATGTCTGAAATTCTGCCTGAATGGGTAACTCTAGCCTTCCGCCACCAATACAAACTGGAAACTATGCTACAGGTACATGACCGAAACGAATAATTTCATGAATTAAAAACCAATCACAATGGCAAAATGTTTTCATTAAATGTCAAGCCATGTAAATTTCTTCTTATCTCTTAATAGCATTCTGGGTAAAACATTTTAAAGCCTATACATGCAAATTGTTCAAATAATTGTAGAAGATGACAATTCATAATTTGTTTTCTTACCGTATTTATAACTGAAAACTTTGGAATTACAACACAATTCTAATGAAATTCCATGACATATTTGACGGAATTAAAAACACTAAATTTTTCATGTTTATATATGCTCTGTGCAGTGGTGAGGGTACATAAACTAAGCTCATCATCATCATTATGTTGATATGAAGTTATATAATAATGATGACTTCAACAGTTTTATTAGCCTGGGTTCCAGTCTGTCGATTTTTCACTTTTTGACTTCTGGCAAAATGACAGTCTGGGGAAACTTGATTTCCGATCGTAGCGCCATATACTTACACCTTATTTATGAGGGTGTAGATTTGAAGAACGACAACTCTTCTCTACAAGATAATATCGCTAAATATAGAATACTAGTAGTTTATGTAGATATACTAAGTAGATAATTAGACATTCTATGTAATATTTAACTTTAATGACTGGTAATGTTGCATTGACTTGGAATGTGCTGCTCACTGAGATATTCCAAGGAAGGAATTTGATTAGAAACAGTGAATATTGTCTAATATTTATTTTAATTGACCGTTAACCTGCCGAATAAATTGGATGGAATGTGCAAACAACATGTATCCAGATCAACTGCGGTGTAACATCACGTCTGATCATAATCAAAGTGTTCTAGCTCCATTATCCGAATAGCAAACAGCATAGAGCTCTATGCTGCTTGCCAAAGCGACTTTAGTTGTGATTGGCAGGTTACAGGAAGTTCTATTATAGGTACAGTCTACATCCGTTATGTCGAAATTCCGTCGGACCGAACAAAATACTTTGACATAACCGAAGTTTGACTTGATTTAACAGATCCAGTTATATAAAAATGATGGTGTCTGAAGCGGGACATTGATCCAACTTTGAGATAACTGGAGAATTCGACAAACCAACTTTGACATTACGGATGTAGACTGTATTAAATAAAAGTTATATCAGTCCACAAATGAACTGTGTTTTTTTACAAAATTACTATTAATTTTTGTAAATTACATCACTTTTTATTTCTATTTACTAATGAACTGATGATTTTTATAAATATAGGTTTGCCACAGTTAACCCTTTCAACACCATGTAACTGACATGGACTGGTCCATGATATTTTTAGACCAATAAATTAATAACAAAATTACATTTGGATCAGTTCATTTATCAAAATGGGTAAAAAAAATTCTAAAAATAGTTATATTACTTGAAAAAAGTGCAGATCCTGATGAGACGGCTCGTCACGAGCCGGCTCATCTGGATCTACACTTTTTTGTAAGCCAATTTAGAGGTCTGTGGTGTTGAAAGGGTTAACACTAGGGTAAATTTGCTTTTGAATTATATTTTGTATTTTTCTGTTTGGAGATACATAACTGGATAAATATGAGATTAATGTGGGTGAGGTTAGACTCTTCTTGTTATCATGCATCCGTGGTGGATTGACTTTGAAAACAAGATTATACATGGTTGCATGGATCACACATAAAAGCATTGAAAGCGCAGGAAACACATGCTTCCAATCCCATTAAAAATTTGAATTTCAACCAACCAATGCATAACACACAATTTTGAAATTTACATTTGTAACATAATCAATTTTTATGGGAACAAAAAATTGTCAGACCAAATTGCTCATATCGAATTGAAGCTTATTTTATACTGTTACTAAGTTGCAATTTCACTGTCTAGGAATCTGTTGTTACCTAAGGCAGTTGGATACATGTGTAAGTCATTTTCATAGTTTAATTTCAATATTTTACTTTCAGTTTACGTTTTATTACCACTTGTGTTTGTGCAATTTAATTTTGACCTGACTAATTGATTTAAAGGAAATTGTATGATTAGTTAACTGTACTTATTTCGGGAGGAACTTGACATGGGGAAACTAGAAATGTAAACTATTTTACAGTGCGGTGGTCGCCAGAACGGACAGGTGGGTTTTCTCCAGGTGTAACTCCAGTTTCCTCCCACACGAATAACCACATATACGCTTTCATCCACGCCAACGAGAGTGATTAATATAAGTTATTAGAACTTGCTTCGCAATCGTTGTAAAATAAATAAAAGTTTAAACTATTTTAAAAAGTATAAATAATTTCAAATCATCGTTGGTAAAGCATAACTTCCCCGTACATTTTATGATTTTTTCAGCAAAGTTTTGATGTCCCCTACACATCATACATGTATACGGTATGTAAAACGTCCACATTAAATTTTGTATTTACGTTAACATTTACATTGAAACTTTAAATTTGACCTTAGTTTAAACATATTTTATTTCCCAATATAATACATATTGAACAACCACACATAATCAGAATACAGAAACAGGATTAGAATGAAAGACATTTAATAAAATAGAATAAATTTGAACGTTATTACCATAAACTATTTCAGAATAAAATAATATTTCTAGTTGCCTCACATCGAGCAAATTATATAGCCTTCTATATTTTTAATGATCTTTATTGCATATACTATTACGTAGGGCATACAGCGGCTGCGTATCACTGGTTGTTTTGGACGATTTGTAGTTGTAGAATGCTCGTAAAATTGCAATTATGTGTGAAGTTTTGTACAGTTTATTGATTCTATGTTTTACACATCATTTACTCTGTGGGCTTCGGATGCACACATTAATGTTGTAGTGAAGGGTTTAGAATAGTTCTACTTACGTGGGAATCTACATTTTTTAAGTCGGAATTATGCTCAACTGAAATTTGCATTTGGCGAAAACAAAATTTGGTACGATTGAAATAAAAATTGAATCCATTCCGATTAATTTTGTTCACAGCTCGTCGACCCAACACCTCCAGAAATGTAATATTAATATTTATTTTGTTTGAAGGATATATCTAGTGCATTAGTTGGAGCCGTTACAATTGTTAATTAAATTTGTATAAACTATACAGAAGTTGCTCTACATGTACATTGTAAGAAGAGAAATGTTCAAATTGAACAACCAGAATTTCTTTCAAGATTAGGATACAGTCAAACCTGTGCTAGTGGTCACCTCTATTAAGCAGCCAAACTATTAAGCAGCCAGTTTCCAGATTCCTCATATGTTGTTTTATTATACATTTCACCTTTATTAAGCAGCCACTTTCTGTGATTCCCTTGGCTTACTGCTTAAGACAGGTTTGACCATAGTTTAATCACACCAGGCTATGGACGGAAATCAATTAACCCAATATTTATGTAAAGTTTTGAACTCGGTGCCAAATATATTTCCAGGAATTCCTGTAACTCTAGTATCATTACTAGAATGTGTATAACTTTTTTGTTTTGGAAGATATACTTCATATTTGGACAAGTCAGATAAATAAATACAGGTTAATATAAGGCCATAATAAAATATTTCCTAGATTTTCATCCCCGCCCGCCCCCGTTTTTAGGGCCCGCCCCGATTTTTTTTATTACTATTTGAAAAAAAAAAAAAAAAAATCTTGTGAAGTTGAATCTTATCAGCATAAATATCGATATCCTGAAAATATAAAATAAAAAATAAAATTTCACCCATTTTCAAAAAAATTTGGATGAAAATCTAGGATTTATTTTATTATGGCCTAATGAAGACATTTTATTTAAATTTCATTTTTTTATATTAAAATTTTAAAAATAAAAACTGTCATAGTCAGATATTAACCCTTTCAACCCCAAATAACTGACATGGACTGGTGCATGCTATTTTTAGACCAATAAATTAATAAGAAAATTACATTTGGACCAGTTCATTTATCAAAATGGGTAATTTTATCTAAAAATAGTAATAATTATTACTGGCAAAAAAGTGCAGATCCTGATGAGACGGCTCGTCACGAGCCGGCTCATCTGGATCTACACTTTTCATAAGCCTATTTAGAGGCCTGTGGGGTTGAAAGGGTTAATACATGTATGTGTTGGAGACAGATCAACCCCCCCCTATCTTATCCAATACAAAGTTCCTGGCAAGTTTCATGGTTTCGCTTCAAGTCTCTCGCATTTTCCAATGAAATCAATGGTCTCGCGATTATTGTCTAAAGTCTCACGCCATTTAAAATAGTAAATTATTACAAAATGTATGTTACCCAGCATGCAAAGAGTTAAAGTGCTATAATCATGATGTCTTTGTGACAAAGTATTATGCCACTAAACGTTATTTAATTACATAACTCTTCTGTAATAGGGTATACAATGTACATCTCTTTGTTACAGTGAAGCCGTTCAAAGGTAGCCCAGCTTACTGACCCAGCTTATCTGATAGGAATGTTGCCACGCCCCCATTTAGATTTATTCTTTTACTTTATACTGGCCCGACTATGTTTTGAGGGTTTATTGCGAAACTATTGCTTTGTCGTCTTTATTTATATACAGATCTATACAATACTTTTGCAACAAACCCTCGATTTTCATGTATTAAATATCTCAATCCTTGCTGCCCTACATGGTTGTACATGGAGCAACGGGGGTCATAAGCCCCATGCATCGTGGCGATGGATTCCATCAGGAATGAGGTCTTGAGAGTGATTAATATACAGTCAAACCTGTGTTAGTATTCACCTCCATTACCCCTTTCAACTCCACATACCTCTAAATAGGCTTATAAAAAGTGTAAATCCAGTGTCACAAGTTTGCTAATCAGGATCTGCACTTTTTGCCAGTAATATTACTATTTTTAGACAAAATTACCCAATTTGATAAATAAACTGGTCCAAATGTAATTTTCTTATTAATTTATTGGTCTAAAAATATCATGCACCAGTCCATGTCAGTTACTTGGTGTTGAATGGGTTAAGCAGCCAGGTTCCAAATTCCAAATATATTGTTTTTATTATACATTAGATCTCTATTAAGGCAGCCACTTGTGCTAAGCAGCCACATCATGTGAGTCCCTTGGTTGGCTGCTTAAGACAGGTTCAACTGTAAGTTGCAAGAACTAGTTTCGCACTTGCGCTAAAATAAATTTGTATAAAGTAAGCTGCATATAATAAGAACCGTTCCCGTTTGCCATTGATGACAATGGAAATGCTACTGCATGCCTGGCCCATTTATCCCTATTCCTCATAATGTTTGTAAAATCGCATGGATGTAGTGAACCTCATTCAGATTTCTATAGTCCCAATCCCTACTTTATTGGAAATATAATAAATTGATATTGAATCTCAGTGTTATCAATGGATCAACTTTTTCCATATCACTAATGAAAGTAAAGATTTATGAAAATTGTCCACATTATTAGTTTATCCCTTTGCCTGCTGAGTAAATAAAATCACATAGCGCCGCATCTGATCAGGTTCTATGCTGTTTGCAATAGCGATCTGCCGCTAGGTTAACCCATTTCATTCTGGATATATTTAAAGGCTTTTGCAAACAACATAGATCCTGATCAGCACGCAGCGTCACGCTGCATAGCCAAGTGTCTTAGCAAGATCATCTGAATAGCAAACAGCACAGAGCCTGATCAGATGGAACGTTCTGTGGCGGTTGATCTGGCTCTATGTTCTTTGCAAATACCGTTTGAACGGTATCCAGAATGAAATGGGTTACCTAAGCATATCGTGTAAATTGTCTGTTACATCTCAATTAACCCTTTCAACACCACAGACCTCTATTTATAGGCTTACAAAAAGTGTAGATCCAGATGAGACGGCTCGTCACGAGCCGTCTCATCAGGATCTGCACTTTTTGCAAGTAGTATTACTAATTCTAGATAAAATTACCCATCTTGATAAATGAACTGGTCCGAATGTAATTTTCTTATTCATTTATTGGTCTAAGAATATCATGGACCAGTCCATGTGAGTTACTTGGTGTTGAAAGAGTTAACAGAAATAGTAATGCTACCAGGCATGATCACCTATAAGACCAGGGCTAATTCTAATGGGCGACTTGGGCGAAATAGTTGCCCTATGGACTCTGACTTCGCCCCTGGAGGGTGGGGGGGGGTACTTCTCCCTAAAAACTTTTTTTTTAAATTATAATTTTCATACAGATTGTTGTCTGGCCCATTATAAAGCACTGCTTCTATTCATATGTTCTATTTAATGGGGATAATGTGTAATTTAACCCTATTTTGATTAAATAAAGCCAATACATGTATGATTCAATCGCTCATTTTCTCCTAAATAAAAATTCTGACCTACATGTAGAATGACCCCTGAAGAAGTGTTTTTTACTGCCAGATTATGGTGTCCTGTCTTATAAGCTAATGCTAAAAATGTATTTTAAATTAAAAATGGTATCCATAATTACATTTTAGTAAAGAAAGCGCTCATTTTTATACATTTGGCCTCTGTTAAGCAGCCACCTGTGCTCAGCAGCCACTTTCCGTGATTCCCTCGACTGGTTGCTGCAGACAGGTTCGACTGTACATGTATATGGGAAAATGTTAAATGGATTTATGCGTATTTAATGTTTGCATAGAGAGAAACTGTTATTTAAATCCGGTTGAGTGATTATAGCTTCGGTAGGAGACATGGTTTTGTGTAATAAATTATGCTTCCTAATAAATTGATCTTAATTTCTTATATCAGTATTGTTGATAATCCAGCTCCAGACAGTTTCTGCTTACTGCATGGGTTGTATTTTAACCCTTTCCTTAATAGAGATTTAGGTTAATATACTATTATATCTCCATACAAACGACAGCCATTTAGCTATCATGCAGTGGATAAGTAGTCGCCATATCTATCCCACCTCCATAGATATTACTGGAACTACATAGAGATTTAGGTTAATATACTATTATATCTCCATACAAACGACAGCCATTTAGCCACATGCAGTGCATAAGTAGTCGCCATATCTATCCCACCTCCATAGATATTACTGGAACTACATAGAGATTTAGGGTAATATACTAGTATATCTCCATACAAACGACAGCCATTTAGCCATCATGCAGTGGATAAGTAGTCGCCATATCTATCCCACCCCAGATTCTGGCCTTTATTATGACCATTGGTTTGGCTACTACATTGTCAATGTATGTCGTATTGGTCAAGAGGTGTTTGAGACCTCATTCCTGATGGAATCCAGGGAGAGAGAAGAGGCACGTGGAATTTAAATGCCTTGCCTAAGGACATGAAGCGAACGCGCTACCACTGAGCTATCACGACTACCTATTTAGAGGTCTGTGGTGTTGAAAGGGTTAAGGATGTACAGTAAATGATATATTTAAATGGCATATATCTATCCTATGCACACACTGGAAATATGTACCCACATTCATTGTAATACAATGTAATATTAATCATACCATTCTTCTTTATAGCAAGCACCTTGCATAACAAGCAAAACGTCAATGCAATCTGCATTAAGTGTATATTTACTAAATGTTTATTGTGGACATTGTTAAACATTTATTTTCACTGAATCCAGTGAAAGATGTCATTAAATGTAACATAAGACCTGTATTTATTGAAATCTATTACATATGTATTGGGCGTCAGCGACTCAGCATTTTGCCTTTTTGTTTGTAGGGGGTATTGAAAATGGTATTATAATTTTATTGATTTGTGTGAATTCTGATAGCTGATTGCCAGTGCCTATATTTATGAGATTCAGGGGGTATTTTAGCATGCATGGATACCCCCACCCTCTCAACAAAAGGATAGGTGAATGAATTACAGGCTACAATATCTGTATATTGGTGATATTAGCAATGGCACACACTAAACACACAGAGAATGCTGTAAACCACAATGGTCTACCAATTATACCCCCCCACCAAAGTTCACCTGTTAAATATTGTATCCACCCTTGGAATTTTTGTTTGATATTATGAAAATGACTCACTCAGGTATAATTGTATTTTTCAAACATACCGTAATGAACACTGTTTACTTGGCTCATTTCCTTCTGTTTGCAATAATTGCCAGATATTTGGCAGTTGATTGTCAGAAAAATTACATAATATGACATTGTTGTTTCTGGAACATTGCCGGTAATTGTATATATGTCGAATAAAATTTTTCTGTAAGTTGTACATGTGCTGGGTTCACTTTGATAACTACGTATAATTTACTTTTTGCCTGCAGTATAGTTTTTTTTTATCAGGGTTCCCGCTGTCGGTCGCCAATTGCGATAAAGAACAAATATTGGCGCTAAATTTTGTGAATTGGCGAAAATATTTGACGCAATTTTTAAATTTCCAAAAAAAATTGGGCACATGTTTTGTCGAATACATGGCTTCTAATATTTATTTGTGAACTATATGGCTCTTAGTTAACAATTTTTTTTTAATTGGCTCCAGTGTTTTTCAATTGGCGACAGAAGTGGCACAGACAAACATTCAGACAGAGGGAACCCTGTTTATAGTTGGTTAACCTTGGCATAATACTATTATTATCTCTTTGCTTGCTAGCAATGAAATTACCAGTCAAATATGTCATGGAATGTCTGTATGACACAATTGTAATGACATTCCATGACATATTTCTAAAGGTTTTCAACAGTCTTTCAACTCGGACTTTAAGGCGAGGTCTTGTGTCGGTGATTTACACCGTGCATGTAAAAGAACCACAAGAAACTCTGGAATGGGTATCTGTCTGTATCATTGCAATATCCTCCAATATCTAAAATGACTAATCTCTTCAGGAGGCGTCGGTCATATGGGCAACTGGTAGCAACGATTACTAAACGTAGAACACTCCACTATCTTCCAAAAACTTAAACTGACTTAGGTAATCTCTTCAGGAGGCGTCGGTCATATGGGCAACCAGTAGCGACGATAACTAAACGTAAATTGACTTCACGGGTTGTTGTTTCTCGACCACCTCCGTGGACTTGTATACCACTGTAACCTATCATCACTGATGGTCACAGGTTTGAGCCACGCTGAAAGTTGGCATGTTTCATACGGAGGTTGGTGCACCAAGTACTGGATAAATGCTGGAGTCTGCCCAGGAAAAGTGTTATTAGGTAAACTGCCCGTCACTCAAATAGGCAACACGTAGCGACGTTAAATAATCTTAAATAATAAACTAATAATGTTGTTCCTCATGTGAGAAACCAGTTAAACTACCATAATGATAATACACATTGTGAACATGTACCTCAAAAGAGTAGTTGGTGAAAATGCATGATTCTGTAACAATACACATTGTGAACATGTACCTCAAAAGAGTAGTCAGTGAAAATGCATGATTCTGTAACAATACACATTGTGAACATGTACCTCAAAAGAGTAGTCAGTGAAAATGCATGATTCTGTAACAATACACATTGTGAACATGTACCTCAAAAGAGTAGTCAGTGAAAATGCATGATTCTGTAACAATACACATTGTGAACATGTACCTCAAAAGAGCAGTCAGTGAAAATGCATGATTCTGTAACAACCCAGGTATAAGCATTTATTTTTACTCCAAGGGAAATGTATGTTAACAACCGTGTCTGATAGATAATTGTGAGAATGTTCACACACCCGCAGTTCATACTGCATCATACTCATAGAATTAACACAACTCCAATACATGTACCGTATTGTTCCTATTTAAAGCGCCACCTCTAATATAGGCGCCCCCACGTAAAAATGCAACATGAAATGGCCCTTAAAAGGAAATAATTGGCTTACCTGTCGGTAGTACTGTTGTTTAACGTAATCCATATGTATATATTTATATATATAAAACCCAAGCTCATGAATCACTAAGTATGCATGAATAATATGCGCATCACTTGTTGAACGTGTATCGCTATAAAAAAGTATTTATTTTCTCAGAAGAATTCACACAATATCAACAAAGCCTCGAGTTATTCAAACCGAAAGTACAAGGATAGTTATTTACATGGACACCGTATAACAGTTTATAACGCGGAACAATCCACAGAAACACGGGTTAACTTTAAATGTATACGATTTACGTGGCATAATATACATAATATGTACCGCATGTACAGAACATAATTATCGATCGATTTAGTTAACACACTATGATGTAGTAGGCGTCGCATTATGACAAAGCAAGGTCACTGAGCAGTTTCTTCCAATTAGTTGGCAATTACCGATATTGAAACAGAGATTTTCCACACCTATACTACAGAAATTAATTACTCTAATTAGCGCGCCCCTTTTGTGTTTTGCATCGCGCCCGGGCGCTATAAATAGGAACAATACGGTATGTTATCCGGTTGCTTTTTATCCGATTGCAAAGAAGAAATCACTAACTATGGCTTATTTCTGTCTGTGGAATAACCTTTAGCAGGCTGTAGATCTCATTGGGACGATTTGAATGACATGTCCGAAGCCCTACCTTCTAGGAAAAACAAGAAAAATATTACACATTTTGGGTACAGCATGGCAACGGTTAAAGTTCTTTTAACGTTTCATTCAAGTATTTAATGCTGTATCTTTACATATGGTTGTTCAGAACTTGTGTTCCATTTCCAGTTAACCCACTTGCAGCATGTGTGTGTGTTTTACGTTTATTTATCGTCGCTACCGGTTGCCCATATGAGCGACGCCGCCTGAAGTGATTGGTCATTTTAGATTTTTGGAGGATAGTGCAATGATACAGACAGAGACCCATTCCAGAGTCTCCTCTGATTCTTTTACGTGCACAGTGTAAAGCACCGACACGAGACCTCGGTTTAAAGTCCCATCTGAAAGACTGTTAATTATATTAGGGTCAGACGGAGGATGGAACCTGCGATCCCTGGATTACCAATCCAGCGTGTTACCACTGGACAACAGATCCATCTGTTTCTTGCAGCAAAATTGTAGCTGTTTTTTATTTAACCTGTAAAGGAAATTGAAGATATTTTCATTTTTTTTATATTTAAGTTTATTTAACGTCGCTATTGGTTGCCCAGCTGAGTGATGGGCAGTTTGCCTAACAACGCCTTTCCTGCGCAGGCTCCAGCAGTTAACCAGTACTTGGTGCACCAATTTAAGTTTTTTATATAAAGAGACACAGTCTGAGTATTTTCATTATTTTGTCAGCATCACTTTATAATGAGTTTAAAAATGTGCTAAATTTAATCAACTTTCAAACTATTTAATTAAGCAACAAATATGTTTCTGGATCCACCTTGGTGCCTCCCTGTACCTTTTACATCTATTCGGTTGCACGTCCGTGCCTTCTGTACCTTTTACATCTATTTGGTTGCCCGTCCGTGCCTTCTGTACCTTTTACATCTATTCGGTTGCCCGTCCGTGCCTTCTGGACTTTTACATCTATTTGATTGCCCGTCCGTGCCTTCTGGACTTTTACATCTATTTGGTTGCCCGTCCGTGCCTTCTGGACTTTTACATCTATTCGGTTGCCCGCCCGTGCCTTCTGAACTTTTACATCTATTCGGTTGCCCGCCCGTGCCTTCTGTACTTTTAATCTATTTGGTTGCCCGTCCGTGCCTTCTGTACTTTTACATCTATTCGGTTGCCCGTCGGTGCCTTCTGGACTATTACATCTATTCGGTTGCCCGCCCGTGCCTTCTGTACTTTTACATCTATTCGGTTGCCCGTCAGTGCCTCCCTGTACCATTTACATCTATTCGGTTGCACGTCCGTGCCTCCCTGTACCTTTTACATCTATTTGGTTGCCCGTCTGTGCCTTCTGTGCTTTTACATCTATTCGGTTGCCCATCAGTGACTTCTGTACTTTTACATCTATTCGGTTGCCCGTCCATGACTTCTGTGCTTTTACATCTATTTGGTTGCCCGTCTGTACCTTCTGGGCTTTTATAAAATGAAAAACACAATTTCTCTACAATGAATACCACTTTTCCTGAAACTCAATTTATAAAAGATACTTTTTTTGCAAATAATTGCTGAAGTTCCAATAAAGCAAGTCAATACTGGGTACATTACAGGTATATGAAATGTTTAATTTCCATTAAACAAAGTAATATAATGAGATAACATTTCTATTTTTTAGTTTATACAAATTTATTTTAGCTTGATTGTGAAACAAGTTTTTACAACTTATATTAATCGCGCTCGAGACCTCATTCCAGATGGAATCCATCACCACGAGGGAGAGAGAAGAGGCAACGTGGAATTTAAATGCTTGCCTAAGGGCACAATCGTAACATGCTACCACTGCACTATCGCGACTTCCACAATTCTATTTTTTAATTCAGGCATTTGGCAAAAAGAATGTTATTAAAAAGTTTAAATGTATATTTATAAAAAATAAGTTAACTTGTATTTTGGGCCAGTTTCTTGATCAAGTTTTAATCGGGAACTGAATTATATTTCAAAAGAGAAAGTTATAGATTCTGTGCTCATATAAGCTATTTTTAATTATTTAAATGGTATGGCTGACAGGTCATCTAATTTATAACAAGTTTAATAATTGGTAAGTTGATATTGTAAGTGTTATTGAATAGTTTCAAATTGTAAATGAATTTTAATAGTTTGGAGAAAGGCTTGTACTCAAAACTTGTAAACTGTGTTATCCATTCACAACCACTGAAGTTCTATTATGTCTATGACAGGCTGGCTCAAGTTCTATTTCAGGGAAGCATAGGTCAGTGGTTAACACGTAACCTACCAATCACGACTAAAGTCGCTATTGTAAACAGCATAGAGCCAGATCAGATGGCACAGAATGTGCTGACTGGTCAGGATCTATGCTGTTTGCTATTCAGATAGTGGAGTTACATTAAATCACTTGTCTGAATAGCAAACAACATAGATCCTGATCAGACGCGACGTTATGCCCCGGCTGATCTGGATCTACGGTGTTTGCACATTCCGTCCAATTTTTTCGGCAGGTTATGGGTTAAACATTAGGAATAGGAATCCGACAAGTTTTCAGTTATCGGGCATGCAAGGGATGCTTCTAGCAGTTTAGTGTCTGTGGTTGTGGTTTTATGTTTATTTATCGTCGCTACCGGTTGCCCATATGAGCGCCGCCTCCTGAAGATATTAGGCACTCTGATCACCTGTGTGTTCATTATAGTGACACCCTTGTAGTAACACCTTCCTTTGAATTATAAACAGCTTTGTGTGTGTTTTACATTTATTTATCGTCGCTACCGGTTGCCCATATGAGCGACGCCACCTGAAGATATTAGTCATTTTAGATTTTTGGAGGATAGTGCAATGATACAGACATAAACCCATTCCAGAGTCTCCTCTGGTTCTTTTATGTGCTCGGTGTAAAGCACCGACACGAGACCTCGGTTTTGTTTCTCATCTTAAAGACTTAATTTTATTAGTGTCAGTCGGGGGAACCTTCTATATAAATAAAATGACTAATACACTTCTGGATGCTTCCCATTGATTAACCAATGGGGGCGGACACGATATATAAACATATAGTAAACAGCAGATATAAACATATAGTAAACAGCAGATATAAACATATAGTAAACAGCAGATATAAACATATAGTAAACAGCAGAAAAACTGTAATTGAATTTTAATGGTTTGGAGAAAGGTGAGTAACCAAGCTTCAAACTTTCTTACCCATTCAAAAAAACACTTGAAATTGAAAGTTGTGAAGTCAGATGGTGTGAAACACTTGCAACAAAAGATGTAAGATGTTTAATAGCCACGTACATTGTTAGACTGCGAGATGTTAAAGTGTGTTGGGAGTGATTTATAAGTGCAGCAGATTGGTGATATATTGTTGAGGTTTTATTCAATGTTTAGATCAAAGTGTTACTGATACAAAAAATGTAGCTTCCTACTTAAATTTAAAAAAATGTATTAAAAATACAAACAAACAAAATCCTACCCAGGATGCACAGGAACCAGTTGGTTTGCGACTGCTTATTCGCTCTTAATGACATCATGTTAACCATTATATCTCGGAGGCTTAACTATCCTTAGCATACACTCACATGACTCATTCTATAGGGCAACATTGGTGAAATTGTCACCTTGGGGGGGGGGGGGCATTTCTCCGTTTCATACAAAATTTGGCTCACAAGCCATTAATTGTAAAGTCTTCTATTCAAATGTTGTATTTAATGGATATTAATATAATGTGTATTTTAACTCTGTTGTGTTGAAATTTACTACATGTAACAGGGTTCATTCTAGGTCAGAATTTTTGGGAGAAGTGAGAAAGCGCGTGATCGCTTCCTTAAATGGTGTTCTTTAATATACTTCTGCAAAATAGGGTTAAAATGCACAGTACAACCATTAAATACAACATTTGAATAGAAGGAGTATCTTACTAGACAAAATTTTGTTTGAAAATTGTAAAAACCAAAAAATATTAATTTTTTTAAGGAGAAGTGGGGCCCCCAGAGGGCGAAGTCAGGGTCCCTAGGGCGACCAATTTCGCCCACATCGCCCTTTAAACTGATCCCTGATGTAAATATTATCATTAAAGGAAGCAATAGCGCATATTCTCGCTTCTCCCGAAACCTGTGACCTAGATTGAGCCCTGGGCTCAGTAGAGGATGGTTGCCCCAAACTGAGGCTATGCCAGTGATATTGACCAGTGCAGTAGATTAGTGTGTACAGTACAGTGTGGATCAAGTGTTTGTTTCAAGTCCCTGTGTGTCAATGTGATATGGTTGTGTACAGGACCCATCCTTGGTCTGAATTTTAGGGAGAAGTTAGAAAGTGATATTTTTTTTTTTAAGGGAGAAGTGAGGCATGTCCCAGGTGGCATATTCATGGTTCCTAGGGTGCAGAGAACAGTGACACCCAGGGGGCAAAGTCTGGGATCCTAGGGCTTTAATTTCGCCCATGTTTAGGGTTCCCGCTGTCGGTTGCCAATGGCGCCAATGGCGCCAATTGTGACAAAAAACAAATATTGGCGCTAAATTTTGTGAATTGGCGAGAATATTTGGCACATGTTTTGTCAAATACATGGCTTCAAATATTTATTTGTGAACAATATGGTTCTTAGTTGGCTCCAATTTTTTTTTTAATAAGTGGCGCAGACAAACACATTCAGAGTGAACCTGCATGTTGCCTTCTAGAATAAGCCCTGGTGTATCAGTACTGCAGTTAACCCATTCAACACCAAGTAACTGACATGGACTGGTCCATGATATTTTTAGACCAATAAATTAATAACAAAATTACATTTGGATCAGTTCATTTATCAAAATGGGTAAAAAAAATTCTAAAAATAGTTATATTACTTGAAAAAAGTGCAGATCCTGATGAGACGGCTCATCACGAGCCGGATCATCTGGATCTACACTTTTTTGTAAGCCAATTTAGAGGTCTGTGGTGTTGAAAGGGTTAATGTTACGGTTATGATGTTCTCTGTAACTTATTGCTCATTTAGTACAGTGCTGTCTCGTATGATTAGAGACCTTCAATATTACAGAAATATTTTGACAGGCTGGCAGCTATTGTTGGCAGGATGTGTATCTTGGAGCATGTAAATAATGTTTACTATTTGCCAACACCCTTTGTCGTTTCTGGTGTTGTTCATTTCATAACGATGTTCCTGATAGATAGTAGGCAGTGCATTGTGTGATGAGATTGATCCAGACAGGCAAGTATCTTGTCCTCTTTCCATGTCTACATGTAGCTACAAAGCATCAACCATTGCCGAGTGGTTACTTTCGTTATCTTCAAATCACTTGCCTAATCACACCACTGTAGGACAGATCGGACATGTGGGTTTTCTCCGTGTACTCCGGTTTCCTCCCACACGAATGACCACATTTACGCTTTCATTCGCGCCATAAAAGAGTAATTAATATAAGTTGTTAAAATTTGCTTTGCAAAAGTTTAAACATGAATTGAATTATATGATTACATATATATACATAAACCGTCTCCGTGGCATAGTGGTTACGGTTCGAACCTCGTCGGGGGTTTGTTCTGATATGGCCGGTTGGTGAGCCGCCAGCTAGTTAAATAATGGTTACCGATTGCCTACCAGCCTGGCGTCAGGTATACAATCATAGGATTTGGGAAGTACTGATGTTCATAAAAAAAGTGTCTCATAAGTCAGAAATGACTGGCCCTTTATTTAAATAGGGGTGACACTATAATAAACAACTTTACTTACATGTAATGTAATTATCTTGGAAATAGGAAAGTATCTATTGATAGTAATCGATGGTACAAAAAGATATAGATTCGAATCAAACTGGGTGTGTCAAATTCTTTCATGTGAGGAAGCTATCCAGCTGGCTTGCAGAAGGTCAGTGGTTCTACCCGGGTACCCGTCCGTGCCTGAAATACTTGCTTTGAAGGGCTCAGGCTCTTCATCCACCAATAACAGCTACTCAAGTAGCCACCATAATGGCTTACGCTAACGCTGTTGTTGCGACATTAACAAACAATACATGCTGTATACCAGTACATGTACATTGTGAGAGTAAATTGTTGAATCTTTATTTTTTAGATCGCTGTGTCAAAGTCCTGGGAGTTATGGTATAGCTGTAATGCTTGAGTTTTTGTCAGGGATCATTCTAGAGGGCGATGTGGGCGAAATTGTCGCCCTATGGACCCTGACTTTGCCCTCCGGGGGTTCCACTTCTCCCTAAAAAAAACAACACAATATTGTTTTTATGATTTCAAACAAAATGTTGTCTAGTAAGATACACTGGCCCATTATAAAGCACTCCTTCTATTCAAATGTTGTATTTAATGGTTGTACTGTGCATTTTAACCCTATTTTGCAGAAGTATATTAAAGAACACCATTTAAGGAAGCGATCACATGCTTTCTCACTTCTCCCAAAAATTCTGACCTAAAATGAACCCTGTTTTGTATGTCCAAACTTCGGAACCGTATCATCTTGAAATGTAGACTGGTGGGCATAGATTGCTAGGTACTAAATCAGCATTAGATCATTCAACAAAGCTTGCATTCCAAATTTTGTATTCCATGAGACAAGCTTGGCTAGATGGTCATGTTTAGTTTACAATATTCAGGGGAAATTACCCTATTCACTTGATATTGCTATGAGGCCCTGGATGGTGTTATTATTATTAGTGAACAAACAACATTTTATTATAGTGTTTTACATTTACTGGTATTCAACCACTTGTGGGTAAATAAGTTACTAATGAGATGTTTGCAATATTGTCATCACTATTTGTGTACCATAGGCTTGTCTTGTCTGAGATTGGTTTTGTCATAGTGTCATTGAAGACCTACATTCAGCTTCATACCTTGGAAAAATACTTTAAAAACACTGATATTAAGCAACATTAATAAAACATTTGATAATTTCATTTCACAGAAAATCCACTTAAAAACATTCCCCACTATTAAAGATTGTTACAGACCATAGAATCACTTCCAGAACATTCCCCACTATTAAAGATTGTTACAGACCATAGAATCACTTCCAGAACATTCCCCACTATTAAAGATTGTTACAGACCATATAATCACTTC
Organism: Archivesica marissinica; assembly: GCA_014843695.1. Classification (NCBI taxonomy): domain Eukaryota; kingdom Metazoa; phylum Mollusca; class Bivalvia; order Venerida; family Vesicomyidae; genus Archivesica; species Archivesica marissinica. Next base: position 23,961,367 of record CM026390.1, read on the forward strand.
CAGAACATTCCCCACTATTAAAGATTGTTACAGACCATAGAATCACTTCCAGAACATTCCCCATTATTAAAGATTGTTACAGACCATAGAATCACTTCCAAAACATTTCCCACTATTAAAGATTGTTACAGACCATAGAATCACTTCCAGAACATTCCCACTATTAAAGATTGTTACAGACCATAGAATCACTTCCAGAACATTCCCCACTATTAAAGATTGTTACAGACCATAGAATCACTTCCAGAACATTCCCCACTATTAAAGATTGTTACAGACCATAGAATCACTTCCAGAACATCCCCCACTATTAAAGATTGTTACAGACCATAGAATCACTTCCAGAACCTCAGCAATGTTAAATACAACGTAGTGTCATCCCATGAATTTTTTGACACATTTATATACACATTCATCCGGGTCGTGTCAGCATTGATTTGGGTCGTGTCAGCATTGATCCGGGTCGTGTCAGCATTGATTCAGGTCGTGTCAGCATTGATTTGGGTCGTGTCAGCATTGATTCATTCATGAATCTAGGTCATCAAACGATATCAAAACATTGGGATTGTTTGATTTATTATGAGTTCACTGTCGATAAATAGACATACATGTATATATATGATGCTAGTTTCTATCTGCTAATTTAGTATCTTGATCCTTTAGTATCGATAATTTACCAACATTTTGGATATTTCCACTGGCCCTGCATTTTACAATGGTGTATACGCTTGAGTAAACATTTTATGACGTACCTACAATTGTAAGGTTCGCGTGAACAAAACTTGTGTCCAAATAACTTTTCACCTCGAGAATATGAGCCCATCGAGAACACGAGAAACCAGTATAAATTATGTGATATGTCTTCATGGCCTTGAGGTGCACATCCAGATGGCTAAATAGTTACTCTAAATAGTTTGGGCAACTAGTAGATGAATAATGGGTATTTAATACATTGCTGATCCAAAATTCAAGATGGCTAGTAGCATGGCGCCCAACGTGAAAAATGATACTTTCAATTTCAACTTAAGACTACTGTACATTCAATTTCAACCTAAGACTACTGTACGTTCAATTTCAACCCAAGACTACTATGCTTTCAATTTCAACCTAAGACTACTACTGTATGTTCAATTTCAACCTAAGACTACTGTACGTTCAATTTCAACCTAAGACTACTGTACATTCAATTTCAACCTAAGACTACTGTATGTTCAATTTCAACCTAAGACTACTGTACGTTCAATTTCAACCTAAGACTACTGCTATTAACAGAATCATATCAATATTATGTAGATTGACAGCTCTTGTTAAATGGATAGTATTCCAAATAAAAAAACATACTAATTAAGTAGTCCGGCATGTGCCCATATATCCAGTCATAATACAGTTTGTTCAAAAACATTGTGTAAAATTGCCCACTACTGCAGCCGAGATGGAATGCAGAGAGGTGTATGAATTGGGGTATACTAGAGATGTATGATATAATTGAGTGTCCCTGTCTGAACCATGAAAAAGGGTTGAGTTTTAAGACCAGGCTCTTTGATATCACCTACGAGACTGTTTGGCATTTTATTGCATCATTACAGTAGGCCTTTATATCAAGTTATAGATGGAAACCTTGAATTATTTGTATGGCCAGCTGAATGAGATGTTTTTATTGAAGATAAAGATGGAAACCTTGAATTATTTGTATGGCCAGCTGAATGAGATGTTTTTATTGAAGATAAAGATGGAAACCTTGAATTATTTGTATGGCCAGCTGAATGAGATGTTTTTATTGAAGATAAAGATGGAAACCTTGAATTATTTGTCTGGCCAGCTGAATGAGATGTTTTTATTGAAGATAAAGATGGAAACCTTGAATTATTTGTATGGCCAGCTGAATGAGATGTTTTTATTGAAGATAAAGATGGAAACCTTGAATTATTTGTATGGCCAGCTGAATGAGATGTTTTTATTGAAGATAAAGATGGAAACCTTGAATTATTTGTCTGGCCAGCTGAATGAGATGTTTTTATTGAAGATAAAGATGGAAACCTTGAATTATTTGTATGGCCAGCTGAATGAGATGTTTTTATTGAAGATAAAGATGGAAACCTTGAATTATTTGTATGGCCAGCTGAATGAGATGTTTTTATTGAAGATAAAGATGGAAATCTTGAATTATTTGTCTGGCCAGCTGAATGAGATGTTTTTATTGAAGATAAAGATGGAAACCTTGAATTATTTGTATGGCCAGCTGAATGAGATGTTTTTATTGAAGATAAAGATGGAAACCTTGAATTATTTGTATGGCCAGCTGAATGAGATGTTTTTATTGAAGATAAAGATGGAAACTTTGAATTATTTGTATGGCCAGCTGAATGAGATGTTTTTATTGAAGATAAAGATGGAAACCTTGAATTATTTGTATGGCCAGCTGAATGAGATGTTTTTATTGAAGATAAAGATGGAAACCTTGAATTATTTGTCTGGCCAGCTGAATGAGATGTTTTTATTGAAGATAAAGATGGAAACCTTGAATTATTTGTATGGCCAGCTGAATGAGATGTTTTTATTGAAGATAAAGATGGAAACCTTGAATTATTTGTCTGGCCAGCTGAATGAGATGTTTTTATTGAAGATAAAGATGGAAACCTTGAATTATTTGTATGGCCAGCTGAATGAGATGTTTTTATTGAAGATAAAGATGGAAACCTTGAATTATTTGTCTGGCCAGCTGAATGAGATGTTTTTATTGAAGATAAAGATGGAAACCTTGAATTATTTGTATGGCCAGCTGAATGAGATGTTTTTATTGAAGATAAAGATGGAAACCTTGAATTATTTGTCTGGCCAGCTGAATGAGATGTTTTTATTGAAGATAAAGATGGAAACCTTGAATTATTTGTATGGCCAGCTGAATGAGATGTTTTTATTGAAGATAAAGATGGAAACCTTGAATTATTTGTCTGGCCAGCTGAATGAGATGTTTTTATTGAAGATAAAGATGGAAACCTTGAATTATTTGTATGGCCAGCTGAATGAGATGTTTTTATTGAAGATAAAGATGGAAACCTTGAATTATTTGTCTGGCCAGCTGAATGAGATGTTTTTATTGAAGATAAAGATGGAAACCTTGAATTATTTGTCTGGCCAGCTGAATGAGATGTTTTTATTGAAGATAAAGATGGAAACCTTGAATTATTTGTATGGCCAGCTGAATGAGATGTTTTTATTGAAGATAAAGATGGAAACCTTGAATTATTTGTCTGGCCAGCTGAATGAGATGTTTTTATTTGAAGATGAAGATAGAATTTGTGAATTGTTTTGGCCATTTTGTATGAGAAGTTAAAGCGGAATTATATTGGTGAAAAAAACTTCTGCAGCATGTAATTTCATGTTATATGGTATGATTATTTTTCAAATAGTTGCCACAAAATCTGAGTATTTCAACTAATAAACATATTACGTTTGTTGACATAACTAAATACGGTAAATAGGGTCAACATCCAAGCGTAATACAATGCGTGTAGCATGAATAACAACATTTATCGTACAGATTTACCGTTATATCTCGCATATCATTCATGCGCATGTTGTTTATTTTTTAGATTAATCTGAAATTATCTCTTAAGCGACAATGTCACACGTTTAGTAAAAACTCCAATAAAACTTCAGGACCGTGGACTGCGTGGCTGACCGTTATATAACATCCTAATTAGTTTGTAGACAGAAAAAACGATCTTTATTGATTGGAAGTTATTGTTTGATTATTTCGAAAGAATTTGTAATTGCAATGCATATTTTTTGGGGCTTTTTGCCATATGATGTCGCTTTAAGAATGAAATTCTTGATGAATTTGTATTGCTATTTCGAATGAGACCATTTTATATTGAGTTAAGAATGAAATTCTTGATGTATTTGTATTGCTATTTGGAATGAGACCGTTTTATATTGAGTTAAGAATGAAATTCTTGATGAATTTGTATTGCTATTTGGAATGAGACCATTTTATATTGAGTTAAGAATGAAATTCTAGATGAATTTGTTTGGCCATGGGAAGGAATGTGTTGTTTAGTCATGGGGAATGCTGGTACTGAAGACATCCTTCAAGCTTTATCCTGCAGCATATCTCCCAGAAATATATCATCTTTCTACAAAGTAACATTCTTATGATGATAAAAACAGAAAACATAGCAGAACATCCACAAAGTCATTGACTTCACTTCTGGATTATTGTTGTAAAAACTGGAGCAGTGCTAGGTAGTGCAGTCTCTGATAATATCATTACATAGGTGTATGCTCTGTAAGACCAGCATTACATAGGTGTATGCTCTGTAAGACCAGCATTACATAGGTGTATGCTCTGTAAGACCAGCATTACATACAATGTAGGTGCATGATCTGTAAGACCAGCATTACATTGGTGTATGCTCTGTAAGACCAGCATTACATTGGTGTATGCTCTGTAAGACCAGCATTACATAGGTGTATGCTCTGTAAGACCAGCATTACATAGGTGTATGCTCTGTAAGACCAGCATTACATTGGTGTATGCTCTGTAAGACCAGCATTACATTGGTGTATGCTCTGTAAGACCAGCATTACATAGGTGTATGCTCTGTAAGACCAGCATTACATAGGTGTATGCTCTGTAAGACCAGCATTACATAGGTGTATGCTCTGTAAGACCAGCATTACATTGGTGTATGCTCTGTAAGACCAGCATTACATAGGTGTATGCTCTGTAAGACCAGCATTACATAGGTGTATGCTCTGTAAGACCAGCATTACATTGGTGTATGCTCTGTAAGACCAGCATTACATTGGTGTATGCTCTGTAAGACCAGCATTACATAGGTGTATGCTCTGTAAGACCAGCATTACATAGGTGTATGCTCTGTAAGACCAGCATTACATAGGTGTATGCTCTGTAAGACCAGCATTACATAGGTGTATGCTCTGTAAGACCAGCATTACATTGGTGTATGCTCTGTAAGACCAGCATTACATAGGTGTATGCTCTGTAAGACCAGCATTACATAGGTGTATGCTCTGTAAGACCAGCATTACATACAATGTAGGTGCATGATCTGTAAGACCAACATTACATACAGTGTAGGTCTGTAAGAATGCTTACTGCGTATCTGCTGTCATACCCAATGAGTAGTGAATAGATGATGGAAAGAGGTACTGGACTTCACTGAAGGTACATTACTGTACAGATTCATCCTTATAGAATCCAATCGAAGAATGCTAGAATGTACTGCACACTTAGATATTCTAAGAATCTATATAATCTAAGTAGCTACATATTCTAAGAAGTTAAATATCTAAGAAGCTAAATATCTATGAAGCTACATATTCTAAGAAGCTAGATATTCTAAGAAGCTACATATTCTAAGAAAGCAACATATTCTAAGAAACTAGATATTCCAAGAAGCTGGATATTCTATCAAGCTGGATCATTGTCAACATTATAAGGAGCTAGATATTGTCAGAAGCTAGATATTCTAAGAATCTAGATATTTAACAGCTAGATGTTCCAAGAAGTAGATATTTATCTAAGAAGCCGTTGGTGAGAGTAAATAAGGTCAATCATCATCATAAATGTAGTAATTTCCAAGAACCAATTCATGTGTGGACATGTCTTCAACATTGTGCTTAATGTGAATGATACATGAATAATGCATGAATAATACACGAATAATGCATTAATAATGCATGAATAATACATGAATGATACATTACATGAATGATACATTACATGAATGATACATTACATGAATGATACATTACATGAATGATACATTACATGAATGATACATTACATACATTACATGAATGATACATACATTACATGAATGATACATTACATGAATGATACATTACATACATTACATGAATGATACATTACATGAATGATACATTACATACATTACATGAATGATACATTACATGAATGATACATTACATACATTACATGAATGATACATTACATGAATGATACATTACATGAATGATACATTACATGAATGATACATTACATGAATGATACATTACATGAATGATACATTACATACATTACATGAATGATACATTACATGAATGATACATTACATACATTACATGAATGATACATTACATACATTACATGAATGATACATTACATACATTACATGAATGATACATTACATACATTACATGAATGATACATTACATGAATGATACATTACATGAATGATACATTACATACATTACATGAATGATACATTACATGAATGATACATTACATACATTACATGAATGATACATTACATACATTACATGAATGATACATTACATACATTACATGAATGATACATTACATACATTACATGAATGATACATTACATGAATGATACATTACATGAATGATACATTACATGAATGATACATTACATACATTACATGAATGATACATTACATACATTACATGAATGATACATTACATACATTACATGAATGATACATTATGAATGATACATTACATGAATGATACATTACATGAGAACATTACATGAACATTACATGAATGATACATTACATACATTACATGAATGATACATTACATACATTACATGAATGATACATTACATGAATGATACATTACATGAATGATACATTACATGAATGATACATTACATACATTACATGAATGATACATTACATACATTACATGAATGATACATTACATGAATGATACATTACATACAGTACATGAATGATACATTACATACATGATACATTACATGAATGATACATTACATACATTACATGAATGATACATTACATGAATGATACATTACATGAATGATACATTACATACATTACATGAATGATACATTACATACATTACATGAATGATACATTACATGAATGATACATTACATGAATGATACATTACATGAATGATACATTACATGAATGATACATTACATACATTACATGAATGATACATTACATGAATGATACATTACATGAATGATACATTACATACATTACATGAATGATACATTACATACATTACATGAATGATACATTACATACATTACATGAATGATACATTACATGAATGATACATTACATGAATGATACATTACATGAATGATACATTACATGAATGATACATTACATACATTACATGAATGATACATTACATACATTACATGAATGATACATTACATACATTACATGAATGATACATTACATGAATGATACATGAATGATACATTACATGAATGATACATTACATGAATGATACATTACATACATTACATGAATGATACATTACATGAATGACACATTACATACATTACATGAATGATACATTACATGAATGATACATTACATACATTACATGAATGATACATTACATGAATGATACATTACATGAATGATACATTACATGAATGATACATTACATACATTACATGAATGATACATTACATACATTACATGAATGATACATTACATACATTACATGAATGATACATTACATGAATGATACATTACATGAATGATACATTACATACATTACATGAATGATACATTACATACATTACATGAATGATACATTACATGAATGATACATTACATACATTACATGAATGATACATTACATGAATGATACATTACATGAATGATACATTGTTGAAACTGGAAATATAAAACAGCAATCATAACGATTTCTAACAATCTACTTCTTGGAATATCAATCTTTTTAAATGTACATGTAGATATCTACTTCTTGGAGTACTACTACATTGATCTATTACCTCCCTTTATATAGATTTCTTTATAAAATCATCAATGACTTTGTAAATTGTCATTTACTAAACTAAAGAGTAAACACTCAATAAATTTGCACATGAATTAGTTATTTATTTGAAAAGGTTTCTAAATATTTGAAGACATGTCGTATTTCATTTAAAGCGACACTACATCATGAAAAAAGCCATTTACTACAGGTTTGATACAAATGTTTCAGGTCATAACCAAGAAGGTTTAATCCATTTCATTCTGGGTACCGTTCAAACAGTATTTGCAAAGAACATAGAGCCAGATCAGCCGCCATGGAACGTGCCGTCTGATCAGGCTCTATGCTGTTTGCTGTTCAGGTGTTTTGGCTAAGACACTTGGCTATGTAGCAAACAACATAGATCCTGATCAGCATGCAGCGTTATGCTGCAGCTGATCTGGATCTATGTTGTTTGCAAAAGCCTTGAAATGGGTTAAGAATGACACCCGTCACTATCAGTCATACACTGAAAGACAACAATGTCGGAAATGTCACCAAACCGCATGCAGACCTCTAGCGTATTGACAATAGGATATCCCTTTTGTATTAAAGTCCTACTGATCTGGTTGCTATCCTCGTCCAGTGGTAACACGCTGGACTGGTAATCCAGGGATCGAACCTGCGATCCCCCGTCCGACCATAATAAAATTAACAGTCTTTCAGATGGGACGTTAAACCGAGGTCTCGTGTCGATGCTTTACACCGTGCACGTAAAAGAACGAGAGGAGACTCTGGAATGGGTTTCTGTCTGTATCATTGCATTACCCTCCAAACATCTAAAATGACTAATCTCTTCAGGAGGCGTCGCTCATATGGGCAACCGGTAGCGACGATAAATAAACGTAAAACACAAATTTGTGGTGTAGCGCTTTAATAATAGCAATGCATACAGCAAATTAATTGAAGACAGCTATAGTCCAATTATTATCCAGCATACGTTCATGACTTGCACATATTCAAATGTTTCCACCACATGCCATCAATTATATATTTGAAGATGTGTTGAATTCAATTTTATAATACAGCTCTCTATATCAACTGATGTATATTTTGTACTTCGAATAGGTTATTGCTCTCATCACTTGTCACTAAACTTTTCAAATTCTATTATTTGGGAAGGTATCCAGCTGTCTTGCAAAAAGTTGGTGGTTCTTCCCAGGTGCCTGTCTGTGCCTGAATTCTCGCTTCATCGGGCACCTGGGTGTATTCCTCCACCAATAACTGCTGGAGAGTAGCCATATGACCTAGGCTATCACCAAACAAAACCCCCCCCCCCTGCCCTCCCCCATAAATTGTAATATTTGAGATCATATTCCAGGGTTCCCTCTCTCTGAATGTTTATCTGTGCCACTTCTGTCGCCAACTGAAACAAACTGGAGCCAATTTGAAAAACTTGGAGCCAACTAAGAGCCATATATTTCACAGATATAAATTTCAAACCATGTATTTGACAAAACGTGTTGTCAAAAATTCACAAATATTAGTGCCAGTATTTGTTTTTTTGTCGCAATTTCCATCAGAGGGAACCCTGTGTACATCAAGCATTCTCTATACAGTTCTTAACCTGCATACCATTACTGTCTCACAAAATTGATGAGGCTTTTAAATGCAAGTTGTTGCTCATCAAATCATGTGTAATCAATGTGCATTAGTACTCCAAGAATTCCTTGCGTAGAGAGAGTTGTCACGAACAACTTGCTTGTTTGAGAAACCTATATTTCAATATGTCATTAGTTAAGTGTACAGCTAAACAAACATAAAAACCGTACAAACAATGAAATAACATTTCAAACAACCTGAAACTTAAACAAAATTATGCAAATTAACTACAATGTACATGAAGTACTTTTAAGGTCTCATAAAACAGTTTGATTAGAATATGTTGTACATCCAGTTATTGTAAATTGGTAGTCTAGTTGATGACTTCTCTGGACTATTTATAAATCTTTTCTACTGTGTCGCCACTCTAACTGCTCCCCCATCCCCTGCCCCCCATCCCCTGTCCCCCATCCCCTGCTCCCAATTCCCTGCCCCCTATCCCCTGCCCCTCACCCCCTGCTCCCCCTGCCCTCTATCCCCTGCCCCTCATCCCCTGCCCCCCCTAACTTGTGTCCAATCCTTTTTTTTTTTTCTTTTTGATATGTATACTAGTTTGAATGTGTGTATGCATAGAAGTCAAAGAGCAATAAAATATGATTTAACCTGAGCCGTCTCATCAGGATCTGCACTTTTTGCCAGTAATATTAATATTTTTAGACAAAAATTACCCATTTTGATAAATGAACTGGTCCAAATGTAATTTACTTACTAATTTATTGGTCTAAAAATATCGTGCACCAGTCCATATCAGTTACTTGGTGCTGAATCGGTCAATCAATCTTCTCCAAAAGGAATGGAATCTCACCGATGACTTGTTTAGAATGTCAACAAATGCGACATGTACATTGTACTTGCAGGTGACGTGAACGGTATAGAGATGCAGGTGATACCACAGACGCAGTTCATCCCGCTGCCAGAAGCCCTCTGTTTGATCATCATGGACCTCAACAATAGCCAGATTGTTGCCACCCTCGACATAGTCTGTGAGAGACTGAAACTCTGTTACCATGGACTCCATCTGCCTAGCAACCAGCATGTGTACGACACTCTAGGTCAGCTTATTAGGGAGAGGAAGGTTTTCCATACAGGTACAAATGTTTATTCTATATATTTTACTCTTATATTTCATAGACTAAATTTCGTCCGCCTCCGTGGTCGAGTGGCTACAGTCGCTGACTTGTATACCACTGTAACCTATCATCACTGATGGGCACAGGTTCGAGCCCCGCTCAGGCTGTGTCTCTTTATATGAAAAAAGTTGGCCGTTTCTTACAGATGTTTGTAACCAAGTACTGGTTAACCAATGGAACCTACCCAGGAAAGGTTTTTTTAGGTAAGCTGTCCGCCAGGGATATAGCCCAAAATGTGCTAATGAAGGCGTAATACCCAAACAAACTTAATTTTTCACTTATATTTAGCATTGACTTAAGGTCAATGAGATGAAAAAGTCAAATCTACATGGGTTCCATATAGCTCATGAAGAAGTAGGCCTTGACCTTACAAGATCACTACATCGATGCTTCTGTTACTACAATAGAATCTTTTTAACCCTTTCAACACCACATACCTCTAAATAGGCTTACAAAAAGTGTAGATCCAGATGAGCCGGCTCGTGACGAGCCGTCTCATCAGGATCTGCACTTTTTGCCAGTGATATGACTATTTTTAGACATAAATACCCATTTTGATAAATGAACTTGTCGAAATGTGATTTTCTGATTCATTTATTGGTTTATGAATATCATGGACCAGTCCATGTGAGTTACTTGGTGTGGCTCATCTGGATCTACACTTTTTGTAAGCCTATTTAGAGGTCTGTGGTGTTGAAAGGGTTAATATTATTATTGTCAGACGGGTGATGGAACCCGCGACCACAGGATTCACAATCCAGCATGTTAACCCTTTCAACACTAAGACCTCTAAATAGGCTTGCATAAAGTGTAGATCCAGATGAGCCATCTCATCAGGGTCTGCACGTTTTGCAAGTAATATTACTAGTTTTAGACAAAATTACCCATATTGATAAATGAACTGATCCAAATATAATTTTCTTATTAATTTATTGGTCTAAAAATATGATGCACCAGTCCATGTCAGTTACTTGGTGTTGAATGGGTTAAATAGCATGCACCAGTCCATGTCAGTTACTTGGTGTTGAATGGGTTAAATATCATGCACCAATCCATGTCAGTTACTTGGTGTTGAATGGGTTAAATAGCATGCACCAGTCCATGTCAGTTACTTGGTGTTGAATGGGTTAAATAGCATGCACCAGTCCATGTAAGTTACTTGGTGTTGAATGGGTTAAATAGCATGCACCAGTCCATGTCAGTTACTTGGTGTTGAATGGGTTAAATAGCATGCACCAGTCCATGTCAGTTACTTGGTGTTGAATGGGTTAAATAGCATGCACCAGTCCATGTCAGTTACTTGGTGTTGAATGGGTTAAATAGCATGCACCAGTCCATGTCTGTTACTTGGTGTTGAATGGGTTAAATAGCATGCACCAGTCCATGTCAGTTACTTGGTGTTGAATTGGTTAACTCTGATCACATGTGTGTTCATTATAGTGACACCCTTGTACACATGTGTGTTCATTATAGTGACACCCTTGTAGTAACACCTTCCTTTCAGCTTTCTGTGTGTGTTTTACATTTATTTATCGTCGTTACCGGTTGTCCATATGAGCGACGCCTCCTGAAGAGATTAGTCATTTTAGATTTTGGAGGATAGTGCAATGATACAGACAGAGACCCATTCCAGAGTCTCCTCTGGTTCTTTTATGTGCACGGTGTACAGCACTGACACGAGACCTCGGTTTAAAGTCCCATCTGAAAGACTGTTAATTTTATTAGGGACCCTAATTTAGGGTCAGACGAGGGATCGAACCTGCGATCCCTGGATTACACTGTAAAAATATATTTTATTGGCTTTATATAATGTCGTTAAACAGTGTTTTCCTCTTTCATTATTGAGAACTTTAGCTCGAATGATGCTATTAAAATATGTCTATTCGAATTGTCGTATTCGTAATTCTAGTGAAATTCCATGGCATATCTCCGAATATTTCGAGAGTTTTCAGTTACAAGTAAGAAAATCACATTACCGGTAATGAATTATTGTCTGCCATTATATTTGAACTATTTATAACCTTTATTTTACCCAACATGCAAAGAGTTAATCTCGACTTTCTCAAAGCTCTATGTTTACTGAGGACTTGGATTTGTGCCATAAATTTCCGGCATGTTTGTTTTCTGTGTAGTAACGTTTAATAACTTCTATTTCTGGCTAATGTGACTATTTTTATGGTTTTAATGAAATCTCGGAAAGGGGGTTACTGTGCTACTAAATATGTATAGAGCATTTAAACGGGTCATAAAGGGGCACCCAGGCATCTTAATTGATGTCGTTTAGATCTTTAAGCTCGAGATAGTCTGTCTTGATAGAGGTAATTTCTTATAAACACATTGCTTAACAATAATGTATGATTGTAATTGATCTTTTGAAGATGTCCTGGTCGTAGATACATATGTTTAAAGAGACATTACATCGCAAAAAGCAAATAAAATGCATTTTTTTCACGTATAAATGCAGTGTTACTACAAATTCTTCTGAATACATCGAACACTAACATTGAATCAATTTAACAGTGTTTTTGTGTTATACAAACTTTCAAACGTGAACGTAGGCTTTCATATAACAGTCATCCAGGCTTCTGAATTGACGTTTGTTGTCATTAAAGTCAATACTAAACACGCGATAATTTCGTTTAGAGATAATTTAATTGAGATTAGTCTACAAATAAATATGCATATGTGAGATATTATATAGCATAACTTGTTTTATTCAAGAAAACATTTGTATTATTTTATTACGCATGAATGTCGACCCTATTAACATTATTTTGTTATGTCAACAAACCGCGTATACGATGTTTGTTTATTTGTTGAAATACTCAGTTTTTGAGGCAAATATTTGGAAAATAATTATACCATATAATAGCAAATTACATTTTCTGCAGACATTTGCGTTTTCACCGATGTAGTGTCGCTTTAATATAGAATACTGTCCTCCAATCTCCTTTAGGCTATTTTTCTTTGGCATTTTAAATGTTGATATAGATACAGATTGTTCAGAGATGTGTAATATATTTCTTCGATATCATTATAACTAGGGATGGCAACGAATATTCGAATATTCGCTCGATTGTCCGAATATCCGAATACTATTCCAGTATTTGAATATTCAGGAAAATATATTATATTGTCCTCAAAAATGCCACCCGCTCAGTCACAAGTTTTGGAAATGCTTGAATTGCTCTGAGAATAAGAAAACTGCTAGGTGTAATCTATGCAAATTGGATTTAACATATTCGGGTACAATATCAATATGAATAATCATTTGAAGAAACAGATATTAGGTTTGGCACTTTTTAGTGATTTTGAGTTTTTGATTCTATCGAATATTCGAATACCGTCCCGACCGAATATTTGAATAGTATAATCGCTATTCGTTGCCATCCCTAATAACGTAACATGTTCAGTCGCCAAGAGAGGCCTCTATGGCTGAGTGGTTACTGTCATAGTCATCAAATAACTTGCCCATCACTGCTGTAGGCTCAAGACCCACTTTGGGTGTCAAATTCTGTGATGTGAGGAAGTTATCCAGCTGGCTTGCGGAAGGTTGGTGGTTCTACCTGAATGTTCATCTGTGCCTGAAATTATTTCTCATGGAGACATCCTGAGACGGGGTTTTAGTTTATACAAATTTATCTTAGCTCGATTGTGAAACAAGTTTTTACACCTTATATTAATCACTCTCCAGACCTCATTCCTGATGGAATCCATCGCCACGGGGGAGAGAGAAGAGGCAACATGGAATCTAAATGCCTTGCCTAAGGGCACAATCGTGACGGCTCCAGCGGGGCTCGAACTCCGGACCTTTCGCACCTGAAGCGAATGCGCATCCACTGCGCTATCACGTGACGAGCCGTCTCATCAGGATCTGCACTTTTTTCAAGTAATATAACTATTTTTAGAGAGAAAAAATACCCATTTTGATAAATGAACTGATCCAAATGTAATTTTGTTATTAATTTATTGGTCTAAAAATATCATGGACCAGTCCATGTCAGTTACTTGGTGTTGAATGGGTTAAAATGCTGAATAAATTGGAAGGAATGTACTACATAGATCCAAGCCGGTATGCAGATGTTCTTCGATATATCCGAATACGCGAGTACTCATTGCCATCCATAGAAATAATATCGCCGTGGTTTGGCATCGCAATCTATCAAAGCTCAAAAATTGGTAATTTGTTTAAAGGTAAATTAGATCGTAGTTTCATTTATTTAACATTTGTGTAAATCAATCAATATCTTTTTATTACATTTGAAATCCATTTTAAACTGTTCATAAATTTAATGTGCTTTTTAAATGAATGTTCAAAGATGTTGTTTGATAATCAGCGTTATATAAGGGAACATCACAGGCCTGACATCAAAGGGTATTGAAACCAAGTGAGAGTATGATATACAAAGTGGTTTATCAGGCAGAGAAAAACATACACTAGTGAATATAAATGCATTCATGCAGAGTGTATTACAGTATAATATATTGTTTGCAGTGTGGAGAAAGATTGAAATTTACTTGCTGTTTGAAAATAATCATATGGGGGGTAGGTGTTGGTCATGGTCGTTGACTTCAAATAATTTGCCCCTCACCCATACGGCTGTAGATTCAAATCCAAACAGAGGTGCAAAATTTGTTTCATGTGAGGAATGGATCAAGCTTGTTACATCACATATGTACACACGTGTATCATGTTGTATCTAGTACATCACATATGTACACACAGTGTATCATGTTGTATCTAGTACATCACATATGTACACACAGTGTATCATGTTGTATCTAGTACATCACATATGTACACACGGTGTATCATGTTGTATCTAGTACATCACATATGTACACACAGTGTATCATGTTGTATCTAGTACATCACATATGTACACACAGTGTATCATGTTGTATCTAGTACATCACATAATTATGTACACACGGTGTATCATGTTGTATCTAGTACATCACATATGTACACACAGTGTATCATGTTGTATCTAGTACATCACATAATTATGTACACACGGTGTATCATGTTGTATCTAGTACATCACATGTACACACAGTGTATCATGTTGTATCTAGTACATCACATAATTATGTACACACGGTGTATCATGTTGTATCTAGTACATCACATATGTACACACAGTGTATCATGTTGTATCTAGTACATCACATAATTATGTACACACAGTGTATCATGTTGTATCTAGTACATCACATATGTACACACGGTGTATCATGTTGTATCTAGTACAGCACATAATTATGTACACACGGTGTTAAGGACGATTTGTTCTATCATGTTGTATCTAGTACAGCACATAATTATGTACACACGGTGTTAAGGACGATTTGTTCTATCATGTTGTATCTAGTACAGCACATAATTATGTACACACGGTGTTAAGGACGGTTTGTTCTATCATGTATCTAGTACAGCACATAATTATGTACACACGGTGTTAAGGACGATTTGTTCTATCATGTTGTATCTAGTACAGCACATAATTATGTACACACGGTGTTAAGGACGATTTGTTCTATCATGTATCTAGTACAGCACATAATTATGTACACACAGTGTTAAGGACGATTTGTTCTATCATGTTGTATCTAGTACAGCACATAATTATGTACACACGGTGTTAAGGACGATTTGTTCTATCATGTTGTATCTAGTACAGCACATAATTATGTACACACGGTGTTACGGACGATTTGTTCTATCATGTATCTAGTACAGCACATAATTATGTACACACGGTGTTAAGGACGATTTGTTCTATCATGTTGTATCTAGTACAGCACATAATTATGTACACACGGTGTTAAGAAGGACGATTTGTTCTATCATGTTGTATCTAGTACATCACATAATTATGTGCACACGGTGTTAAGGACAATTATGTAAACACGGTGTTAACGGACAATTTGTTCTATCTAATACATTACATATACACACAAGGTGTTAAAGGACAATTTGTTCTATCTAATACATTACATATACACACAAGGTGTTAATGGACAATTTGTTCAATCTAATACATTACATATACACACAAAGTGTTGACGGACAATTTGTTCTATCTAATACATTACAATTACACAAGGTGTTTACAGACAATTTGTTCTATCTAATATATTACATATACACACAAGGTGTTGACGGACAATTTGTTCTATCTAATACATTACAATTACACAAGGTGTTTACAGACAATTTGTTCTATCTAATACATTACAATTACACAAGTTGTTTACGGACAATTTGTTCTATCTAATACATTACATATACACACAAGGTGTTTACGAACAATTTGTTCTATCTAATACATTACAAATACACACAAGGTGTTAACGGACAATTTGTTCTATCTAATACATTACATATACACACAAGGTGTTTACGAACAATTTGTTCTATCTAGTACATTACAAATACACACAAGGTGTTAACAGACAATTTGTTCTATCTAATACATTACATATACACACAAGGTGTTTACGGACAATTTGTTCTATCTAATACATTACAAATACACACAAGGTGTTTATGGACAATTTGTTCTATCTAATACATTACAAATACACACAAGGTGTTAACGGACAATTTGTTGTATCTAATACATTACATATATACACACAAGGTGTTAACGGACAATTTGTTCTATCTAATACATTACATATATACACACAAGGTGTTAAATGACACATTGTTGTATCTGGATATATTTAGTACATTTAATACATAAAATAAAGCTCTCGTGGTGTTAGTACACAATTTGTGCTGCAGTGCAATCCAGAATTCTTGGCACAGTATCTGAGAAGAGAATTATAAAGTCTGAACAAACACATTTATGTTGCAGGTTGCTGATTTAAGAGAAATGTTTGGAACTTCACTGCCAGTTAGTTCAAGCATCACCCAAAATAACATTCTTGGAAATTAATGTGATGTAGGCTCACGTATGGCACTCCTCCAACCTCCAGTCTGTAACAGGCATATGCTCTAGGATGAAACACATGATTTATATAATACAATGTAGAAGGCAATTGTTCCGAGAACTAGTCTGAAGTTTCCTAGCCCCATCTGTGGCTCCAGTTACCTTCCATGACGGAGCGGACTGGGGCTAGGAAAGTTCATGCTAATTCTCAACACATTGAGACCAGTTAATCATAGGTCCATTTCAATGTTCAAATGTCTGTCTCTCTGTCTGTCTGTGTGTGTGTGTCTGTCTGTCTGGCTGTCTGTCTGGCTGTCTGTCTGTCTGGCTGGCTGGCTGGCTGGCTGTCTGGCTGGCTGGCTGGCTGGCTGTCTGTCTGTCCTTGGGAAACATGTGGCAATTCAACTTTGCCACAACTAATACACATAGCAACCAAAACAACAAAACAGCAACCTATACGCATGGCAACTAATATAATTTGTTCAAGCTTATTACAGTTTAAGCATCATTAACTACCATAATAACGTACTGTTCCTTTGATATGCGCAAGTTGTTGTAACCTTTCTTGAATGCATTCCAATTCCCAAATATTTTGGAAATATTTAATGGGTCTTGTTCGTATATTTTCTTTGAAGAAAGTAATAAAAATATAGAAGATCTTTTTGTTTATTAGTGTAACAGATTGGAATTTATTTCATCGAGTGATCCCCACAATTTATATTTCCATGAGTGGCTTATGTAGCGTCACGCCACAAGTAGAAAATCATACTTCGATGATCACGAGATGAAATAAAATCCTTACACTCGTAATAAATAACCCCGTAATTTACTATTATTTAATGATTTTCAATGATTTTGGCTATTATAATATTTCTTATCCAATGTTATTCATTTTAGCAGCCCCTGTCGGGAGCCTCATTTCACTACAATACACAACCGCACAACCACTTATGTGTAATGATCGCAATACAAAATAGTTCTGGTATAATATTTAAGGTAGTTTCTGTCTACTGTCAAACTTAAAAACGACAGACAAAACAAATTCATTAGAACATAATTATTACTTTATAATTAACTGTTAATGACTGTCAGAAATTAGCCTAAATTCAAAAGAACATGCAACCGCAGAGGAATACGAAACATAAGCAGTGGCAGAGAAAATGCCATCTTCCACTGTTTTAAAACAGTGAAAGATTTTCCACTATTTTAAAACAGTGAAAGATGCAATCTTTCACTGATACATTGAAGGGCATAAAAGAAAAATATGTCTTTCAGTTAAATCTTTAATTTTCATAAATTGATGCCAAACAGTCTCCTGGAGAATTTATTGGCAGTAAGCAGATACTGGGTGCATGGGGGATAGCTGAAATGAAGAGTGGTAATACAGATAGATTATGACTGCTATATGTCTGGATTCTGCCAGGAGTGGGGGGATGCTGATAGCTTGATGTAATGCCAAGATATCAAAATAAAAGTTAATAAAGAGAATGATGAAAATAATGTAAATTCAAGGTGTTCGTTCAACTTAGATGAACTTTCTAGAAACATTTTTTTTGTTTATACAGTGAAACCCGTCTTAAGCAGCCAGCAAATGGAATCACAGAAAGTGGCTGCTTAGTGCAGGTGGCTGCTCAATAGAGGTGAAATGTATAGTAAAATAGCATATTGGCAATTTAGAAACTGGCTGCTTAATACAGGTTGGCTGCTTAATGGAGGTTACCACTAACACAGGTTTGAATGTAAATTAATTAATGAGCGTTCATTTATTGTTTCTCCTGCAGTTTCCGGGCAACGCATGATCCGTTTACATTAGGGATGGCAACGAATGTTCGAATATTCGAATATTCGAATATTAAAACCATATTCGAATATCAAAACAAAAAAATTCAAATCAAATTTTAATAAATTGCAGTTAAATCATAACTTAAAAGGATATATATGTTTGTTTAAATTTCAATCAATTAAGTTTCGAAAACAAAGAATGACCCAATGCGTGCCCGAAGGTGCGAAATGTCATCGCGATTTGGCTCCAAATAACAAAGGAGGGTGATGACAAGTTGTTCACACCAATGCTGGCTAGTCTCTTAGATCCTAGGTACAAACGACTGTCGTTTTTAACCTCAGAGCAACGTGGGATAGTTGAGGAAACGCTAGAAAGTTATGTTGAAGAACTTCCATTACGATTACAGTCGAATGAAAGTGAAATTACAACTAGCAAACCACCGAGTAAAAGAAGGAAATTAAGCTTCTTAGTGTATGACACCCCCGAGAAAGAACAATCGGACAAACTAAAATCGTACTTGCTAGAAAAAATGGATCCCAACTGTAAACCCCTAGAATGGTGGCGACGGAACGAACACACATTCCCAAAAGTGGCGCAAGTCGCAAAGAAAGTACTAGCTGTTCCGGCAACGTCAGTTCCGTCGGAACATATTTTCTCCGCCGCCAGACTCTTGATTAACAAATTAAGGAATAGATTGTCCAGTGACAAGCTGCTTAATGGGTGTGACATGCATGTAGGTGACACTAACTAGTGTTGTTAAATAGAATGGCCAGCTCTACGGGACTCAGAATATAATGTAAATGTGTTCTATTTGTTTGTGTTTGTTTGTTCCAATCTAATATAAAGAGATTGTGTTCACTAATTAAAATTGTTGTAATTTAAATTAGTTTATTTATTCAAACTTATCCCCATTCAGAGAGCGAAATTTTATTTTCACAAACACACCAAGTCAACAAGCGGAGTTGTTTATCAATCAACACAAGCCGCATATTTAAAACGCCGACAGTAGACTTTACGTTTACATAATTCTAACATGCCACCACTTTCAATAGAACGGTGTTACCTGTCCCGTCAGCGATGCAAGTGTAAAGTGGAAATCGAAAGTTGGAGAAATTTGCGAATATTCGTTCGGAAGATCATCCGAATATTCGAATATCACAATGACCATTCGTTGCCATCCCTAGTTTACATGTTAGTTGGATAGCACCGATATACGGGACCTCAGTTTGCACTCCCAGTTTACATCTTAGTTGGATAGCACCGATATACGGGACCTCAGTTTACACTCCCAGTTTACATCTTAGTTGGATAGCACCGATATACGGGACCTCAGTTTACACTCCCAGTTTACATCTTAGTTGGATAGCACCGATATATGGGACCTCAGTTTACACTCCCAGTTTACATCTTAGTTGGATAGCACCGATATATGGGACCTCAGTTTACACTCCCATCCTAAAGACTGTTAATATTATTCCGTTTGGTCAGAGATCAAACTTGTGACCCCTGCCAAAGGTAATTAAACTTTTCTCAAGCTCAAGTAATTTGATTGGTTGATTCTGAGATCTACAAATCAATCAATCAAAAGTTTGAGACCGAGTTTGAGGTTGGAGAAACGTTGTATAACCTCCATGCCTGGATTCGGAGTCGACGTATCAACCATTAAACTAACGGTCCGCTCCTTGACCCGTAACCTGCCGAATAAATTGGACGGAATGTTCAAACAACATAGATCCAGATCAGCTGCGGTGTAATGCCGCATCTGATTAGGATCTATGTTGTTTGCTATTCAGCCAAGTGTTCGGGGTTTTTTTTAGCTCCACTATCCGAATAGCAAACAGCATAGAGTCTGATCAGGCGGCACGTTCTGTTCCGTCTGATCTGGATCTACGTTGCTTGCAAATGCGATGTTAGTTGTGATTGGCAGATTACGGGTTAAAATTTCTTTTGGATTCCATGTGTATAAGAATGATATGATGTAGCTTATGTTCAGTAGTCCGTCGTAAGCTCTCTTTAACCCTTTCAACACCACAGGCCTTTAATCGGCTTACAAAAAAGTGTAGATCAGGATCTGCACTTTTTGAAAGTAATATTACTATTTTTAGAAAATAAATTACCCATTTTGATAAATGAACTGATCCAAATGTAATTTTCTTATTCATTTATTGGTCTAAAAATATCATGGACCAGTCCATGTCAGTTACTTAGTGTTGAATGGGTTAATCTGTTGTTGCTTTTCTCGAAATGAAAAAATAGACCGATAATTCAAAACATATTCTCATTTTCAACTTCAGCATTGGTGTGCATTGTAGCTCCACATAGGCACAGTACGTAGGCCTGCACATCATTTTCAAAAAGTCCAAAAATGCCTCTAAAACCTAAGTATCTATAGTAGACGTTTTAAAACTTTAAAATGCTCAATTTTGAGTGACAAATTCACTTTGTTTTATATGAAAAATGATGTTGATCTATTAGTAATAATTACTTGAATAAATCAATTTAAAACAACTTTTAAGCCCACAAAACACCTAAGACTATGTACATTGTAACAATTAAAACGTGTCTGGGGGAGCATGCCTCCAGACCACCGTAACACACTCTAAGCGCTGTTGCTTGATGGTTTCCACTGGGCCTGCACATCAATTAAGGTTCAGCTATGCCCCTGTTCTGTAAACCACCATTTATAAAGCTACTGAGATGGTACGATGGTCGCCAGATCGGACAGGTGGGTTTTCTCCAGGTACTCTGGTTTCCTCCCACATGAATGACCACATATACGCTTTCATCCGTGCCAACGAGAGTGATTAATATAAGTTGTTAGAACTTGCTTCGCAATCGTTGTAAAATAATAAAGTATATATAAAAGTTACTGGTGACTATATACATATATATATATATATCCACAAAGGGAGGTAATTTACAAATTAATAATTTCACAAAACCAATTAATTTGTGGGCAGACAAATTTTACTCAAAGTTTGAATAACTCTTTATTAAAGTGAAGAAATATAACATTAATTTCTAATTGTCCGCTTCTTAGAATAACTTGTGAAGTGACGAAATATAACATTAATTTCTAATTGTCCGCTTCTTAGAATAACTTGTGAAGTGAAGAAATATAACATTAATTTCTAATTGTCCCCTTCTTAGAATAACTTGTGAAGTGAAGAAATATAACATTAATTTCTAATTGTCCCCTTCTTAGAATAACTTGTGAAGTGAAGAAATATAACATTAATTTCTAATTGTCCGCTTCTTAGAATAACTTGTGAAGTGAAGAAATATAACATTAATTTCTAATTGTCCGCTTCTTAGAATAACTTGTGAAGTGAAGAAATATAACATTAATTTCTAATTGTCCCCTTCTTAGAATAACTAGTGAGAAGCACATTCTAGCCAACCTCCCAAGACAAGAGTAGATGTACAGTATAATGTGTTTGCTTAATCTCCATAAAACTATAATGCAAGGGAATTGGAAACATTTTCGATCGCCCCGAATAATATTAACATTTTATTAAGTCTTTCAGATGGGACATTAAACCAAGGTCTCGTGTCAGTGCTGTACACTGTGCGTAAAAGAACCAGAGGAAACTCTGGAATGCGTCTCTGCGCACTATCCTCCAAAAATCTAAAATGACTAATCTCTTCAGGAGGCGTCGCTCATATGGGCAACCGGTAGCGACGATAAATAAACGTAAAACACAAAAATTGGAAACATTTAGATGGGTTAGTGGTTCTGTTGATAACAGGTTGGGCTATGAATCCAAGGATTGCAGGTTCGATCCCCCCTGACCCTAATAATATTAAGTCTTTCAGATCAAGGGGGTAGCGATAAATGACTAATATACTTCTGGTGGCATCGCCCAGACTAACCAAGGGGGTAGCGATAAATGACTAATATACTTCCGTAGGGAACGCCCCGACTAACCAAGGAGGTAGCGATAAATGACTAATATACTTCAGGAGGCATCGCCCCGACTAACGTAGGCGGTAGCGATAAATACACCAATATACGTATTGAATTTTTTTATTGGAGGCGTGCCATGGCGTTTCAATTTTTATAGAGCTCTGTTTTACAGCAACATTTATTGTCTTGTTATGTATCTGGGTCTTTGCATTTGTCCAATTTATCTGTAACTATGTCTTTCATCAGCATTTAGACAGTATCTTTCACTTGCATTATTGAACAGGAAGATCCCCCAGTTTATTAGCTGTTTAATACAGCTTAGTGCTCTCGTTCATATCCCTACTGTCTGCACAAGTATTTAATGGTGGATTGGAATGAAATTCTGCTCGTAAATCACCTGTTAATTTCCATCATCAGTTCATGAAGAACTCCCAGTCAGAATTTGCGGGGAGTTGTGGTGATGCAGTCAATGGTAGCACCCAGTACAACCTTTGTCAATACTGTGAAAAATAGAAATAGGTTCCGACATTTGGAATACAGTGTTAATAATGTGTTAGTTGTCACATCTATTAAGTAGCCAACCTGTATTAACCATTAAAATGCTGAATAAATTGTATGGAATGTGCAAACTACATAGATCCAGATCAGCTGGGTAGAGCCACGTCTGATCAGGATCTGTGTTGTTTGCTATTCTGTCAAGTGTTTTAGCTCCACTATATCCAAATAACGAGCTCTTGCTTTTCACAACCAATCCAAACATGGGTTCATTCCCCGAGCCGAGCATGTCAAATCATTCTATTTCCCACACTTAGACCATTGTGGACAACCAATCCAAACATGTGTTCATTCCCCGAGCCGAGCATGTCAAATAATTCTATATCCTGCGCTTAGAACGCCATGGACAACCAATCCAAGCATGTGTTCATTCCCCGAGCCGAGCATGTCAAATCATTCTATTTCCTGCGCTTCGAACGCCATGGACTATTTCCTGCGCTTAGAACGCCATGGACAACAAATCCAAACATGTGTTCATTCACCGAGCCGAGCATGTCAAATCATTCTATTTCCTGCGCTTAGAACGCCATGGACTATTTCCTGCGCTTAGAACGCCATGGACAACAAATCCAAACATGTGTTCATTCACCGAGCCGAGCATGTCAAATCATTCTATTTCCTGCGCTTAGAACGCCATGGACTATTTCCTGCGCTTAGAACGCCATGGACAACAAATCCAAACATGTGTTCATTCACCCGAGCCGAGCATGTCAAATCATTCTATTTCCTGCGCTTCGAACGCCATGGACTATTTCCTGCGCTTAGAACGCCATGGACAACAAATCCAAACATGTGTTCATTCACCGAGCCGAGCATGTCAAATCATTCTATTTCCTGCACTTAGAACGCCATGGATAACAAATCCAAACATTGTGGGTTCAATCACTGAACTTTCTCACAACACTTTCTAGTATTTCCCGTCCCTGTGTTGGGATACTACTAAGAAATGTACAGGCCTGCATAGCAACCCGAGAGTCTCATCAGCACAAGTAGGGTATGGAAGCCAGGTCACTGTGTGTGTATGGTAGGGCTCTATATACCACAACAATGTTGAGTTAAACACAACAGGGGCCTCCGTGGCTGAGTGGTTATGGTCGTTAACTTCAAATCACTATGTTTGAATCCCACTGGGGGTGTCAAATTCTTTCATGCGAGGAAGCTATCACCAGCTGGCATGCGGTAGGTCAGTGGTTCTACCAGGGTGTCTGTCCGTCCGTGCCCCTGCACTACTACTCTGAGGGACATCTGGGTTCTTCCTCCACCAATAATAGCTGGAAAGTCGCTATATAACCTAAGCTGTTGGTGCGACTTTGCTCCCCCATAAACAAATGTTTTGTCTATTTCAGGATGTGGATATTTTGTGGTGACACCAGACACATTTCGTATGCATGGAGACGATATGCAGCCAACCTCTCTCTTATCACCGTGGACACATTTACACCCCATGTACATACCTGCCGCATTCAGGTAATTATATCGGGGCTGATTTGAATGGAATCAAAACGCTCATGTTTGCCTCTACATCTACTGGACCGGTCCTAATACATAGTATATACGTTTTATGTCATTGTTGTGCGCAAGAATTGTCAATAAATGTTGAAGCAAATGGGTTGGGCCACAAGTTTTAACAACATTAGTTACGGCCCTCCCCAAAATACTAGATTGTAACAAACAAAAGTGACTGAATATATGAGTTGTACAAATACTAAAATTGATGATTACTGATATAAAAGGAAAATGAAGAAGAAAATTAGTAAAATATAGATAACAAGAATTTACCTAGAACCAAAAAAAAAAAATTTTATTTCTTGATTGATTCTCAATATTAATCACAATAAGCTTTAAGCTTCCGATTAAATCCATTTTCGTTTGTATAGCTATACAATAGATATGTACTGTACATCAGGGCTTCGAAAATTTTCAAAACCAAATCGGTCCGGGCCGAAATCGAGTATTTTGGACCGATATTTAAAGGTATTTTGACTGTTAGAATCGGTCTGAAATGATAAAAATTGGTCGAAAACCGACAAACTGGTAATTTTTGAAGCCCTGCTGTACATAATGAACGAATAAATATGTTTAAACCAATATTAACCAATTACTCCACATACATGTAAAAGCCATGCAACACCTTTATCGCTTCCCACATATGTATATACACGTCGCTCCATGCCATTATCCAGGGTTCCCGCTGTCGGTCGCAAATGGCGCCAAATGTGACAAAATACAAATACTGGTACAGTATAACCCCTCTAAACCGGACTTCTTCCGGACCAGACAAAATGTCTGATTTAGAGGGGGTTCCGTCCGGATTAGAGGTTTTTTTTATATTTAACACAAAAAGTGTGGTTAGTGTGCTTATCAGCAGCATGGAGATAACATGAGAAATTGACTCTTATGTTTTGGAGAAAAGGGTTAAATATGTGAACTATTTCGGCAAGAATTCTGAAGAAATACACCTGCAAAATGACATTATTACATTATTACTAAAATCTACATATTTGGTGGAAATTCAGTGACTTTCCAGCATTATTTATATTAAATACGGTACATTATCGGATATATTTACCGTATACAAACCATCTTACATTTCAGTCAGCCTGCACACCGGCAGCCAATGAGATCAATATCATGCCAGGTGGATGCAGAACACAATCTGATTGGTGATCTCATGTCATGTGACAAGCAGGATAAAGATGGCAACTTCAATGAGAAACCACAGGCATGTTTGCAAACCAACTTGAATTTTAGTAGCTCAATTGGCAATTATTAATTATTTACAGGATTTTCATCCAAGTATGGATGGGGCATATTATTATTGTTTAACCCATTCAACACCCAAGTAACTGACATGGACTGGTGCATGATATTTTCAGACCAATAAATTAATAAGAAAATTACATTTGGACCAGTTCATTTATCAAAATGGGTAATTTTTGTCTGGATCTACACTTTTTGTAAGCCTATTGAGAGGCCTGTGGTGTTGAAATGGTTAAAGAATGAATCGTGGGTAAATAGTTTCCATCGGGGTATTAACTACATGTGGCAAATTTATAGCGTGTGGCGGCCAAATACCTCTGTGCTAACTTTAAGCATGCACAATGTAGTTCATACCCCGATGGAATTATTATTATTCCTTCTATTTACATAATTTATTCTTTTTAATGACGCAATTAATAGGGCTGCGGCGATATACCGGTATACCGCGATACGCTGACGAACGTATATGCGTATCGTATCGGGAGGGTCTGTATCGCGTATATCGGCCGTATCGAAGATTAAAATTCCATTGTGTGTTTTTTCTACCGATTCTAATTAAAATACTTGAAAACGTTCGCTAAATGAGCAAAACTTTCCTGTTATTTTTAGCATTCCTCAAAGCGTGCACCTGCTGCTGCAGAGCTAGCGTTAAAGCTATCACGCAAGTTCGAATTTTTAAAGTGGTGTTTAACAATAAAAACGTCGCCACATTGAAACAGGTCTTTAGTTTTACACATTTTAAATCAGGCTTAAAATCTACGAGTTGTATTTTTCGAATTATTTGACCTTGTTGACTTCCGGATGACATTGCTATTTTTAGCAACGGGCGCGGACTCATAGAGAACCATATAATAGTTGGGATCCCAGATTTGCAAGCGCTTGGAATTATAAATCTAGAGCTAATCCATTATTTATTGTATGGTTCCTTTAGTTGTTTTTATTACCAGTAGGCCTATGCTCATAGCCTCATACAAGAACTAGATCTATATATTTTCAGAGCTAGACCCAGAGCGTGTTGATTCTTTGATCTTTGTGTTGATTCTTTGATCTTTTTGAAGAAAAATCCTCTTGATAGTGACCTTCAAAGTATTAAGATCTAGGTATTGTTTTTGGGGGAGGGGGAGGGGGGATATAGAGAAATCTATAAAAACTTTATTGATTAATAACTTAATACTGTTCTACTCTGAATGACTTTGTTGGTTATTTTTAGTATTTTTACTACCTTGATTAGACGGATCCAAAACGTCAAAATCGGCGCTAAATAACAAATGTCCTATAAACAAATACATTTTAACATCATGAGCATCATTGACGTTACTCTATCCTACAGTAGCCCAGATGACACAGGACTCAAACGGAGGTCAAGTGCTCACATAGAGAGGTCATTTGCTATGACCCTAAAGCTGGATCCGTTCTCCGATATTGCCTGTATCGTATCGTATCGGCAGTCCCGTATTGCAATACGTATCGTATCGGAAGGGGTCTGGCAATACGCAGCCCTAGCAATTAATAAAATATCACGCTTTTCATTTAAAATGTATTTAGGATATTTGCGACTTGCCGTGTGGCGGAGCTAGTAAATAGATCATCCTTGGAACAGCTTCGACTGTAAGACACGCCTTTCCTTGCAAGATACTTTGCCCAATAGTGCGTGTACAAGTGCTTGCAGTCCGCCTCCGTGTACAAGTGATTGCAGTCCGCCTCTGTGTACAAGTGATTGTGGGCTGCCTCTGTGTACAAGTGCTTGCAGTCCGCCTCTGTGTACAATTGATTGCAGTCCGCCTCTGTGTACAAGTGATTGCAGTCCACCTCTGTGTACAAGTGATTGCAGTCCGCCTCCGTGTACAAATGATTGCAGTCCACCTCCGTGTACAAATGATTGCAGTCCGCCTCTGTGTACATGTGATTGCAGTCCGCCTCTGTGTACAAGTGCTTGCAGTCCGCCTCCGTGTACAAGTGCTTGCAGTCCGCCTCTGTGTACAAGTGATTGCAGTCCGCCTCCGTGTACAAATGATTGCAGTCCGCCTCTGTGTACAAGTGATTGCAGTCCGCCTCTGTGTACAAGTGATTGCAGTCCGCCCTCCGTGTACAAATGATTGCAGTCCGCCTCTGTGTACATGTGATTGCAGTCCGCCTCTGTGTACAAGTGCTTGCAGTCCGCCTCCGTGTACAAGTGATTGCAGTCCGCCTCTGTGTACAAGTGATTGCAGTCCGCCTCTCCGTGTACAAATGATTGCAGTCCGCCTCTGTGTACATGTGATTGCAGTCCGCCTCTGTGTACAAGTGCTTGCAGTCCGCCTCCGTGTACAAGTGCTTGCAGTCCGCCTCTGTGTACAAATGATTGCAGTCCGCCTCTGTGTACATGTGATTGCAGTCCGCCTCTGTGTACAAGTGCTTGCAGTCCGCCTCCGTGTACAAGTGCTTGCAGTCCGCCTCTGTGTACAAGTGATTGTGGTCCGCCTCCGTGTACAAATGAGTGCAGTCCGCCTCTGTGTACATGTGATTGCAGTCCGCCTCTGTGTACAAGTGCTTGCAGTCTGCCTCCGTGTACAAGTGCTTGCAGTCCGCCTCTGTGTACAAGTGATTGTGGTCCGCCTCTGTGTACAAGTGATTGCAGTCCGCCTCTGTGTACAAGTGATTGTGGTCCGCCTCCGTGTACAAATGATTACAGTCCGCCTCGGTGTACAAGTGATTGTGGTCCGCCTCTGTGTACAAGTGCTTGCAGTCCGCCTCCGTGTACAAATGATTGCAGTCCGCCTCTGTGTACAAGTGATTGCAGTCCGCCTCTCCGTGTACAAATGATTGCAGTCCGCCTCTGTGTACATGTGATTGCAGTCCGCCTCTGTGTACAAGTGCTTGCAGTCCGCCTCCGTGTACAAGTGCTTGCAGTCCGCCTCTGTGTACAAATGATTGCAGTCCGCCTCTGTGTACAAATGATTGCAGTCCGCCTGTGTACATGTGATTGCAGTCCGCCTCTGTGTACAAGTGCTTGCAGTCCGCCTCCGTGTACAAGTGCTTGCAGTCCGCCTCTGTGTACAAATGATTGCAGTCCGCCTCTGTGTACATGTGATTGCAGTCCGCCTCTGTGTACAAGTGCTTGCAGTCCGCCTCCGTGTACAAGTGCTTGCAGTCCGCCTCTGTGTACAAGTGATTGTGGTCCGCCTCCGTGTACAAATGAGTGCAGTCCGCCTCTGTGTACATGTGATTGCAGTCCGCCTCTGTGTACAAGTGCTTGCAGTCTGCCTCCGTGTACAAGTGCTTGCAGTCCGCCTCTGTGTACAAGTGATTGTGGTCCGCCTCTGTGTACAAGTGATTGCAGTCCGCCTCTGTGTACAAGTGATTGTGGTCCGCCTCCGTGTACAAATGATTACAGTCCGCCTCGGTGTACAAGTGATTGTGGTCCGCCTCTGTGTACAAGTGCTTGCAGTCCGCCTCCGTGTACAAATGATTGCAGTCCGCCTCTGTGTACAAGTGATTGTGGTCCGCCTCCGTGTACAAATGATTGCAGTCCGCCTCTGTGTACAAGTGATTGTGGTCCACCTCTGTGTACAAGTGATTGCAGTCCGCCTCTGTGTACAAGTGATTGCAGTCCGCCTCTGTGTACAAGTGATTGTGGTCCGCCTCTGTGTACAAGTGATTGCAGTCCGCCTCCGTGTACAAATGATTGCATTCCGCCTCTATGTACATGTGCTTGCAGTCCTCCTCTGTGTACATGTGATTGCAGTCCGCCTCTGTGTACAAGTGATTGCAGTCCGCCTCCATGTACAAATGATTGCATTCCGCCTCTATGTACATGTGCTTGCAGTCCTCCTCTGTGTACAAGTGATTGCAGTCCGCCTCCGTGTACAAATGATTGCAGTCCACCTCCGTGTACAAGTGATTGCAGTCCGCCTCCGTGTACAAATGATTGCAGTCCGCCTCCGTGTACAAGTGCTTGCAGTCCGCCTCTGTGTACAAGTGATTGCGGCCCTCCTCTGTGTAAACTGTATATTACTACAATAGGGTCACTTTGAGTACACTTGCCAATGTATAGCATATTTGTGACTTACAATCTGTATAATACTACATGTGGGCCACTTTGAGAGCATTCGCCAATGTATAATAGTAGTTATTTATTTCGGTGTTTAGATTGATCTGCCATCTCAAAGGTTACAGCGGAGTATGAGTGTTAGTGTACGGCGGCCTCGAGATCACGGACGGAGAGATGATGCATCAGATGGAGGCTCCGTACGTAGAAGCTCGTCGGTGAAAGGTAGAAATGAGAAATCAAAACCTTCACTAAAGGGAGAAGCCAAAAGTGATGGCAAGCAAGGAAAAAGTAAAGGTAAACAGTATTATAAAGAAGAGAATTTGTACATTGTGAGAATGCATCGGTGCATACGTCTATACTACAGCTGGGATTGGAGAGCAAATCTGCCATTTCTACTTTTTAAGATTTCAATTTAGGAATGAATATGCGGGTTAATAGTTTCCATCTGGGTATGAACTACATTGAGCGTGGTTATAATGTATGAGGCCGAAGACATCCACGCTAACATTAAACACGCCCAGTGAAGTTCATACCCCGATGGAAACTATTAACCTGCAATTCATTACTTATATTTACATTAATTATTCTTTTCAATGATTTGCCGAAACAGGTAAATAGAACCACGTTGGAGCAGCGTAAACTGCAAGACACGCCTTTTCTCGCGATGAACGCTGCCTAGCACTGCGAATGCGCATGTCCGTAATTTCGAGTGCGCATGTGGGCTGCATATCAACCCATAAACAAAAATGTACACAATCACAGCGCATACGTTCGTCGTACACAATCACAGTGCATACGTTCGTCGTACACAATCACAGCGCATACGTTCGTCGTACACAATCACAGTGCATACGTTCGTCGTACACAATCACAGCGCATACATTCATCGTACACAATCACAGCGCATACATTCGTCGTACACAATCACAGCGCATACGTTCGTCGTACACAATCACAGCGCATACGTTCGTCGTACACAATCAAGCATACGTTCGTCGTACACAATCAAGCATACGTTCGTCGAAGGAAATGCAATGGCTATGTAAATATAAGACCGTGAGATTTGAACACTTGATGGATACTAGTTCAAGCAGACTGTAAGATCTGAACACTTGATGGATACTAGTTCAAGCAGACTGTAAGATCTGAACACTTGATGGATACTTGTTCAAGCAGACTGTAAGATCTGAACACTTGATTGACATTTTTCTGATTCTATTATGTACATATTGTTAACCATTATTAACATGCTATATTTAATATTTTACAGAGAAAGTGTCACTGTTCTCAAAGATATTTGGACGTAACAAGAAGAAACAGCCTCCGCCGGAGACCAAGAAACCTCCTGTGGAGTATGCTACCTTCTCCGCACAGTTCCCTCCCCCTGAGTGGATGTGGTACCAGAAACAGCTGGATCGTCAGCTGCGTACTGAGAACTGGGTCCAGCAGCAGATGACGAAATCTGGTACCTGGCACCACTACCTGCGTAGTATGGCGGGAAACAGTCCGACAACCAGTCTTCATATGGGTGCTAACTCAATCCCAGCTACACTACCAAATACACAAACCAATCAAACTGGTACCTACAATCATATCAGTGATAAAAGTAGTGCTAGAAAAACAAACAGGAAGTCACATAAACACAAGGATAGGGTACCAATAGGTACGGAAGACAATCGTGAAGAAAATCTCAATATAGATAAAAAACACACTTACAAAAACAGTATGGGACAAACGAACATACGTCTGAGTTCATTGCCAATGAGGCTGTCTCCCACGGGCGAGACACTCCATTCAAACTATACGTCGCATCCAATCTTCAACTCTACGCCTAGGTTTAATACTATACCGGAGCATCATCGACTCGACAAGGCTTCAACACAGATTGATGCAGATCATAGAGACAAGTTAGCAAAAAATGAGAAAGAACGGTCAAGGTCGTCGAGAAAAGCGCATAAAATGAAGAGAAAGAATCATCATGACCGACACTCTAGTTACTTACCTATGACTAGACACATAAGTGGTATGAGTGATCATACTGCAGCGGAGCCGGGCAATGACATCAGTTCCGAATTTCAAGGTCAGCTGCCCCACAAAAGCGCAACCTTGGGAAGGTCGCATAGCAGTGGGGTCAACTGTATTGGTGTAGAACAAGAGTCAAGTTTGACTAGTGGTCAAAGATATCAACGGTCAAATTCACCAGATCAAATTCGGACTAAGGGTCAAAGTTATCAACGGTCACACTCGCCGGAGCCAAGTCGGACTAAAGGTCAAAAATATCAACGGTCAAACCCACCTGATCCAGTTCGGACTAAAGGTCAAAGATATCAAAGGTCAAACTCATATAGACATACTGTGAATGAAACTCAACCTGAAATACTTCAGAGTTCATCTGGAGGTAACGGGTACCAGAGGTCCCATTCATATAGACATCCGGTAAAGGATGATGAAACATCTGGTCATATTTATGCCAATGTTCATGTACCTCAAGAAGTGAAGCCACAGGTTCCGGAAAGGATGAATAGAAAGGTTCAAGATCACAGAGTTGATTCGTTGTCTAACAGGGACCAGGATTTTTTATCTGGACTCTCGACACATTACAGACTAGATCTACCGGAAAGTGATCGACATTCAGATCATGGCAGTAGTAGTGCCAGCGGTACTCTAAACTCTAATTCTAGTCACGAGCCTGGTTCCCTGGACAGTGCAGTTGAGGGAACCGAGAGCAGCGAGCACAGTCTGGGTACCGTGATTGATACCAGACTAATAGCAAATAAACATCTGGAAAGACTCGCTGCAGACGCGCACGAGTTGACACTGGGGGACAGCGGCTTTAGCTCTCCAAGAGTGTCAGAAATTTCTAGCGATCTCAAAACTCGCGAGAGCAATATTACGAAACGTCGGGGTGGATTTATGTGCAATAATTTGAAATCTGGACAGAGTCTTAACAACTCTATGGGAAAACTTGACTATTGTTCAGATGGTTCCTTCGATAGGATTTCAGCTGATCGATTGTACGAAAATGTTAGACTAAGTCAAAAAGAGGTGATAAATAACATGAAATACCTGCATAAAGATATAAACGTGTCCTCACAGAACCTCAATAACCAATCACTTGTTTCCGACAGTTCTAGTCATTCGGCACAGGTTGACTTTGATGCAAAGCCGGCTGTGACGAAGAAATTCAATATGGAGGGCGATTTTCATGTTGTTGGTGTCGTATAATTGGTTGATATACCCTTTGCTGTTTTATCATTAATTGTTGTCGCGGTAGCCGCCTACACTGTCAGGTCCATATACGCAAGTGTACAGAGATAATTTATCTGAGTATACGGTTCTGTACATGCATACGGAGGTGTACGTCTCGGGGTTCTAGCCTCGAATTCTCTCGTATATGCAACCATTTTCCGTAGTGCTATTAGTTTAGAAACCTGTGTTAGAATTTAGAATTAGTCGTTTAATAGCCTTAAAGATGTGTCGCATTACTATTCATAGCCCTTTCTTTGAATATAATGCCCGAGGCTTTGCGGAATAAATGAACCAGTATTTTGGCAAAATGTCAAATCATTGTTTGTAAATTACCTCCCTTTTTTATATTAATTTTTCAATAATAAATGGTGGTTATCTCTAGGAAAAATATGCGCATGACTAGTAGGTGAAGACGAGA
The DNA here is from genome assembly GCA_014843695.1 of Archivesica marissinica. Taxonomy (NCBI): domain Eukaryota; kingdom Metazoa; phylum Mollusca; class Bivalvia; order Venerida; family Vesicomyidae; genus Archivesica; species Archivesica marissinica. The sequence goes on from CM026390.1 coordinate 23,995,561, forward strand.
TTTGAAACAAAGGAGTATTGTAAACATAAAATAGATTTGGTTTCATCTTTGTGTCGCTCTAATAATGGGTTGGGGACTTGTTGAAGTGTGTGTTTTACGTTTATTTACCGTCGCTACCTATACGAGTCATTTTAGATTTTTATATATTAGAGGTTGCCTATATGAGCGATGCCTCCTGAAGAGATTAGTCATTTTAGATTTTGGAGGATAGTGCAATGATACAGACAGAGACTCATTCCAGAGTCTCCTCTTGTTCTTTTACGAGCACGGTGTACAGCACCAACACGAGACCTCAGTTTAAAGTCCCATCTGAAAGACTGTTAATTTTATTAGGGGGATCGCAGATTCCTGGATTACCAGTCCAGCATGTTACCACTGGAAAGTAGATCCGTCTGCATGGACTGGTTGGAATTTTTGCACCTGTCAGATGTTATTTTGAGCAGATGTAGGTAGGCTTCTTCAGAAATTATTGAAGAATCAGCAATTTTTTCTAACATTCAAAAATGCCATTAGATTTTGTGAAATCGTCAATACGTTTAATTAAGCATTGGATGCTGTAATTACAATACAACTGATTCAAGTCGAAAATAATTTTAACTGAATTAACATTATTGCGGGGACAGGCTCTAATGGTCGCGCATGCAAAACATTGAAGCTGACCATGATTCTAATAAACTCTAAAGCATCCATTAGAGGAGAAGAATTATATAAGACTCTGTCTTCCATTCTAATCCTTTTTCTGTATTCTGATTATGTGTGATATTGTTCAATATGTATTATATTGGGAAATAAAATATGTTTAAACTAAAGCATCCATTACAATAATTATTTTGACCGTGTGTCATATTGACACCATCGTAAATCTCTTGTATGTTTAATCAGATTTCGATATTTTCGCTGAATATAATGAATAAGAGATTGATAGCCTCAAAAATAAAACTATAATCCACAAGGCCACAATTAAATAAATAATAAAACTATAATCCATAAGGCCACAATTAAATAAATAATAAAACTATAATCCATAAGGCCACAATTAAATAAATAATAAAACTATTATCCATAAGGCCACAATTAAATAAATAATAAAACTATAACCCATAGGGCAACAATTAAATAAAACTATAGTCTATAAGGCCACACTTAAATAAATAATAAAACTATAATCCATAAAGCCACAATTAAATAATGAATAAAACTATAACCCATAAGGCCACAATTAAATAAATAATAAAACTATAATCCATAAGGCCACAATTAAATAAATAATAAAACTATAACCTATAAGGCCACAATTAAATAAATAATAAAACTATAATCCACAAGGCCACAATTAAATAAATAATAAAACTATAATCCATAAAGCCACAATTAAATAAATAATAAACTATAACCATAAGGCCACAATTAAAAATAAAACTATAACCCATAAGGCCACAATTAAATAAATAATAAAACTATAACCCATAAGGCCACAATTAAATAAATAATAAAACTATAACCCATAAGGCCACAATTAAATAAATAATAAAACTATAACCCATAAGGCCACAATTAAATAAATAATAAAACTATAACCCATAAGGCCACAATTAAATAAATAATAAAACTATAACCCATAAGGCCACAATTAAATAAATAATAAAACTATAACCCATAAGGCCACAATTAAATAAATAATAAAACTATAACCCATAAGGCCACAATTAAATAAATAATAAAACTATAACCCATAAGGCCACAATTAAATAAATAATAAAACTATAACCCATAAGGCCACAATTAAATAAATAATAAAACTATAACCCATAAGGCCACAATTAAATAAATAATAAAACTATAACCCATAAGGACACAATTAAATAAATAGTAAAACAATAATCCATAAGGCCACAATTAAAATAAAACTATAATCCACGTTCTGTGCCGTCCGATCTGGCTCTATGCTGTTTGCAAAAGCAACTTTCGTTGAGATTGGCAGATTAAGAATAAGAGGATATTGGTTTGTTTCAGGGTATGATGAAATTATATTTTACCGAATGAAAATTGAAAGCATCATTATCACCAGGGCCACTAGTCAGAAGTGATAATAATAGCTTTCTATGTTCACAAGTGAAATATTATATAAACAACTTTTCTTTATATTTGAGGCTGAAATGTGTTTTTATGATAAAAAACAAAACGATGTAGCCGTGCCCAAAATGGCATCATAAATGAATAAATGAGTCACTGACTGCTTGAATCCGAAAACAATCGAGTTGACAACATTTCAACATGCAGCGGCTAGGTACCACACGTACAAAGCAGTGAGAAATAAAATATGTTATTCCGCTGCTTTCAACAAGTGGAGTAATAACACATTTTATTTCACTGAAATAAAATTGTTTACTTTATATACATTGCATATGTCATAATATTTATTGGAATAAGTTGTGCCGTTAGTCCAGGAATAAGTTGTTCTCTCTGTGGTGGGTGTATTGTTGTACCTACTAACACTGCAGAAAATGGATCCATATACGGCAGTGTGCACAGCCTATGTATGCAAGTATATGGGAATGTTTGAACCTGTATACTTTTAAACATAGCTGCCCTGCATGTAATTATCTATACATATACAGCATCCTTATAACTGTACTTATACAGACTCCGTACACTCGGATATAGTCTCCGTACACTCGGATAGTCTCTGTACACTCGGATATAGTCTCTGTACACTCAGATATAGTCTCTGTACACTCGGATATAGTCTCTGTACACTCAGATACAGTCTCCATACCCGTACACTCAGATATAGTCTCTGTACACTCGGATATAGTCTCTGTACACTCGGATATAGTCTCCGTACGTACACTCGGATATAGTCTCCGTACACTCGGATATAGTCTCTGTACACTCGGATATAGTCTCCGTACACTCAGATATAGTCTCTGTACACTCGGATATAGTCTCCGTACACTCGGATATAGTCTCCGTACACTCGGATATAGTCTCCGTACACTCGGATATAGTCTCCGTACACTCGGATACAGTCTCTGTACACTCGGATATAGTCTATGTACACTTGGATATAGTCTAGGTACCCGTACACTCGGATATAGTCTCCGTACCCGTACACTCGGATACAGTCTCCGTACACTCGGATACAGTCTCTGTACCCATACACGCGGATACAGTCTCCGTACCCGTACACTCAGATACAGTCTCCGTACACTCAGATATAGTCTCCATACCCGTACACTCAGATACAGTCTCCATACCCGTACACTCAGATATAGTCTCCATACCCGTACACTCAGATATAGTCTCCGTACCTGTACACTCGGATACAGTCTCCGTACACTCAGATACAGTCTCCGTACCCGTACACTCAGATACAGTCTCCGTACCCGTACACTCAGATATAGTCTCCATACCCGTACACTCAGATACAGTCTCCGTACACTCAGATATAGTCTCCATACCCGTACACTCAGATATAGTCTCCATACACTCAGATATAGTCTCCGTACCTGTACACTCGGATACAGTCTCCGTACACTCGGATACAGTCTCCATACCCGTACACTCGGATATAGTCTCTGTACACTCGGATATAGTCTCTGTACACTCAGATACAGTCTCCGTACCCGTACACTCAGATATAGTCTCTGTACACTCAGATATAGTCTCCATACACTCGGATATAGTCTCTGTACACTCGGATATAGTCTCTGTACACTCAGATACAGTCTCCGTACCCGTACACTCAGATATAGTCTCTGTACACTCAGATATAGTCTCCGTACACTCGGATATAGTCTCTGTACACTCAGATACAGTCTCCGTACCCGTACACTCAGATATAGTCTCCGTACACTCGGATATAGTCTCTGTACACTCGGATATAGTCTCCGTACACTGCTGTATAAGGAACCAATATTCGCAGTGAAACTTGTAGCATTATTTAACCATGTTTGTACAATGTGTCATAATAGATTTGATCTCAGGTTTTTACATGCTTTTTACATGCTTTTTATACTGTGATGTACATAACATGTTGTATAAACTATTTATGCTGTACATGCTCTATGCAACCAAGTCCAACAAATTGATTTTACTTTGAAAAATTTGTACCGGAAACCAAAATTACAATTTGTCCTACTTTTACTACTGACAGCTTCCTCTGTAGGCAACCATTTAGAATTTCTCCCAGCCAGTTTTAAATAATATTAATAACAGATATGCAATAAAGGATCACCTCTTTCCTGTAACCAGCGTGGGCTAAAATCCCGCCCATCAAGTCGTCTTGTCCGTGACCATTAGAGAATCAAATCCGTCTGTATGATAGACAAATGCATGTGTAAGGTTCGTCATTGCCGAGTTGTTAACGTTTTTGATTTCAAATCACTTTAGAATCCTACTGGGGTTGTCCAATACTTTCATGTGAATAATATATCCAGTTGGCTTAGTTTAAACATTATTTATATCAGTATTTGTACATGTAATTTAACAGTAGTAGACTGAAAGGGATTAGAACGAAAGAAAACATATATAGTTCTTCTCCCTATCAATTGATTGATATACAATAGGCAGGGGAATAATATATATATAACAATGAAAATTCGTGAAATATATTGTGCCCTTAAGTATATATAGTTCTTCTCCCTATCAATTGATTGATATACAATAGGCAGGAGAATAATATATATAACAATGAATATTCGTGAAATATATTGTGCCCTTAAGTATATATAGTTCTTCTCCCTATCAATTGGTTGATATACAATAGGCAGGAGAATAATATATATAACAATGAAAATACGTGAAATCTATTCTAGGTATATGCTAAAAACTTTATTGTATTAGTGAGTCAATAGTTTTGGATGTAAAAAAGAAAATGGTTAATATTTAAAGGAATATTTAAAGAAAGTTCATGAACTATCAAATCCAGTTGGCTTGCAGTGGTTCTACCCGGGTACCAGACCGTGTCGGATATAGTGCTTGAATGGGCACCCAGGGTCTTCCTCCGCTAGTAATAGCTGTAGATTTGCCATAACGACCTAAACTGTTGGTGTGATATTACCGGTAAACCACAAAACATGGGTTAGTGTTTTCTTTGCATCATGTTCCGTGGAACTGTTGGTGTGATATTAAACCACAAAACATGGGTTAGTGTTTTCTTTGCATCATGTTCCGTGGAACTGTTGGTGTCATATTAAACCACAAAACATGGGTTAGTGTTTTCTTTGCATCATGTTCCGTGGAACTGTTGGTGTCATATTAAACCACAAAACATGGGTTAGTGTTTTCTTTACATCATGTTCCGTGGAATTGATCAATTTGTTGCATAGGGTTGTGTAGGGGGCATTAGAAGCCTGCATTTTAGAGTTGCCATTTTAGACAGCTTTTATTATTTATTGTTGTGATTGTGTGTGTGTGTGTATATATACGATAATTTAACGTTTGCACATTTTTGTCTTCCATACCACGTTATAGTGCTTCTATGACAAAAGTCGTAATCTGTTTTAAGACTTAATAAAGTATAAACGTTATTATGCAACAAGATCTAACAATTTATATTAATCATTCACTCTCGTTGGCGCGGATGCGGGTAAAAAACATATATGGCCAATCGTGTGGGATGAACTGGAGTAGCTGGAGAAAACCCACCTGTCAGATATGGCGACGTCAGGCCATCGTACCATCTCGCATAAATTCTGGTCCCAGGAACTTTTTCTTGTCGTTCGCGAATCACATGGACAAGCCGGCAGCAAACACGAAATGGGCCGTCCTCCTCAGATCCTCCCATCCGAGGAACAAAACCGGGCCTCCTTGATGAGAAGCGAGCGTGCTAACCACTGCGCTAATCGGATCGCCGTTAATCTTAATATTGCAATGGATTGTGAAAGCAGCCTTTCCTTTTCATATAGCACGGCTTATTCTAGAGGGCGACTTGAGCGAAATAGTCACCCTAGGGTCCTGACTTCGACCCCTTCTCCCTAAAATTTTTCTTAATTTATTTTACAATTTTCATACAAAATGTTGTCCAGCAAGATACACTGGTCCATTGTACTGTTTCTATTCATATGTTCTATTTAATGGTATATTTTAACCCTATTTTGATGAAATATATTAAATAACACCATTAAGACGTAATTGCGCTTGTTCTCACTTCTCCCAAACATTCTGACCTAGAATGAGCCCTGCATATAGTTGGTTGAATTAGTCGAGCTGAGTGGTTAACCAATACTAAGCAATTTGTGTGAGGTACCTTGCTCAGTATCAAACCCGGACAGTTCTATTCCAAATCCGATGCTCTACATGTACCACAAACGAACATGAAACTTAAATACTTGTAAGGTTCTAAACCCAGATGTAAAGCTCAGCAAACTAGTCAATGTTTTCTCTAATTATGATAACAAAATTACTGGCATCACCCAAGACACACCTTGGTCCAGAGGTTATTATATGGTCGGGAAAAAGTTATCTGTACGGAAAGTACCAACATGCATATTGACTCTTGAAAAATCCAGCTTGACTCTTGAGATTTTGACCTCGAGGGTCATTGACTTTCAAAGTTTAGTGAGCGCCCTGGTATGATGTAGTAGTTTAATCAGAGGAATGAGTTTTGCAATGTTTAGACATAAGGACATATTTTTTAGCGCAATCCAAGGTATTGTGAATGACATTTGTCCGGGCGCGCAAATGGACACGTGTTTGGTAGTTTTTACCATAGGACATATGTGAACTGCTGTAGGGTTGGTGCTCTTCTTGGGTAGAATTTCACTTGCATATCTAATATGTGTTAATATGCGGAACCGTCTGTCCGTCCGTCAACATTTTATTTATGAACAGTAGTAGTCTATTTCTCAGTGGATCTTGTTTCATCTGATCGCAAGATATGTCTTAGAGAAATCTTGATTCCTTTCGATAATTGATTTTCGTCAAACAAAAGGTGGAAGTCGTGATAGCGCGTTCGCTTCAGGTGCGAAAGGTCCGGAGTTCGAGCCCCGCTGGAGCTGTTACGATTGTGCCCTTAGGCAAGGCATTTAAATTCCACATTGCCCCTTCATGGCGATGGATTCCATCAGGTATGAGGTCTCGAGAGTGATTAATATAAGTTGAAAGAACTTGTTTCGCAATTGAGCTAAAATAAATTTGTATAACTAAACAAAAGGTCACCTTAGAGGGAAACCTTGTAAGCATTATAGCAACTGTGTTTGACCCAATTTTGTTCAAACTTGGCCATAAAAAGTAGGTCACTGTGTCGAGTTAGAGAGAATGCTTGTCAAACACGGTAGGAATGGTATGTTTGACCCAGTACCCATTCCCATCTAGAAACAGCATTCGTACTATTCTTATAGGGTTAAATTTTCTCATTAGCTAATGACTGGAATGTTGCCATATTTTGTCTCTTTAACATGTTTATTATAGGTCAAATACTAGATCACCTACATATATAATATGGTTATTTAATCTCTATTTGTGACCTGATTTGTACAAACTGGGTCACAGGAAAGTTTATATGACAGCCTGGTTCCATTTTGATAATCGACCCATTTGCATTGAGAAACTAGGTCATTAGGTCAAAGCTAAGAATGTCCTTGTAAACATGCATGCCAACTTTATTCCTTTCGATAATTTCCGTAAAAGTACATGGTCATCAGGTCAAATTACAGAATATTCTTGCAAGTTTAACGTATTCAAACTTTGTTAACCCATTCAACACCAAGTAACTGACATGGACTGGTCCATGATATTTTTAGACCAATAAATTAATTTTTTTCTAAAAATAGTTATATTACTTGAAAAAGGTGCAGATCCTGATGAGACGGCTCGTCACGAGCCGGCTCATCTGGATCTACACTTTTTTGTAAGCCAATTTAGAGGTCTGTGGTGTTGAAAGGGTTAAAGGTTAAATTTGATAAAAGCTGGGTTCATTGCCATTTCTGTTTCCAAACTAGGTCAAGTTGAAGGAAAGTCTTTTAAACAATGTGATGAAAACTAGGTGAAAATAGGCAACTAAGGTAAAAAAATTAAAATAACTTTTGCTGTACACTAGCAATGAAAATTTGTCATGCAATTTCATTAGAATTGTACCCTAGACAATTATACTGAAATTCCATGACATTTTTCCAAGAGTTTTCAGTTACAAATATATAAAAAACAACACATTAATGAATTGTCGTCTTGCTTGTGTGTGTGTTTTACATTTATTTATCGTTGCTACCGGTTACACATATGAGCGACGCCTCCTGAAGAGATTAGTCATTTTAGATTTTTGGAGAGTAGTGCAATGATACAGACAGAGACCCATTACAGAGTCTCCTCTGGTTCTTTTACGTGCACAGTGTAGAGCACCTACACGACCTTGTTGCAGCATGTGCTGCCATAGAATAAACAGATTTCTATAGCCAAATATTTTATGTCTACTTCCTATTCCCAGATGTAACCATGTACAGGACATTAGCTAACCAAGCCATAGCAGACATGTACAGTACATTAGCTAACCAAGCCATAGCAGACATGTACAGGACATTAGCTAACCAAGCTATAGCAGACATGTACAGTACATTGGCTAACCAAGCCATAGCAGACATGTACAAGACATTAGCTAACCAAGCCATAGCAGACATGTACATGCCATTAGCTAGCCAAGCCATAGCAGACATGTACAGGACATTAGCTAACCAAGCCATAGCAGACATGTACAGGACATTAGCTAACCAAGCCATAGCAGACATGTACATGCCATTAGCTAGCCAAGCCATAGCAGACATGTACAGGACATTAGCTAACCAAGCCATAGCAGACATGTACAGTACATTAGCTAACCAAGCCATAGCAGACATGTACAGTACATTGGCTAACCAAGCCATAGCAGACATGTACAGTACATTGGCTAACCAAGCCATAGCAGACATGTACAGGACATTGGCTAACCAAGCCATAGCAGACATGTACAGGACATTGGCTAACCAAGCCATAGCAGACATGTACAGGACATTAGCTAACCAAGCCATATCAGACATGTACAGTACATTAGCTAACCAAGCCATGGCAGACATGTACAGTACATTGGCTAACCAAGCCATAGCAGACATGTACAGTACATTGGCTAACCAAGCCATAGCAGACATGTACAGGACATTGGCTAACCAAGCCATAGCAGATGTGTGCCATGTACACAACATGCGCTAGTTCAATGCTGTTTAAACAGGTCACTTAAGTGGTCTTAGCGATGATGCAAAACATTGGAGCAGGATCTTTTGTCAGACACATCACGCTATGTGAATTATTTAAAAAATACAAGTTGAATGGTTTACACAACCTGGACGGATGCACATGGTTTACACAACCTGGACGGTTGCACATGGTTTACACAACCTGGATGGATGCACATGGTTTACACAACCTGGATGGATGCATGTTGGTTTACACAACTTGGACAGATGCATGGTGGTTTACACAACCTGGATGGATGCATGTTGGTTTACACGACTTGGACAGATGCATGGTGGTTTACATGACTTGGACAGATGCATGGTGGTTTACACTACATAGACAGATGCATGGTTGTTTACACGACATGGACAGATGCATGGTGGTTTACACGACATGGACAGATGCATGGTGGTTTACACGACATGGACAGATGCATGGTGGTTTACACGACATGGACAGATGCATGGTGGTTTACACGACTTGGACAGATGCATGGTGGTTTACACTACATAGACAGATGCATGATGGCTTACACGACCTGGACAGATGCATGGTGGTTTACACGACTTGGACAGATGCATGGTGGTTTACACTACATAGACAGATGCATGGTTGTTTACACGACATGGACAGATGCATGGTTGTTTACACGACATAGACAGATACATGGTTGTTTACACGACATGGACAGATGCATGGTGGTTTACACTACATAGACAGATGCATGGTTGTTTACACGACATGGACAGATGCATGGTTGTTTACATGACATGGACAGATGCATGGTTGTTTACACGACATAGACAGATGCATGGTTGTTTACATGACATAGACAGATGCATGGTTGTTTACACGACATGGACAGATGCATGGTTGTTTACACGCCATAGACAGATGCATGGTGGTTTACACGACTTGAACAGATGCATGGTGGTTTACACTACATAGACAGATGCATGGTTGTTTACACGACATGGACAGATGCATGGTTGTTTACACGACATAGACAGATGCATGGTGGTTTACACGACTGGGACAGATGCATGGTAGTTTACACGACTTGGACAGATGCATGGTGGTTTACACGACATGGACAGATGCATGGTGGTTTACACTACATAGACAGATGCATGGTGGTTTACACGACCTGAACAGATGCATGGTGGTTTACACGTCCTGGACAGATGCATGGTGGTTTACACGTCCTGGACAGATGCATGGTGGTTTACACGACCTGGACAGATGCATGGTGGTTTACACTACCTAGACAGATGCATGGTGGTTTACACTACCTAGACAGATGCATGGTGGTTTACACTACCTAGACAGATGCATGGTGGCTTACACGACCTGGACAGATGCATGGTGGATTACACGTCCTGGACAGATGCATGGTGGCTTACACGACCTGGACAGATGCATGGTGGTTTTCACTACATAGACATATGCATGGTGGTTTACACGACCTGGACAGATGCATGGTGGTTTACACGACCTGGACAGATGCATGGTGGTTTACACTACATAGACAGATGCATGGTGGTTTATACTACATAGACAGATGCATGGTGGTTTACACTACATATACAGATGCATGGTGGTTTACACTACATAGACAGATGCATGGTGGTTTACACGACCTGGACAGATGCATGGTGGTTTACAATACATAAACAGATGCATGTTGGTTTACACTACATAGACAGATGCATGGTGGTTTACACTACATAGACAGATGCATGGTGGTTTACACTACATAGACAGATGCATGGTGGTTTACACTACACAGACAGATGCATGGTGGTTTACACTACATAGACAGATGCATGGTGGTTTACACTACATAGACAGATGCATGGTGGTTTACACTACATAGACAGATGCATGGTGGTTTACACTACATAGACAGATGCATGGTGGTTTACACGACCTGGACAGATGCATGGTGGTTTACAATACATAGACAGATGCATGGTGGTTTACACGACCTGGACAGATGCATGGTGGTTTACAATACATGGACAGATGCATGGTGGTTTACACTACATAGACAGTTGCATGGTGGTTTACACTACATAGACAGATGCATGGTGGTTTACACGACCTAGACAGATGCATGGTGGTTTACACTACCTAGACAGATGCAAGTTAGTTTGTACGACCTGGGTAGATGCAAGTTAGTTTGTACGACCTGGATAGATGCAAGTTAGTTTGTACGACCTGGCTAGATGCAAGTTAGTTTGTACGAACTGGGTGGATGCAAGTTAGTTTGTACGACCTGGGTGGATGCAAGTTAGTTTGTACGACCTGGGTGGATTTTTCTAAGCAGTGAGGGATTAAATAAAAACACCGATTATTATATAATGTGTTTATTATACCCTACGATTCATTCAAGAATTTTCTACAGTGAAATTTGATGTTCCTAAATCAGAAATCAACAATGTTGTTGTTTTGTCTTACAGAGAACCAAACATGCAAACATACAAAACAAAACAAACTAAGCAAAAGTAAATCAGATAAGATTTATAGTTATATTTTTCGGGTTTTACGCCTGCATCAGTACCATTTTGGGCTATATCACCGGCGGGCAGTTTACCTAACAACACCTTTCCTGGGCAGGCTCCAGCGGTTAACCAGTACTTGGGTGCACCAACCTCCGTAAGAAACTGCCAACTTTTTCATATAAATGAAACACGGTTTGAGCGGGGCTCGAACCCGTGACCATCAGTGATGATAGGTTACAGTGGTATACAAGTCAGTGACCGTAACCACTCGACCACGGAGGCGGACAAATCAGATAAGAACAAAATTATCAGATAAGATATATAGAAGTAGACGACTTCTGCAAGAATAAAGCAGCTCATTAAATGCATGGTAAATATATGACATAAAGGCACAAGGGCCCATTGTAGAGGGCACAAGGGCCCATTGTAGAGGGCATATCACATGACTTGCAAGTTACGAGGAATGTAAAATCACATGTTCCGACATTGTGAGCAGTAACAACACTTGCTGTACCAAGAACGTCTTATCGGCAATGGACACGTACTGTTCGATCATTGTTTTGCACACATTTTTATTTCGAACAAGATAGCGATGAAGGTTGTGGATCGCTCACCCGACTTTGATACATACACACGTGTTTGAGACATAGTTCCACCTCAGTCATCCCTAGACATAGTTCCACCTCAGGCATCCATAGTCCCACTCAGATCTCGAGCTCAATTGATTTGATTGGTCGAGCCTGAGAAGACTTTTTTAACGTCCAGGCCTGGTTAATTATTTAGCCCACCTTGGAGCTTTTGTGATGGTCCTGTGTCCGTCCGAATTCAACATATTGTTTCAAATGACATCTTATGAACCACTGTTCAATCATCCCATCATATAGCATAGTATCGATCATTAGGTCAAACGAGTGCCAAAAAATATAATTCTGAAATTAACTGTCTAAAACAGTCTAAAACTCAAATTTTAACTGTATAAATTTGTCAAAATATGTTTATTACCAGTAGTAGGTGGGAAATCATTATTGTAATCAGTAACGCTGACAGCTGTGTGCGTGTGTGTTTTATGTTATTTATCGTCGCTACCGGTTGCCCATATGAACGACGCCTCCCGAAGAGATTTTAGATTTTTGGAGGATAGTGCAATGATACAGACAGAGACCCGTTCCAGAGTCTCCACTGGTTCTTTTACGTGTATGGTGTATAGCATCGACATGAGACCTCATGACAGCCGTGTGTGTGCAGGATATCATTTTATATTCCAGCATAAAGCCTCATAGCAAACACTGTGTTTGAGTTTAAACATAAAAATAATCTATCTAGGTGCAGAAATAATAATGGTAAATAATAATGGTAAATAATAATGGTAAATAAAAGTGTCTTGTGTTTGTTATATGTAGATCTCTTGCTTTACAAATATTTGTAAATGATGCTCTCGCTCTTTGCCTACTGGTCAGCGACCCGTTGGCGGGGTGACCCATTTTCCCGTCCACTCCTCGCAAATGCTTCATATTGCAGTAGCGCACCCGATTTTTGTTGTTGTTTCATTCACATGTAGGTTTCCAATTGACAGACACGGAGATTTTCAAAACGTGTGAACATATCACTGGACAACTGCCCTTTGGTGTGCATTTAGGAAGACCCAACAAATTTTCTATCTAATGCCGTCAACAAATGTTGAGTTTTCTAGTTCTAAGCATAATAAAAATAGAATAAACCGTGAAATATTAATTAAAAATCAATACCATATCTAGGGCACAGTACATGTACGTAATTCCTCTGCTGAAGAATGTATACTTGGTTCCCCTCTTAAGTTGCACACATTATGTTTTATTGCAATAGTGCACATCTTGTTACCACACGATCGGACAGGTGGGTTTTCTCCGGGTACTCCCGTTTCCTCCCACACGAATGACCACATTTACGTTTTCATCCGTGCCAACGAGAGTGATTAATATAAGTTGTTAGAACTTGCTTCGCAATCGTTGTAAAATATATGAAGCTTAGATATAAACAAACTATGGCGGAAAATAGAAGTGTGTGGATAATGGGGGGAATTGGCATTTACCTCCCTTGATATTAGCTGTTTCGATTTATTCGCTATATGACGAGCGACCTTTACCTCCCTTGATATTAGCTGTTTCGATTTATTCGCTATATGACGAGCGACCTTTACCTCCCTTGATATTAGCTGTTTCGATTTATTCGCAATATGACGAGCGACCTTTACCTCCCTTGATATTAGCCGTTTCGATTTATTCGCTATATGACGAGCGACCTTTACCTCCCTTGATATTAGCTGTTTCGATTTATTCGCTATATGACGAGCGACCTTTACCTCCCTTGATATTAGCTGTTTCGTGTTATTCGCTATATGACGAGCGACCTATTTATTGATATTTATAGATGATGCAGCATAAACTTTAAAAGCTATGATTGAAAAACATGGTGTTATTTGGACTATTTGACAATAAAGTGTATCAAACTAGTTACATACAGTGTAAATTATGAAGTTCTTATTTTTACACGACTAACGTCGAAAACATTTACAAATATGACCAATGGCTCCAAAATACCATTTCACACAAATTAAAAAATTATAAAATAAACCAAATTTTATTAAAATAGAGGAAACTCCAAAGAAAAATGACAAGTTTACAAAGCATATAATGAAACTATACATGGTATGTACACGACATCGTTATGGTGTAACTATACATGGTATGTACAGGACATCGTTACGGTGTAACTATACATGGTATGTACACGACATCGTTACGGTGTAACTATACATGGTATGTACAGGACATCGTTACGGTGTAACTATACATGGTATGTACACGACATCGTTACGGTGTAACTATACATGGTATGTACAGGACATCGTTACGGTGTAACTATACATGGTATGTACACGACATCGTTACGGTGTAACTATACATGGTATGTACAGGACATCGTTACGGTGTAACTATACATGGTATGTACACGACATCGTTACGGTGTAACTATACATGGTATGTACAGGACATCGTTACGGTGTAACTATACATGGTATGTACACGACATCGTTACGGTGTAACTATACATGGTATGTACAGGACATCGTTACGGTGTAACTATACATGGTATGTACACGACATCGTTACGCTTACTATTATAATTATGTTCACAATGTGCTAGCTACCCATCACAGCGTACACAATAGGTGCATTTAACAACTTGACACTTAACCCATTCAACACCAAGTAACTGACATGGACTGATGCATGATATTTTCAGATCAATAAATTAATAAGAAAATTACATTTGGACCAGTTCATTTATCAAAATGGGTAATTTTTGTCTAAAAATATTAATATTACTGGCAAAAAGTGCAGATCTTGAGGAGATGGCTCGTTACGAGCCGGCTCATCTGGATCTACACTTTTTGTAAGGCTATTGAGAGACCTGTGGTGCTGAAAGGGTTAAACATAGGCACAGTCAATTCCAGCAGATTACTATCACATCTGTTTGTTTTGGGGGTTTAAAATCTCACATACTTCCCGGTCTGAGGATCGAACCCGGGTTGCATTGGTGAGAAGCGTGCATGCTAACCACTGCGCTAATCGGACAGCCTGTCTATTTGTTTTGGGGGTTTAAAGTCGCATCGACAGCTTAAGTCATAAGGCTACTCTCCATCTTTTTATTTTGCGGAAGAATACCCCCCGATACCAATGCTGTCCTTTAAAGCAGTATTTCATGCACGGGCGAGCACCCTATAATAAAAACAAGCAACATTCCGCAAGCCAACCAGACAGCTTCCTCACATGAAATCATATGATACTACCGTGGGTTCAAATCCCCGCGGTAGTGAGTGTGGGGCAAGTGGTTGGAAGTTAATGACATTAACCAGTCGGTTATAGTGGTTCCGCCTCCTACATGTTTATGCGTATGAAAGATGATAGTTACGTAATAGTTGAAGTTAAACTGAGAAAAGAAAATCTGCAATTCTTTATACACGTTTATTTTAGCTTGGGTGTGAAATGAGTAGTAGGTAACACGCCGGACTGGTAATCCAGGGATCGCAGGTTCGATCGCGTGTCTGACCCTAATACAATTAACAGTCTTTCAGATGGGACGTTAAACCGAGGTCTTGTGTCAGTGCACGTAAAAGAACCAGAGGAGACTCTGGAATGGCTCTCTGTCTGTATCATTGCACTATCCTCCAAAAATCTAATATGACTTAATCTCTTCAGGAGGCGTCGCTCATATGGGCAACCGGTAGCGACGATAAATAAGCGTAAAACCACCGAGTAGTTTCAACTACAAGCACTTGATGCCTCATTCATGGTAAAAATGAGAAGCAGTCATGATGATTTCAATGTCTAAGGACACAACATCTGTGGTGCCGACGGTTCTCAATCTCTCAAATCCTGCTTAATCCATTTTCATTCTGTATACAATAGATATGTACTGTATATTATGAATGAATAAATATGTTGTAAACCAAATCCTGTGTCAGACAACAAATAACTGATAAATTGGAGTCTCCGCCGTGGAGAAATGGATACGGTGTCCGCCTCATAATCGTGCTGTTCCTGGCTTGAACCCTGCCAGAACCATGGTGGTGGTGTCCTTAGGCAAGAATCTTAAATCCACATTGCCTCTTCTCTCTCCCTCATTGCGATGGATTCCATCAGGAATGAGGTCTCAACAGCGATTAAACTAATGTTGTAAAAACTTGTTTCGCAATCAAGCTAAAATAAATTTGTATACAAATGAATAATGCCCGAAATAACCTGACCGTAGCAGATAAATCTACTTGATAACGTGCATAAAATTATGGACGTTTTTATTCCAAACATAATGCCATGTCTGATCTGGATCTATGTTGTTTGCACATGCCGTCCAATTTATTCGGCAGGTTAGGTGCTAGTAGTCAAATCTGTGTTAGTAGTCACCTCTATTAAGCAGCCAACTTACATTAAGCAGCCAGTTTCCAGATTCCCAATATGTTGTTTTGCTATACATTTGACCTCTATTAACCCATTTCATTCTGGATACCGTTCAAACGGTATCTGCAAAGAACATAGAGCCAGATCAACCGCCACAGAACGTGCCGTCTGATCAGGCTCTCTGTTGTTTGCTATTCAGATGATCTTGCTAAGACACTTGGCTATGCAGCAAACAACATAGATCCTGATCAGCACGCAGCGTCACGCTGCGGCTGATCTGGATCTATGTTGTTTGCAAAAGCCTTTAAATATATCCAGAATGAAATGGGTTAAGCAGCCACCTGTGCTAAGACAGGTTTAACTGTACTTTACTCCACAACAGAAGATAATTACTGGCTTTATCTTCACACTGCTGATAAGCAATAGGCACACTGTACTATATACTCACTAGAATAGATAACAGCATGAAACGCCAGAGATATGTGGGTATCAATAATGGTATTCTATGTGGAGTAAATGTAGTTTAATTATATTTCACGTTAGTTATGTGTTAGTAAATTTGTTTTACCAGTATAAAACATGTCTCAATAGATGGGTCAGCGGTTATCAAGTGCGACTGCGAACCCAGGAATAGCTTTAAAAATGTAGCTTTGATCCAACATAATATTAACAGTGGTTTATATGGGACTATAAACCGAGATCTCGTGTATAGAGCTAAGCACTGGGCATTAAATAACCAGGAATGCTTCTGGAATTGGAAGCAAAATATAAAATGACTAATTACTGGGCGAAATAGTCGCCCTCCGGACCCTGACTTCGTCCCACATCTCTCTAAAACCTTTTTTTTTTTTTTTTAAAATTTTTCATGCAAAATGTTGTCCAGTAAGATACACTGGCCCATTATAAGCATACCTTCTATTCAAATGTATCTAATGGTCATACTGTGCATTTTAACCATTTAAGGACGAGATTACACACTTTCTCACTTCTCCCAGACATTCTGACCTACAATCAGCCTTGCTAATATACTTCTGGAGGTACCGTCCAGATTAATCAGGGGGCAACAATAAAAACAAAACAAAAAGTGTATCATGTATAATCAACTGTTCTATCATTACAGTCATGTACCTCTGGACGGACAAATTTGTGGATTTTAGTCGATTAAAGGGCAATAACTCTGATGTTACTGGGCAGATCCCCATAAAAAATGCACATGTATGCACAATCACACTATTGTGATACACATTTTCATGAAGTTCCATAAAATTCCACCCATTGAATATTAAAAGCCAGGTAGCACTGATGGACAACACCAGAACAATATCCCTCGCCGAAATGATGCGAGTACATAATAAAACAATCATTCAGAATTTTAAAACATGCTACCGGAATTTGGCGATGGACAAACTTAGGCCAGTATTAATTAATTACTCTCACCCTGAGCGCAATTTTCTTTTCTCCACCATTACTTGAAGACCCCCACCCCCAATATATATGAATAAACAAACAAAATATTTTTAACTGATTTACAAAAGTAAAATAACGGTTCCCGCTGTTGGTCGCCATTGGCGACAAAATACAATAATGGCGCTAAATTTTGTGAATTGATGAAAATATTTGGCGAAATTGTTTTGGTTTTTTTTTGGCTTCACATATTTATCTGTGAACTATATGGCTCTTAGTTGGCACCAAGTTTTTCAAATTGGCTCCAGGCTTCAATTGACGACACGTGGCGCAGACAAAAAATCAGACAAAGGGAACACTGCCCGTCAACATTTTGTTGGATAAAATCTGGGTGAGAAATCAAGTAATTAATTTACAATGGTATTACAACAGATGCCGATGAAACTACCTAATGCCAACCCTGTTAATCTAGCTATCACAATGTAACCCAAGTGTTCTTATTTCTTAGGTTTGAATATTACTTCTTTTGTCAGCATAGATGTAACACAGGGAATTTGTTTCTTTTGATTCATGAATTCTTTCCCTGTCCTGGATTCAAACTCGTATGCGACTTTCTTGTTGACACGCGTCATGATGGTAAGAAGATCCATTTCACGCCAGTTCTTGGCAAGGACATCTGATAGAGCTTGTATAAACCAAGAACCATTGGCGCTATTCCTCCAGGAGTAAAAACCTGTCCAAAACAAAGTACATTGTACAATATAACTGTCAAGTACAATATAACAGTCAAGTACAATATAACTGTCAAGTACAATATAACTGTCAAGTACAATATAACAGTCAAATACAATATAACAGTCAAGTACAATATAACTGTCAAGTACAATATAACAGTCAAGTACAATATAACTGTCAAGTACAATATAACTGTCAAGTACAATATAACTGTCAAGTACAATATAACTGTCAAGTACAATATAACAGTCAAATACAATATAACTGTCAAGTACAATATAACTGTCAAGTACAATATAACAGTCAAGTACAATATAACTGTCAAGTACAATATAACTGTCAAGTACAATATAACAGTCAAATACAATATAACAGTCAAGTACAATATAACTGTCAAGTACAATATAACAGTCAAGTACAATATAACTGTCAAGTACAATATAACTGTCAAGTACAATATAACTGTCAAGTACAATATAACTGTCAAGTACAATATAACAGTCAAATACAATATAACTGTCAAGTACAATATAACTGTCAAGTACAATATAACTGTCAAGTACAATATAACTGTCAAGTACAATATAACAGTCAAGTACAATATAACTGTCAAGTACAATATAACTGTCAAGTACAATATAACTGTCAAGTACAATATAACTGTCAAGTACAATATAACTGTCATGTACAATATAACTGTCATGTACAATATAACTGTCAATTACAATATAACAGTCATGTACAATATAACTGTCAAGTACAATATAACTGTCATGTACAATATAACAGTCAAATACAATATAACAGTCAAATACAATATAACTGTCAAGTACAATATAACAGTCAAGTACAATATAACTGTCATGTACAATATAACAGTCAAGTACAATATAACAGTCAAATACAATATAACTGTCAAGTACAATATACTGTCAAGTACAATATAACAGTCAAGTACAATATAACTGTCAAGTACAATGTAACTGTCAAGTACAATATAACTGTCAAGTACAATGTAACTGTCAAGTACAACATAACAGTCAAGTACAATATACAATATAACAGTCAACATAGATATATATATATATATATATACAGGTAGACAACAAAATCTACCCTCATGTCAATGACAGGGTAGGTCAGAAAAGGGGCAGGATTGGTCAGAAGAGGCAGTGTACATTTGGAGTTGCAAAGGGTGTAGGTACGTGAGGGGTTATTTGGAGGCTACCCCTAGAATATTTTGCTAACTTAGGGTGATTGACAGCTAATTATGCTTGGTAAAATGAGGCAGTAACAAAAACATAAGACAGTACATATTGGTCAAAAATTTAAATAGGTCTGCCCGCCCGAAGGAACTAGTCTATTGAGGCTTATGTATAACAAACTTGAAAAAAAGGCTAAAGGGCACAGACGGGTCTGTAGTCAAGTGGTTAACATGCTGGACTAGTAATCCAGGGATCGCAGGTTCAATCCCCCGTCTGACTCCAATAAAATTAACCGTCTGGGACGCTAAACAGAGGTCTTATGTCGGTGCTTTACACTGTATATGTAAAAGAACCAGAAGAGACTCTGGAATGGGTCTCTGTCTGTATCATTGCACTATCCTCCAAAAATCTAAAATGACTAATCTCTTCAGGAGGCGTCGCTCATATGGGCAACCGGTAGCGACGATAAATAAACGTAAAGCACGGCTAAAGGGCAGGGTGGGGCACCCCATCATTGTGCTCTAGAAACACCCTACTAGAGTAAATATTTTTACCTGGTACGACCGAATATGCAATGAGGAAGTCTGCCTCTGATGGAATCTTGTGTACTTGTATCTCTCGTTCCATCTCCAGTTCACCTTTGGCATCGGTCACATTCACTCCGACTCCTGAATCAAACTGTGCTCCCTGGCATGCCTGAGCAGAAGGAACACACTGAGTACTGGTTCATTCAATATTTACATACAAGGTCACACATAGAGTGCCCACCATCCCCCACCCCCTGCAACCTTTTGAACAAGTTTGAACAAAATTGGTTCAAAATACTGTTTGCTAAAGTGTTTAGAATCATTATCTTTAATTTGACCTAGTAACCTAGTTCTTCATGGAAATGGCCGGTTATCGAAAGGATCCCAGCTTTCATCAATATGTAACTTGTGAGTATAATTGCAATCGTGTTTGTAAGATGACCTTAAACTTGACCTAGTGACCTAGTTGTTTATGGCTGACTGATTATCGAAAGGAACCAAAATATAACCTTTGACCAAGTTTGGACAAAATCCATTGAAATTTAAACATGCTATAGTACGCATAGGGCAGGAATGTTGACAGACGTACATAAAAAAGTCGATGACAATATCTCACTAAGTGCCTTCAGCTCAGCTCAGGTATGCAATAACTGTAATGTGAGATGTTGCATGCCGCCCAATGTATGATCTGTTAAGGTAGATGGTGGCATACTGTAGCGTGGGAATGCTTTAGGCCACTCAATGTATGATCTGTTAAGGTAGATGGTGGCATACTGTAGCGTGGGAATGCTTTATGCCTCTCAATGTATGATCTGTTTAGGTAGATGGTGGAACACTGTAGCGTGGGAATGCTTTATGCCTCTCAATGTAGAATCTGTTAAGGTAGATGGTGGCACACTGTAGCGTGGGAATGCTTTATGCCTCTCAATGTAGAATCTGTTAAGGTAGATGGTGGCATACTGTAGCGTGGGAATGCTTTAAGCCACTCAATGTAGAATCTGTTAAGGTAGATGGTGGAACACTGTAGTGTGGGAATGCTTTATGCCTCTCAATGTATGATCTGTTAAGGTAGATGGTGGCATACTGTAGCGTGGGAATGCTTTATGCCTCTCAATGTATGATCTGTTTAGGTAGATGGTGGAACACTGTAGCGTGGGAATGCTTTATGCCTCTCAATGTAGAATCTGTTAAGGTAGATGGTGGCATACTGTAGCGTGGGAATGCTTTAGGCCACTCAATGTAGAATCTGTTAAGGTAGATGGTGGAACACTGTAGTGTGGGAATGCTTTAGGCCACTCAATGTAGAATCTGTTAAGGTAGATGGTGGCACACTAGCGTGGGAATGCTTTATGCCTCTCAATGTAGAATCTGTTAAGGTAGATGGTGGCATACTGTAGCGTGGGAATGCTTTATGCCTCTCAATGTATGATCTGTTAAGGTAGATGGTGGCATACTGTAGTGTGGGAATGCTTTATGTCTCCCAATGTATGATCTGTTAAGGTAGATGGTGGCACACTGTAGTGTGGGAATGTTTTATGTCTCTCAATGTATGATCTGTTAAGGTAGATGGTGGCATACTGTAGCGTGGGAATGCTTTATGCCTCTATATGCAGAATCTGTTAAGGTAGATGGTGGCACACTGTAGCGTGGGAATGTTTTATACCTCCCAATGTATGATCTGTTAAGGTAGATGGTGGCACACTGTAGCGTGGGAATGCTTTATGCCTCTCAATGTAGAATCTGTTAAGGTAGATGGTGGCACACTGTAGCGTGGGAATGTTTTATGCCTCCCAATGTATGATCTGTTAAGGTAGATGGTGGCACACTGTAGCGTGGGAATGCTTTATGCCTCTCAATGTAGAATATGTTAAGGTAGATGGTGGCACACTGTAGCGTGGGAATGCTTTATGCCTCTCAATGTATGATCTGTTAAGGTAGATGGTGGCATACTGTAGTGTGGGAATGCTTTATGTCTCTCAATGAATGATCTGTTAAGGTAGATGGTGGCATACTGTAGTGTGGGAATGCTTTATGCCTCTCAATGTATGATCTGTTAAGGTAGATGGTGGCATACTGTAGTGTGGGAATGCTTTAGGCCACTCAATGTAGAATCTGTTAAGGTAGATGGTGGCACACTGTAGCGTGGGAATGCTTTATGCCTCTCAATGTAGAATCTGTTAAGGTAGATGGTGGCATACTGTAGCGTGGGAATGCTTTAGGCCACTCAATGTATGATCTGTTAAGGTAGATGGTGGCATACTGTAGTGTGGGAATGCTTTAGGCCAATCAATGTAGAATCTGTTAAGGTAGATGGTGGCACACTGTAGCGTGGGAATGTTTTATGCCACTCAATGAATGATCTGTTAAGGTAGATGGTGGCACACTGTAGCGTGGATGCTTTATGCCTCTCAATGAATGATCTGTTAAGGTAGATGGTGGCACACTGTAGCGTGGGAATGTTTTATGCCTCTCAATGTATAATCTGTTAAGGTAGATGGTGGCATACTGTAGCGTGGGAATGCTTTAGGCCACTCAATGTAGAATATGTTAAGGTAGATGGTGGCATACTGTAGCGTGGGAATGTTTTATGCCTCTCAATGTATGATCTGTTAAGGTAGATGGTGGCATACTGTAGCGTGGGAATGCTTTAGGCCTCTCAATGTATGATCTGTTAAGGTAGATGGTGGCATACTGTAGCGTGGGAATGCTTTAGGCCAATCAATGTAGAATCTGTTAAGGTAGATGGTGGCACACTGTAGCGTGTGAATGCTTTATGCCTCTCAATGTATGATCTGTTAAGGTAGATGGTGGCATACTGTAGCGTGGGAATGCTTTAGGCCAATCAATGTAGAATCTGTTAAGGTAGATGGTGGCACACTGTAGCGTGTGAATGCTTTATGCCTCTCAATGTATGATCTGTTAAGGTAGATGGTGGCATACTGTAGCGTGGGAATGCTTTAGGCCAATCAATGTAGAATCTGTTACGGTAGATGGTGGCACACTGTAGCGTGGGAATGCTTTATGCCTCTCAATGTATGATCTGTTAAGGTAGATGGTGGCACACTGTAGCGTGGGAATGTTTTATGCCTCCCAATGTATGATCTGTTAAGGTAGATGGTGGCACACTGTAGCGTGGGAATGTTTTATGCCTCTCAATGTATGATCTGTTAAGGTAGATGGTGGCATACTGTAGCGTGGGAATGCTTTAGGCCACTCAATGTAGAATCTGTTAAGGTAGATGGTGGCACACTGTAGCGTGGGAATGTGTTATGCCTCCCAATGTATGATCTGTTAAGGTAGATGTTGGCACACTGTAGCGTGGGAATGTTTTATGCCTCCCAATGTATGATCTGTTAAGGTAGATGGTGGCACACTGTAGCGTGGGAATGTTTTATGCCTCTCAATGTATGATCTGTTAAGGTAGATGGTGGCACACTGTAGCGTGGGAATGCTTTATGCCTCCCAATGTATGATCTGTTTAGGTAGATGGTGGCATACTGTAGTGTGGGAATGCTTTATGCCTCTCAATGTATGATCTGTTAAGGTAGATGGTGGCACACTGTAGCGTGGGAATGTTTTATGCCTCCCAATGTATGATCTGTTAAGGTAGATGGTGGCACACTGTAGCGTGGGAATGTTTTATGCCTCTCAATGTATGATCTGTTAAGGTAGATGGTGGCACACTGTAGCGTGGGAATGCTTTATGCCTCCCAATGTATGATCTGTTTAGGTAGATGGTGGCATACTGTAGCGTGGGAATGCTTTATGCCACTCAATGTAGAATCTGTTACGGTAGATGGTGGCACACTGTAGCGTGGGAATGCTTTAGGCCTCCCAATGTATGATCTGTTAGGGTAGATGGTGGCATACTGTAGCATGGGAATGCTTTAGGCCTCCCAATGTATGATCTGTTAGGGTAGATGGTGGCATACTGTAGCATGGGAATGCTTTAGGCCTCCCAATGTAGAATCTGTTACGGTAGATGGTGGCATACTGTAGCGTGGGAATGTGTTATGCCTCCCAATGTATGATCTGTTAAGGTAGATGGTGGCATACTGTAGCATGGGAATGTTTTATGCCTCCCAATGTATGATCCGTTAAGATAGATGGTGACACATTACATGAATCTATATCTAGTCTATGCTAGCATTCAGTTTATCTGTTTGTATGTTTTGGGGGGGCTTAAAGTCGCACTAGCGTCGTGGAAGTGTTGATAGCGTTCACTTCAGGTGCGAAAGGCCTGGAGTTCGAGCCACACTGGAGCTGTTACAATTGTGCCCTTAGGCAAGGCATTTAAATTTCATGTTGCCTCTTCTCTCTCCCTTGTGGCGATGGATTCCATCAAGAATGAGGTCTCGAGAGTGATTAATATAAGTTGTAAGAACCTGCTTCGCAATTGAGCTAGAATCAATTTGTATAAAATAACTAAAGTGGCACCAACAGCTTAGGTCATATGGTGAATCTACAGCTATTAACTCATTCAACACCAAGTAACTGATATGGACTGGTGCACGATATTTAGACTAATAAGTTAATAAGAAAATTACATTTGGACCAGTTCATTTATAAATCAAAATGGGTAATTTTGTCTAAAGATAGTAATATTACTGGCAAAAAGTGCAAATCCTGATGAGACGGCTCGTCACAAGCCACCTAATCTGGATCTAAACACTTTGCATGCCTATTTAGATGTCTGTGGTGTTGAAAGGGTTAATGGTGGAAGAAGACCCCAGGGTGAGCAGTATTTCAGGCTCGGACGGGTACCAGAGTGGAACCAAATATCTTCCGCAATACCAGCTGGATAGCTTCCTCACTTGAATGAATTTAAAAACCCCAGTGGGATACAAAGCAACAGCAGTGAGTGGCAAGTAATTTGAAGTAAACAGCCATAGCCACTTGGCCACGGAGCATAAATTTATCTGTAGCTGATCAATAAAGTCAATAACAACTGACATTAAAGGGTAGCAATGAATAGTCAACATTTTTTATAACTATTAGTGTAATTTTACCCTTTTCTCTCAATGAAGTCACGTCTGGCAGGAATGAAAATCAAGCAGTTGATCAAAAAATTAATGGTCTAAGCACAAACCTGAATGAAAAATATTTTTGGTTTTCCTATAAGTCCTCTGCAGTTATTTCCCTTGAACGGCTCCAGAAGCTGCTTGACCTCCACTTTACCGTCGGTTCCGAAAACGATGCCCTCCTCTCCGTGACTCAATATTGCACAAGTAAAACAGTCTGATTGATAGTTGTAAATGTTATCCTGAGACGCTGCAATACAAATCAAAATTAACACAGTTAATCAGGGCCTCAGTTTGACCTTCAACAAGAACATTCTGGTAAACACAGTTAATCAGGGACTCAGTTTGACCTTCAACAAGAACATTCTGGTAAACACAGTTAATCAGGGCCTCAGTTTGACCTTCAACAAGAACATTCTGGTAAACACAGTTAATCAGGGCCCCAGTTTGACCTTCAACAAGAACATTCTGGTAAACACAGTTAATCAGGGCCCCAGTTTGACCTTCAACAAGAATATTCTGGTAAACACAGTTAATCAGGGCCTCAGTTTGACGTTCAACAAGAACATTCTGGTAAACACAGTTAATCAGGGCCCCAGTTTGACCTTCAACAAGAACATTCTGGTAAACACAGTTAATCAGGGCCCCAGTTTGACCTTCAACAAGAACATTCTGGTAAACACAGTTAATCAGGGCCTCTGTTTGACCTTCAACAAGAACATTCTGGTAAACACAGTTAATCAGGGCCTCAGATTGACCTTCAACAAGACCATTCTGGTAAACACAGTTAATCAGGGCCTCAGTTTGACCTTCAACAAGAACATTCTGGTAAACACAGTTAATCAGGGCCTCAGTTTGACTTTCAACAAGAACATTCTGGTAAACACAGTTAATCAGGAACTCAGTTTAACCTTCATCAAGAACATTCTGGTAAACACAGTTAATCAGGGCCTCAGTTTGACCTTCAACAAGAACATTCTGGTAAACACAATTAATCAGGGCCTCAGTTTAACCTTCATCAAGAACATTCTGGTAAACACAGTTAATCAGGGCCTCAGTTTGACCTTCAACAAGAACATTCTGGTAAACACAGTTAATCAGGGCCTCAGTTTGACCTTCAACAAGAACATTCTGGTAAACACAGTTAATCAGGGCCTCAGTTTGACGTTGAACAAGAACATTCTGGTCACCATATTAATATTCAATGAGAACAGTATGCTTATCACAGTTAAGATTAAGATTACTTTTCAAAGGCAATACCTTGACTTTTTAATGGGGGGGGGGTATTGTCTGCCTGTGTCAAAATATATGGGGGGGATATTGTCCGGGGGGGGGGGGATATTGTCCTACACTCGTTCCACACACATATATGTCACTGGCATGATTCATTTAGAACTTATATAACTACTAAGACATTTACTGAGAATGATCCATATAAGATTGTAATCATGTAATAATTCTGTTCATGATTTCCTAATATTTAAAACAAATGTAAAATTTAAACTATATATCGATATCTAACTATCAGGCTTGATATTTATTAAGTATGGTCAACAACAGCTATCTAAACATCCAATCAGTCTGAGTGTTCCTAATCAGTATAATGGTACATGTATGTGTGTGTTATATGTTTATTTATCGTCACTACCGGTTACCCATATGAGAGACGCCTCCTGAAGAGATTAGTCATTTTAGAATTTTGGAGGATAGTGCAATGATACAGACAGAGACCCATTCCACAATCTCCTCTGGTTCTTTTACGTGCACGATGTAAAGCACCGACACAATACCTTGGTTTAAAGTCCCATCTGAAAGACTTAATTTTATTAGGGTCAAACGGGGGATTGAACCTGAGATCCCTGGATTATCAGTCCAGTGTGTTACCACTGGACTACAGATCTGTCTGTGTATAATGGTATATTGTATGATACACAAGGTGAGTAAACACTTCAAATATGGTGCAAATAGCCTGGAGCATTCGGATTAGTAAAATAACATCACCAATAAAAATTCAACAAAAGAATGATGGTCTTTATACAAACATTGCCAAATAACAGTGAAATAAATATTACAAGCATGAATATCGTTAATCTTTGTACCAATTTATATTTAAATGTATCTAGGTAGCATTTTTATCTGTAGTCTATAAATAATATTTGTTAAATGTTTACATACAATTAATTTCCATATCTATATCTAATAAAGGGTTAACCATTATTTTCTAAGTTTAAAACAATGTAGTTTTCATGGTAGCTTGTCGAGAGGATATTATTTCGACAGACGTGTTGTCTAGGGGGTGGGGTGAAATAACAATATCTGATTGGATTATTGATTAGTTTGATTGACATGCATATATATGATGTTTATCCGCCATTTACAATCCAATGTTTATTGCACTAGGATGTCCTCCCAAGCACACACGATACATGTGATATCTAATTCCTAACATAAACAATGAAACATTAACCACAATCTATTTATAGTAACAAGTTGGCCATTTTGAATCTGATGAAATCGTCACTGTGGCTATAAATAGACTTGCTACAGTGTTCATGAGGGATATAGGTAGTAAAACAACCAATGAAAAAGTGCAAGATTTGTAATCACATACCTTTTTCAAGAACTTGAATGAAAATGTGCAAAATTTATAATCGCATACCTTTTCCAAGAACTTGAATGTACTTGAATGTAAAAGTGCAAGATTTATAATCGCATACCTTTTCCAAGAACTCGAAGCATATCAGACACTACTAGATTGTGGTATACATCCACTTCAAAACCGATCTCCGTAAGTCTCTGGTGTAGCGCTGCTGCATCCTGGTCTGTGCCCGTCCTCTCACCGAGGCCAAGATGGCGTTCAAATGTTCTGTTATTAATGACAACAGCTCTCCCTCGTTGTGGATAGTCCATTTTATACACATCGGATAAAAAGTCTTCTTCAGATATAACAGGCTCTCCATCTCCACTGTAAATTGTTGTAACAATAACAAGTTGACAATGTGGAAGTTGTGATAGCGCAAAGTTTGAGCCCCGCTGGAGCCATTATGATTGTGCCCTTTGGGCAAGGCATTTAAATTCCACATGCCTCTTCTCTCTCCATCGTTGGCGATGGATTCCATCAGGAATGAGGTCTCGAGAGTGATTAATGTAAGAACTTGTTTCGCAATCGAGTTAGAATAAATTTGTATACACTAACTTGACAATACATTTGTACATAGATTTCAGATGATGTCACATTTTATTTCTTCGCCCCTTGGTTAATTGGGGTGATGCCTCTGAAAACATATTAATCATTTTATTTCTTCGGCGGAAAGTGACAGCTACTCTCCAATTCCAGAAGCAATGCTTGTTCTTTAACCTTTCCCTCATAGAAGCACCTCTTGATGGCATTACCAATATGACATACATTAACAATGTAGTAGCCAAACCAATGTTCATAAACCCTTTCCCTCATAGAAGCACCTTTTGACGCCATTACCAATACGACATATATTGACAATGTAGTAGCCAAACCAATGTTCATTAACCCTTTCCCTCATAGAAGCACCTATTGACACCATTACCAATACGACATACATTGACAATGTAGTAGCCAAGCCAATGTTCATAATAAAGGTCAGAATCTCATGTAATCCCAGTAATATCTATGGAGGTGGGATAGATATGGCAACTACTTATCCACTGCATGATAGCTAAATGGCTGTTGTTTGTATGGAGATATAATAGTATATTAACCTAAATCTCTATGAAGGAAAGGGTTAACATGCCCAGTTTATACAATTGTAGCACCAATAAACGAGACATAGGTATACTATGATGATGTGATGATATACTATGGTGATGTGATGATATACTATGATGGTGTGATGATATACTATGATGTGATGATATACTATGGTGTGATGATATACTATGGTGTGATGATATACTATGGTGATGTGATGATATACTATGATGGTGTGATGATATACTATGGTGATGTGATGATATACTATGATGGTGTGATGATATACTATGATGGTGTGATGATATACTATGGTGATGTGATGATATACTATGATGGTGTGATGATATACTATGATGGTGTGATGATATACTATGGTGATGTGATGATATACTATGGTGATGTGATGATATACTATGATGGTGTGATGATATACTATGATGATGTGATGACATACTATGGTGATGTGATGATATACTATGGTGATGTGATGACATACTATGGTGATGTGATGATATACTATGATGATGTGATGATATACTATGGTGGTGTGATGATATACTATGGTGATGTGCTGATATACTATGGTGGTGTGATGATATACTATGGTGATGTGATGATATACTGTTATATACTATGGTGATGTGATGACATACTATGGTGATGTGATGATATACTGTTATATACTATGGTGATGTGATGACATACTATGGTGATGTGATGATATACTGTTATATACTATGGTGGTGTGATGATATACTATGGTGATGTGATGATATACTATGGTGATGTGATGATATACTATGGTGGTGTGATGACATACTATGGTGGTGTGATGATATACTATGGTGTGATGATATACTATGATGATGTGATGATATACTATGATGATGTGATGATATACTATGGTGGTGTGATGATATACTATGGTGATGTGATGATATACTATGGTGATGTGATGATATACTATGGTGATGTGATGATATACTATTATATACTATGGTGTGTGATATATACATGGGTGTGATGATATACTATGGTGATGTGATGATATACTATGGTGATGTGATGATATACTATGGTGTGTGATGATATACTATGGTGATGTGATGATATACTATGGTGATGTGATGATATACTATGGTGTGATGATATACTATGGTGTGTGATGATATACTATGGTGTGTGATGATTACTTGGTAAAACATGGTGGTGATGATATACTATGGTGATGTGATGATATACTATGGTGGTGTGATGATATACTATGATGTGATGATATACATGATATACTATGGTGATGTGATGATATACTATGGTGGTGTGATGATATACTATGGTGATGTGATGATATACTATGATGATGTGATGATATACTATGGTGATGTGATGATATACTATGATGGTGTGATGATATACTATGGTGATGTGATGATATACTATGGTGATGTGATGATATACTATGTGGTGTGATGATATACTATGATGATGTGATGACATACTATGGTATGTGATGATATACTATGGTGATGTGATGATATACTATGGTGATGTGATGATATACTATGGTGATGTGATGATATACTATGGTGGTGTGATGATATACTATGGTGTGTGTGATATACTATGGTGGTGTGATGATATACTATGGTGATGTGATGACATATACTATGGTGATGTGATGACATACTATGGTGATGTGATGATATACTTTATATACTATGTGATGTGATGACATACTATGGTGATGTGATGAATATACTATGGTGGTGTGATGATATACTATGGTGATGTGATGATATACTATGATGTGTGATGATATACTATGGTGATGTGATGATATACTATGGTGATGTGATGATATACTATGGTGGTGTGATATATACTATAAAAACTATATACTATGGTGATGTGATGAATACTATGTGATGTGATGATATACTATGTGATGTGTGATATACTATGGTGTGTGATGATATACTATGGTGATGTGATGAAACATATACTATGGTGATGTGATGATACTATGGTGATGTGATGAATACTATGGTGATGTGATGATATACTATGGTGATGTGATGACATATATGGTATGTGATGATATACTATGGTGGTGTGATGATATACTATGGTGATGTGATGATATACTATGGTGATGTGATGATATACTATGGTGGTGTGATGACATACAAAAAACAAAACATGATATACTATGGTGATGTGATGATATACTATGGTGATGTGATGATATACTATTATATACTATGGTGTGTGATGATATACTATGGTGTGTGATGATATACTATGGTGATGTGATGATATACTATGGTGATGTGATGATATACTATGGTAGTGTGATGAATACTATGGTGTGGATGATATACTATGGTGTGTGATGATATACTATGGTGATGGATGATATACTATGGTGTGATGATATATATGGTGTGTGATGATATACTATGGTGTGATGATATATATGGTGTGTGATGATATACTATGGTGTGATGAATACTATGGTGATGATATACTATGGTGGTGTGATGAATACTATGGTGATGGATGATATACTATGGTGGTGTGATGATATACTATGGTGATGGATGATATACTATGGTGTGTGATGATATATATGGTGTGATGAAACAAAAACAAAAACAAAAACAAAAACAAAAACAAAAACAAAACAAAAAACAAAAACAAAAAACAAAAACAAAAAAAAACAAAAAACAAACAAAAACAAAAACATGGTGTGATGATATACTATGGTGATGTGATTATATACTATGGTGATGTGATGATATACTATGGTGGTGTGATGATATACTATGGTGATGTGATGATATACTATGATGGTGTGATGATATACTATGGTGATGTGATGACATACTATGGTGATGTGATGATATACTATGATGATGTGATGATATACTATGGTGATGTGATGATATACTATAAACTATGGATGTGATGAAACAAATATACTATGGTGTGTGATATCTATGGTGTGATGATATACTATGGTGATGTGATGAAAATATACTATGGTGATGTGCTGATATACTATGGTGGTGTGATGATATACTATGGTGATGTGATGATATACTATGATGGTGTGATGATATACTATGGTGATGTGATGATATACTATATATACTATGGTGATGTGATGATATACTATGGTGGTGTGATGATATACTATGGTGATGTGATGATATATACTATGGTGATGTGATGATATACTATTATATACATGGTGTGATGATATACTATGTGATACTATGGTGATGTGATGACATACTATGGTGATGTGATGACATACTATGGTGATGTGATGATATACTATGTTGATGTGATGAATACTATGGTGATGTGATGACATACTATGGTGATGTGATGATATACTATGGTGATGTGATGACATACTATGGTGATGTGATGATATACTATGTGTGTGATGATATATTATGGTGATGTGATGACATACTATGGTGATGTGATGATATACTATGGTGTGTGATGATATACTATGGTGGTGTGATGATATACTATGGTGGTGTGATGATATACTATGGTGGTGTGATGATATACTATGGTGGTGTGATGATAACTATGGTGATGTGATGATATACTATGGTGGTGTGATGATATACTATGGTGATGTGATGATATACTATGGTGGTGTGATGATATACTATGATGGTGTGATGATATACTATGGTGATGTGATGATATATACTATGGTGATGTGATGATATACTATGGTGGTGTGATGATATACTATGGTGATGTGATGATATACTATTATATACTATGGTGATGTGATGATATACTATGGTGGTGTGATGATATACTATGGTGATGTGATGATATACTATGGTGGTGTGATGATATACTATGGTGATGTGATGATATACTATGGTGATGTGATGATATACTATGGTGGTGTGATGATATACTATGGTGATGTGATGAAACAAAAACATGATATACTATGGTGGTGTGATGATATACTATGGTGATGTGATGATATACTATGGTGATGTGCTGATATACTATGGTGGTGTGATGATATACTATGGTGATGTGATGATATACTATGATGGTGTGATGATATACTATGGTGATGTGATGATATACATATACTATGGTGATGTGATGATATACTATGGTGGTGTGATGATATACTATGGTGATGTGATGATATACTATGGTGATGTGATGATATACTATGATGATATTATTATATACTATGGTGATGTGATGATATACTATGGTGATGTGATGATATACTATGGTGTGATGATATACTATGGTGGTGTGATGATATACTATGGTGGTGTGATGATATACTATGGTGATGTGATGATATACTATGGTGGTGTGATGACATACTATGGTGATGCGATGATATACTATGGTGGTGTGATGATATACTATGGTGATGTGATGATATACTATGGTGTGATGATATACTATGGTGATGTGATGATATACTATGATGGTGTGATGATATACTATGGTGATGTGATGATATACTATGATGGTGTGATGATATACTATGGTGATGTGATGATATACTATGGTGATGTGATGATATACTATGATGGTGTGATGATATACTATGATGATGTGATGACATACTATGGTAATGTGATGAATACTATGGTGATGTGATGACATACTATGGTGATGTGATGATATACTATGATGATGTGATGATATACTATGGTGGTGTGATGATATACTATGGTGATGTGCTGATATACTATGGTGGTGTGATGATATACTATGGTGATGTGATGATATACTGTTATATACTATGGTGATGTGATGACATACTATGGTGATGTGATGATATACTGTTATATACTATGGTGATGTGATGACATACTATGGTGATGTGATGATATACTGTTATATACTATGGTGGTGTGATGATATACTATGATATACTATGGTGATGTGATGATATACTATGATGGTGTGATGATATACTATGATGGTGTGATGATATACTATGGTGATGTGATGATATACTATGGTGATGTGATGATATACTATGATGGTGTGATGATATACTATGATGATGTGATGACATACTATGGTAATGTGATGATATACTATGGTGATGTGATGACATACTATGGTGATGTGATGATATACTATGATGATGTGATGATATACTATGGTGGTGTGATGATATACTATGGTGATGTGCTGATATACTATGGTGGTGTGATGATATACTATGGTGATGTGATGATATACTGTTATATACTATGGTGATGTGATGACATACTATGGTGATGTGATGATATACTGTTATATACTATGGTGATGTGATGACATACTATGGTAATGTGATGATATACTGTTATATACTATGGTGGTGTGATGATATACTATGGTGATGTGATGATATACTATGGTGATGTGATGATATACTATGGTGGTGTGATGACATACTATGGTGGTGTGATGATATACTATGGTGTGATGATATACTATGATGATGTGATGATATACTATGATGATGTGATGATATACTATGGTGGTGTGATGATATACTATGGTGATGTGATGATATACTATGGTGATGTGATGATATACTATGGTGATGTGATGATATACTATGGTGGTGTGATGATATACTATGGTGGTGTGATGATATACTATGGTGATGTGATGATATACTATGGTGATGTGATGATATACTATGGTGATGTGATGATATACTATGGTGATGTGATGATATACTATGGTGTGATGATATACTATGGTAGTGTGATGATATACTATGGTGGTGTGATGATATACTATGGTGATGTGATGATATACTATGGTGGTGTGATGACATACTATGGTGATGCGATGATATACTATGGTGGTGTGATGATATACTATGGTGATGTGATGATATACTATGGTGTGATGATATAATATGGTGGTGTGATGATATACTATGGTGGTGTGATGATATACTATGGTGATGTGATGATATACTATGGTGGTGTGATGACATACTATGGTGATGCGATGATATACTATGGTGGTGTGATGATATACTATGGTGATGTGATGATATACTATGGTGATGTGATGATATATTA
The DNA here is from genome assembly GCA_014843695.1 of Archivesica marissinica. Classification (NCBI taxonomy): domain Eukaryota; kingdom Metazoa; phylum Mollusca; class Bivalvia; order Venerida; family Vesicomyidae; genus Archivesica; species Archivesica marissinica. Next base: position 24,030,935 of record CM026390.1, read on the forward strand.
TGGTGATGTGATGACATACTATGGTGATGCGATGATATACTATGGTGGTGTGATGATATACTATGGTGTGATGATATACTATGGTATGATGATATACTATGATGGTGTGATGATATACTATGGTGATGTGATGATATACTATGGTGATGTGATGATATACTATGATGGTGTGATGATATACTATGGTGGTGTGATGATATACTATTATATACTATGGTGATGTGATGATATACTATGGTGGTGTGATGACATACTATGGTGATGTGATGATATACTATGATGGTGTGATGATATACTATGGTGATGTGATGATATACTATGGTGATGTGATGATATACTATGGTGATGTGATGATATACTATTATATACTATGGTGATGTGATGATATACTATGGTGATGTGATGATATACTATGATGGTGTGATGATATACTATGATGGTGTGATGATATACTATGGTGATGTGATGATATACTATTATATACTATGATGGTGTGATGATATACTATGGTGATGTGATGATATACTATTATATACTATGGTGATGTGATGATATATTATGTTGGTGTGATGACATACTATGGTGATGTGATGACATACTATGATGATATACTATTATATACTATGGTGATGTGATGATATACTATGTTGGTGTGATGACATACTATGGTGATGTGATGATATACTATGTTGATGTGATGATATATTATGGTGATGTGATGACATACTATGGTGTGATGATATACTATGGTGATGTGATGATATACTATGGTGGTGTGATGATATACTATGGTGGTGTGATGATATACTATGGTGATGTGATGATATACTATGATGATGTGATGATATACTATGATGGTGTGATGATATACTATGGTGTGATGATATACTATGATGGTGTGATGATATACTATGGTGATGTGATGATATACTATGGTGATGTGATGATATACTATGGTGATGTGATGACATACTATGGTGATGTGATGATATACTGTTATATACTATGGTGATGTGATGATATACTATGGTGTGATGATATACTATGGTGATGTGATGATATACTATGGTGGTGTGATGATATACTATGGTGATGTGATGACATACTATGGTGATGTGATGATATACTATGGTGGTGTGATGATATACTATGATGATGTGATGATATACTATGGTGATGTGATGATATACTATGATGGTGTGATGATATACTATGGTGATGTGATGATATACTATGGTGATGTGATGATATACTATGGTGATGTGATGATATACTATGGTGATGTGATGACATACTATGGTGATGTGATGATATACTATGATGGTGTGATGATATACTATGATGGTGTGATGATATACTATGGTGATGTGATGATATACTATGGTGATGTGATGATATACTATGGTGGTGTGATGATATACTATGGTGGTGTGATGATATACTATGGTGGTGTGATGATATACTATGGTGGTGTGATGATATACTATGGTGGTGTGATGATATACTATGATGATGTGATGATATACAATGGTGATGTGATGATATACTATGATGGTGTGATGATATACTATGGTGATGTGATGATATACTATGGTGATGTGATGATATACTATGGTGATGTGATGATATACTATGGTGATGTGATGATATACTATGGTGTGATGATATACTATGGTGATGTGATGATATACTATGGTGATGTGATGATATACTATGGTGTGATGATATACTATGATGGTGTGATGATATACTATGGTGATGTGATGATATACTATGATGTGATGATATACTATGGTGATGTGATGATATACTATGGTGGTGTGATGATATACTATGGTGATGTGATGACATACTATGGTGATGTGATGATATACTATGGTGGTGTGATGATATACTATGGTGATGTGATGACATACTATGGTGATGTGATGATATACTATGATGGTGTGATGATATACTATGATGATGTGATGATATACTATGGTGATGTGATGATATACTATGATGGTGTGATGATATACTATTATATACTATGGTGATGTGATGATATACTATGGTGGTGTGATGACATACTATGATGATATACTATTATATACTATGGTGATGTGATGATATACTATTATATACTATGGTGATGTGATGATATACTATGATGTGATGATATACTATGGTGATGTGATGACATACTATGGTGATGTGATGATATACTATGGTGGTGTGATGATATACTATGGTGATGTGATGATATACTATGATGTGATGATATACTATGGTGATGTGATGACATACTATGGTGATGTGATGATATACTATGTTGATGTGATGATATACTATGGTGATGTGATGATATACTATGGTGGTGTGATGATATATTATGGTGATGTGATGACATACTATGGTGTGATGATATACTATGGTGATGTGATGATATACTATGGTGGTGTGATGATATACTATGATGGTGTGATGATTTACTATGGTGATGTGATGATATACTATGATGGTGTGATGATATACTATGTTGATGTGATGATATACTATGATGATGTGATGATATACTATGGTGGTGTGATGATATACTATGGTGATGTGCTGATATACTATGGTGGTGTGATGATATACTATGATGATGTGATGATATACTATGGTGGTGTGATGATATACTATGGTGGTGTGATGATATACTATGATGATGTGATGATATACTATGGTGGTGTGATGATATACTATGGTGGTGTGATGATATACTATGGTGGTGTGATGATATACTATGATGGTGTGATGATATACTATGGTGGTGTGATGATATACTATGGTGATGTGCTGATATACTATGGTGGTGTGATGATATACTATGGTGATGTGATGATATACTATGGTGGTGTGATGATATACTATGATGGTGTGATGATATACTATGGTGATGTGATGATATACTATTATATACTATGGTGATGTGATGATATACTATGGTGGTGTGATGATATACTATGGTGATGTGATGATATACTATGGTGATGTGATGATATACTATGATGGTGTGATGATATACTATGGTGATGTGATGATATACTATTATATACTATGGTGATGTGATGATATACTATGGTGGTGTGATGATATACTATGGTGATGTGATGATATACTATTATATACTATGGTGATGTGATGATATACTATGATGATATACTATTATATACTATGGTGATGTGCTGATATACTATGGTGGTGTGATGATATACTATGGTGATGTGATGATATACTATTATATACTATGGTGATGTGCTGATATACTATGGTGGTGTGATGATATACTATGGTGATGTGATGATATACTATGATGGTGTGATGATATACTATGGTGATGTGATGATATACTATTATATACTATGGTGATGTGATGATATACTATGGTGGTGTGATGATATACTATGGTGATGTGATGATATACTATTATATACTATGGTGATGTGATGATATACTATGATGATATACTATTATATACTATGGTGATGTGATGATATACTATTATATACTATGGTGATGTGATGATATACTATGGTGGTGTGATGATATACTATGGTGATGTGATGACATACTATGGTGATGTGATGATATACTATGGTGATGTGATGATATACTATGGTGATGTGATGATATACTATGGTGATGTGATGACATACTATGGTGATGTGATGATATACTATGATGATATACTATTATATACTATGGTGATGTGATGATATACTATTATATACTATGGTGATGTGATGATATACTATGTTGGTGTGATGACATACTATGGTGATGTGATGACATACTATGGTGATGTGATGACATACTATGGTGATGTGATGATATACTATGTTGATGTGATGACATACTATGGTGATGTGATGACATACTATGGTGATGTGATGATATATTATGGTGATGTGATGACATACTATGGTGATGTGATGATATACTATGGTGGTGTGATGATATATTATGGTGATGTGATGACATACTATGGTGATGTGATGATATACTATGGTGGTGTGATGATATACTATGGTGGTGTGATGATATACTATGGTGGTGTGATGATATACTATGATGGTGTGATGATATACTATGGTGGTGTGATGATATACTATGGTGATGTGCTGATATACTATGGTGGTGTGATGATATACTATGGTGATGTGATGATATACTATGGTGATGTGATGATATACTATGGTGGTGTGATGATATACTACGGTGATGTGATGATATACTATTATATACTATGGTGATGTGATGATATACTATGGTGGTGTGATGATATACTATGGTGATGTGATGATATACTATTATATACTATGGTGATGTGCTGATATACTATGGTGGTGTGATGATATACTATGGTGATGTGATGATATACTATGATGGTGTGATGATATACTATGGTGATGTGATGATATACTATTATATACTATGGTGATGTGATGATATACTATGGTGGTGTGATGATATACTATGGTGATGTGATGATATACTATTATATACTATGGTGATGTGATGATATACTATGATGATATACTATTATATACTATGGTGATGTGATGATATACTATTATATACTATGGTGATGTGATGATATACTATGGTGATGTGATGACATACTATGGTGATGTGATGATATACTATTATATACTATGGTGATGTGATGACATACTATGATGATATACTATTATATACTATGGTGATGTGATGATATACTATGGTGGTGTGATGATATACTATGGTGATGTGATGATATACTATTATATACTATGGTGATGTGCTGATATACTATGGTGGTGTGATGATATACTATGGTGATGTGATGATATACTATGATGGTGTGATGATATACTATGGTGATGTGATGATATACTATATATATACTATGGTGATGTGATGATATACTATGGTGAGTGTGATGATATACTATGGTGATGTGATGATATACTATGTGGTGTGATGATATACTATGGTGATGTGATGATATACTATGATATACTATTGATGTGTGATATACTATTGATTATATATACTATGGTGATGTGATGATATACTATTATATACTATGGTGATGTGATGATATACTATGTTGGTGTGATGACATACTATGGTGATGTGATGACATACTATGGTGATGTGATGATATACTATGGTGATGTGATGATATACTATGGTGATGTGATGACATACTATGGTGATGTGATGATATACTATGTTGATGTGATGACATACTATGGTGATGTGATGACATACTATGGTGATGTGATGATATATTATGGTGATGTGATGACATACTATGGTGATGTGATGATATACTATGGTGGTGTGATGATATATTATGGTGATGTGATGACATACTATGGTGATGTGATGATATACTATGGTGGTGTGATGATATACTATGGTGGTGTGATGATATACTATGGTGGTGTGATGATATATTATGGTGATGTGATGATATACTATGGTGATGTGATGATATACTATGGTGGTGTGATGATATACTATGGGGGTGTGATGACATACTATGGTGGTGTGATGATATATTATGGTGATGTGATGATATACTATGGTGGTGTGATGACATACTATGGTGGTGTGATGATATACTATGATGATGTGATGATATACTATGGTGGTGTGATGATATACTATGGTGATGTGATGATATACTATGGTGATGTGATGATATACTATGGTGATGTGATGATATACTATGGTGATGTGATGATATACTATGATGGTGTGATGATATACTATGGTGATGTGATGATATACTATGGTGGTGTGATGATATACTATGGTGATGTGATGACATACTATGGTGATGTGATGATATACTATGGTGGTGTGATGATATACTATGGTGGTGTGATGATATACTATGGTGGTGTGATGATATACTATGGTGATGTGATGATATACTATGGTGATGTGATGATATACTATGGTGATGTGATGATATACTATTATATACTATGGTGATGTGATGATATACTATGGTGGTGTGATGATATACTATGGTGGTGTGATGATATACTATGGTGGTGTGATGATATACTATGGTGATGTGATGATATACTATGGTGATGTGATGATATACTATGGTGATGTGATGATATACTATTATATACTATGGTGATGTGATGATATACTATGGTGGTGTGATGATATACTATGGTGGTGTGATGATATACTATGGTGATGTGATGATATACTATGGTGGTGTGATGATATACTATGGTGGTGTGATGATATACTATGATATACTATGGTGATGTGATGATATACTATGGTGGTGTGATGATATACTATGGTGATGTGATGATATACTATGGTGATGTGATGATATACTATGGTGATGTGATGATATACTATGGTGGTGTGATGATATACTATGATGATGTGATGATATACTATGGTGGTGTGATGATATACTATGGTGATGTGATGATATACTATGGTGGTGTGATGATATACTATGATGATGTGATGATATACTATGGTGATGTGATGATATACTATGGTGATGTGATGATATACTATGATGGTGTGATGATATACTATGGTGATGTGATGATATACTATGGTGATGTGATGATATACTATTATATACTATGGTGATGTGATGATATACTATGGTGGTGTGATGATATACTATGGTGATGTGATGACATACTATGGTGATGTGATGATATACTATGGTGATGTGATGATATACTATTATATACTATGGTGATGTGATGATATACTATGGTGGTGTGATGATATACTATGGTGGTGTGATGATATACTATGATATACTATGGTGATGTGATGACATACTATGGTGATGTGATGATATACTATTATATACTATGGTGATGTGATGATATACTATGGTGGTGTGATGATATACTATGGTGTGATGATATACTATGGTGGTGTGATGACATACTATGGTGTGATGATATACTATGGTGGTGTGATGATATACTATGGTGGTGTGATGATATACTATGGTGGTGTGATGATATACTATGGTGGTGTGATGATATACTATGGTGGTGTGATGATATACTATGGTGATGTGATGATATACTATGGTGGTGTGATGATATACTATGGTGATGTGATGATATACTATGGTGGTGTGATGATATACTATGGTGTGATGATATACTATGGTGATGTGATGATATACTATGATGATGTGATGATATACTATGGTGGTGTGATGATATACTATTATATACTATGATGATGTTAAAAATAAAACTACATATAAAACTGTACATATATTTCTATTTCATAAACTTAACTAGTGTAAGCCATTATTCGACATTTAGCATAATAATTGGGGCAAGTCAAAATCACATTGGGGCAAGTCAGTTTGCCAGTGTCACTTGTCCCATGCAAGTCAATTTGAAAAGAATTTGTCGAGCCCTGGAAAGTATCAATTTTACGCTGCTTGTTTTCATTCTATTGATATGATTTCTCCATGTTTGACACACAAGACTGATGGCAGTATCATGTAGCATTTGGTCGAATGATTGAAACCTAGCATCTATTTATTGATTACTTCTTTCAATAGTGTTGTATTATGTTCTAAAGCTGTTTAATATAACGCTTAACCCATTCAACAAGTAACTGGACTGGTGAATGATATTTTCAGACCAATTAATTAATAAGAAAATTACATTTGGACCAGTTCATTTATCAAAATGGGTAATTTTTGTCTAAAAATAGTAATATTATTGCAAAAAGTGCAGATCCTAATGAGACCGGCTCATCTGGATCTACACTTTTTGTAAGCCTATTGAGAGGCCTGTGGTGTTGAAAGGGTTAATTAGTTATTGCAGCAAACACAAAATGTACATGTATTTACCAGACTTACTCGCCTATACAATGCAAGACGATGATTCCAATATATATGTACCCCTCTCAAACTTTGTATATGTGGGGGGGGGGGGCATATTTACCTACCTCGTTGCCTGGAATCTTGGAATACCGATGCCTGGTCTACTGCTACCACCACTCATTGGCTTAGCATCAACTGCATCACTGGGGACCTCACCTGCAAAATGAAAATATAGATACTGTTTTATAAGAAACACAAACTACCTGTAAATAATTATACAAAATGAATAAATAATTATACAAAATAAATAATTGTATAAAATGTATAAATAATTATACAAAACGTATAAATAATTATATAATTAATTATACAATATGTATAAATAATTATATAAATAATTATACAATATGTATAAATAATTATATAAGTAATTATACAAAATGATAATTATACAAAATGTATCAATAATTATACAAAATGTATAAATAATTATATAAATAATTATACAAAATGTATAAATAATTATATAAATAATTATACAAAATGTATAAATAATTATACAAAATGTATAAATAATTATATAAATAATTATACAAAATGTATAAATAATTATACAAAATGGATAGCCACGGCTCATTCTAGGCGAGATATTTTTGAAGAAGTGAGAAACCGCGCAATTTGAGTCCTAAGACTAAGTAGATGGTATTATTTAATCAATTTCAACAAAATAAGGTTAAAATAAACAATCTGATCATGGAATACAACATTTGTCTAGAAGGAGAGCTTTACAATGGCCAGTGTAGCTTACTGGACAAGATTTTGTATGAAAATTGTAAAATATGCAGGGAGAAGTGGGGCCCCAGGGGGCACAACCAGGGTCCCTAGGGCAACTACTACACCCATGTAACCACCTAGACTGAGCCCTGTATAGCCAAACCTGTGCTTAAACAGTCACCATTTATTTACTAATCAACCAGTATCCAGATTAATATGGCAGTTTATTACATTTTGCCATATTAACCCTTTCAACACCGCAGACCTCTAAATAGGCTTACAAAAAGTGTAGATCCAGATGAGCCAGCTCATGACGAGCCGTCTCATCAGGATCTGCACTTTTTTCAAGTAATATAACTATTTTTAGAAAAAAAATTACCCATTTTGATAAATGAACTTGTCCAAATGTGATTTTCTGATTCATTTATTGGTCTAAGAATATCATGGACCAGTACATGTGAGTTACTTGGTGTTGAATGGGTTAAGCAAGTACCTGTGCTAACCAGCCACTTTTTGTTTAATTCACGGTTGACCATTTCAATGAACTTTCTTTTTTAATTGCGAGTTATTGCTGAAACAAGATTTGACATTTGACCACTAAGTGTGACCTTGACCCCTGTGACGGGTGACATTTGATGTACTAATCCAATTTTCATGTCTTCATTGATACAAACAAGGTCACCGTCCCAAGGGTATCTCACAATGTGGTCAACGTTTGTGTGAATATTCACCTAATTTTCGCCAGTACAAGTTATTACTCAAATAATTAATGACATTTCATTCAAGTGACATCCGCAGTGGTAGAGTGTCGGATTTGGAATTGATCGGTCCCGGGTTCGATACTCGGGTTCGATACTCGGTCAGGCCACGTATGTAGTGTCATTGAGCAAGGCACCTCACACACATTGCTTAGTACTGGTTAACCGCTTAGGTCGGCTAAGCTTGCCCAGGAAAACATGTATACGTCCTCACACAGGGTTTGACATTAATGGAACATACATACAAGTGTGTCCTTTACCATGGTTATACAGCCGACACAGAGTACAATCTCACTTTGCTAAACAAGTGTGCTAAGTTTCACAAAATTCCCTCTTGAATGGCATCCGTAGATGCGTCCTTGATAGGGGTTTTTCTACAGCGGAATGGCAGGGTGCGTCAACTGCCAACGTTTTACCCTTTAGACGCACCATTTTGCCTTTAACAAAAGTTTAAATATATAAGCATCAACAGCCATTTTCAGCAATATGAAATTTTCTAGGGGCTAACCCTAAAATACCCCCTCCCACACTTTATAATGCGGCCCTGCCTCTTTTCTGACCCACCCTGCCCTTTTTTCCACTCTAGAATAAACACTATTTGATCTAACAATCTTTGAGACATGGACCAAATGGTGCACATCAAGATTCGACCTTTGATCCTGATGTGACCTTGACCTGTGAGCTACTAATTTGATGTTACTTACAGCATACCATCTCACTGTGATGAACACTTGTCATGTTTCATGAAATTCCCTGCACTATATTGCAAGTTATTAATTAAACAATAAATTGCAACGGTATGACAAGACAGACAGACAGACAGACAGACAGACAGACAGACAGACAGACAGACAGACAGACAGACAGACAGACAGACAGACAGACAGACAGACAGACAGACAGACAGACAGACAGACAGACAGACAGACAGACAGACAAAGCGGCTACTACATGACTGTAATGGTGTAAATGTAGAAAAATGAACTAAATATTTATTTTGGCATCTTGTGCACATTCGTTGAGCATCATAGAACCGCGCACGCTACTTCCGGTTTGTCGGAGAGGAATATATATGACTATGTATATCCCATGGCAATATTGCCCGCTCAGTTCTGTTTAAAGTTTATACTTTATTTATTTTACAATGATTGCGAAGCAAGTTCTAACAACTTATATTAATCACTCTCGTTGGCGCGGATGAAAGCGTAAATGTTGTCATTCGTGTGGAAGGAAACCGAAGTACACAGAGAAAACCTACCTGTCCGATCTGGTGACCACCGTACCATCTCACACATACAGTGAGGGCGCTAACCACTGCGCTAATCGGACAGCCTCTTCTGTTGAGGATGGAATGGTTTATTTATACATGTAATTGACTAAAAGGTATGCATAGAAATTTCGATGAGGTACATAACTGTATAATAAACATGACAGTTTAACCCATTCAACACCAAGTAACTAACATGGACTGGTCCATGATATTTTTAGACCAATAAATTAATAACAAAATTACATTTGGATCAGTTCATTTATCAAAATGGGTATATTTTTTTTCTAAAAATAGTTATATTATTTGAAAAAAGTGCAGATCCTGATGAGACGGCTCGTCACGAGCCGGCTCATCTGGATCTACACTTTTTTGTAAGCCAATTTAGAGGTCTGTGGTGTTGAAAGGGTTAACATGTAATAAATACATATAATAAATTACAGAATATCTATGCATACACTTTACATATAATAAATATGCATAATAAATTACAGAATATCTATGCATACACTTTACATGTAATAAATATGCATAATAAATTACAGAATATCTATGCATACACTTTACATGTAATAAATATGCATAATAAATTACAGAATATCTATGCATACACTTTACATGTAATAAATATGCATAATAAATTACAGAATATCTATGCATACACTTTACATGTAATAAATATGCATAATAAATTAAAAGAATATCTATGCATACACTTTACATGTAATAAATATGCCTAATAAATTAAAAGAATATCTATGCATACACTTTACATGTAATAAATATGCATAATAAATTACAGAATATCTATGCATACACTTTACATGTAATAAATATGCATAATAAATTACAGAATATCTATGCATACACTTTACATGTAATAAATATGCATAATAAATTACAGAATATCTATGCATACACTTTACATGTAATAAATATGCATAATAAATTACAGAATATCTATGCATACACTTTACATGTAATAAATATGCATAATAAATTAAAAGAATATCTATGTTGAGTACTTAGAATCTGATACTCTAGACAGAGTGATGCGATTACTTAAGATGATGATGATGATCAATTTTAGCCTATTTGTTTTCCGTAACACTGGCTACCACTCAGGTTGATACGCTGTGTTCTCCTGTATAATAATTAATATCACGTTTTTGGGCTTGATGCGGCTTGTGCCCGTATTTAACCAGCTCCTGAGTAAATAATGCATGCGCACTCAGTGCTAGTTTGTTAACTTCCTGTAGCATCTCTGTGTGTCAAATTTGACAGATAACAGATGTTTGTAGTTTTGTGGTAATATTTCAATAATTTTCGTGTATCTAATTCATATCAAAGTAATAAAAACATTACAGTATGTGGCTAACTTGTTCAAATGTTCAAATTCATATTAACCCTTTCAACACCACAGACCTCTAAATAGGCTTACAAAAAGTGTAGATCCAGATGAGCCGGCTCATGACGAGCCGTCTCATCAGGATCTGCACTTTTTGCCAGTGATATGACTATTTTTAGACATAATTACCCATTTTGATAAATGAACTTGTCCAAATGTGATTTTCTGATTCATTTATTGGTTTATCAATATCATGGACCAGTCCATGTGAGTTACTTGGTGTTGAAAGGGTTAAAGTATATCTATGTACATATACAACCTTCGGTATCAGGCTGATATCAAGTTACCATGACTCCATACCTAGACTGATATGAAACTAGTCACGTAAAAACCTCTAAATACAATTTACATGTAATAAATACCTATAACCGTTCCTTTAAGCATCCTAACTGGTTACATATAAAGGTTTAACTGAAATCTGTTCTCTGTTTCCACAGTGCAACAGCTGTATTCACATTGTATAATCATACATAGCAATAGATTTCTTATTCACTATTACAATAAACACTGACCATCCAGTATCGGTCACCTCTGGTCATTCACACCTACTGTCGTACATGGTTAAATTGGCAATATTATGGGTTTTAAAAATACATCACACATGTAAACACATCAATATTGGATATTTGGGGGTATAAAATACCGATAAACCGCGTGAACAGTATATATGTGTCTGATTACAGATAAACCGCCTGAACTATATGTGTCTGATTACAGATAAACCGCGTGAACAGTATATATGTGTCTGATTACAGATAAACCGCCTGCACAGTATATATGTATCTGATTACAGATAAACCGCGTGAACAGTAGTATATATGTGTCTGATTACAGATAAACCGCGTGAACAGTATATATGTGTCTGATTACAGATAAACCGCGTGAACAGTAGTATATATGTGTCTGATTACAGATAAACCGCGTGAACAGTATATATGTGTCTGATTACAGATAAACCGCGTGAACAGTAGTATATATGTGTCTGATTACAGATAAACCGCCTGAACAGTATATATGTGTCTGATTACAGATAAACCGCGTGAACAGAATATATGTGTCTGATTACAGATAAACCGCATGAACAGTATATATGTATCTGATTACAGATAAACCACCTGAACAAGTATATATGTATCTGATTACAGATAAACCGCCTGAACAGTATATATGTGTCTGATTACAGATAAACTGCCTGAACAGTATATATGTGTCTGATTACAGATAAACCGCGTGAACAGTATATATGTGTCTGATTACAGATAAACCGCATGAACAAGTATATATGTATCTGATTACAGATAAACCACCTGAACAGTATATATGTATCTGATTACAGATAAACCGCCTGCACAGTATATATGTGTCTGATTACAGATAAACTGCCTGAACAGTATATATGTGTCTGATTACAGATAAACTGCCTGAACAGTATATGTGTCTGATTACAGATAAACCGCATGAACAGTATATATGTGTCTGATTACAGATAAACCGCCTGAACAGTATATATGTGTCTGATTACAGATAAACTGCCTGCACAGTATATATGTGTCTGATTACAGATAAACCGCCTGAACAGTATATATGTGTCTGATTACAGATAATCCGCCTGAACAGTATATATGTGTCTGATTACAGATAATCCGCCTGAACAGTATATATGTGTCTGATTACAGATAAACTGCCTGCACAGTATATATGTGTCTGATTACAGATAATCCGCCTGAACAGTATATATGTGTCTGATTACAGATAAACTGCCTGCACAGTATATATGTGTCTGATTACAGATAAACCGCCTGAACAGTATATATGCGTCTGATTACAGATAAACCGCCTGAACAGTATATATGTGTCTGATTACAGATAATCCGCCTGAACAGTATATATGTGTCTGATTACAGATAAACCGCATGAACAGTATATATGTGTCTGATTACAGATAAACCGCCTGAACAGTATATATGTGTCTGATTACAGATAAACCGCCTGAACAGTATATATGTGTCTGATTACAGATAAACCGCCTGAACAGTATATATGTGTCTGATTACAGATAAACTGCCTGAACAGTATATGTGTCTGATTACAGATAAACTGCCTGCACAGTATATATGTGTCTGATTACAGATAAACTGCCTGAACAGTATATATGTGTCTGATTACAGATAATCCGCCTGAACAGTATATATGTGTCTGATTACAGATAAACTGCCTGCACAGTATATATGTGTCTGATTACAGATAATCCGCCTGAACAGTATATATGTGTCTGATTACAGATAAACTGCCTGCACAGTATATATGTGTCTGATTACAGATAAACCGCCTGAACAGTATATATGCGTCTGATTACAGATAAACCGCCTGAACAGTATATATGTGTCTGATTACAGATAATCCGCCTGAACAGTATATATGTGTCTGATTACAGATAAACCGCATGAACAGTATATATGTGTCTGATTACAGATAAACTGCCTGCACAGTATATATGTGTCTGATTACAGATAAACCGCGTGAACAGTATATATGTGTCTGATTACAGATAAACCGCGTGAACAGTATATATGTGTCTGATTACAGATAAACCGCCTGAACAGTATATATGTGTCTGATTACAGATAAACTGCCTGCACAGTATATATGTGTCTGATTACAGATAATCTGCCTGAACAGTATATGTGTCTGATTACAGATAAACTGCCTGCACAGTATATATGTGTCTGATTACAGATAATCTGCCTGAACAGTATATATGTGTCTGATTACAGATAAACTGCCTGCACAGTATATATGTGTCTGATTACAGATAAACCGCCTGAACAGTATATATGCGTCTGATTACAGATAAACCGCCTGAACAGTATATATGTGTCTGATTACAGATAATCCGCCTGAACAGTATATATGTGTCTGATTACAGATAAACCGCATGAACAGTATATATGTGTCTGATTACAGATAAACTGCCTGCACAGTATATATGTGTCTGATTACAGATAAACCGCGTGAACAGTATATATGTGTCTGATTACAGATAAACCGCCTGAACAGTATATGTATCTGATTACAGATAAACCGCCTGAACAGTATATATGTATCTGATTACAGATAAACCGCCTGCACAGTATATATGTGTCTGATTACAGATAAACTGCCTGAACAGTATATGTGTCTGATTACAGATAAACCGCATGAACAGTATATATGTGTCTGATTACAGATAAACCGCCTGAACAGTATATATGTGTCTGATTACAGATAAACTGCCTGCACAGTATATATGTGTCTGATTACAGATAAACCGCCTGAACAGTATATATGTGTCTGATTACAGATAATCCGCCTGAACAGTATATATGTGTCTGATTACAGATAATCCGCCTGAACAGTATATATGTGTCTGATTACAGATAAACTGCCTGCACAGTATATATGTGTCTGATTACAGATAATCCGCCTGAACAGTATATATGTGTCTGATTACAGATAAACTGCCTGCACAGTATATATGTGTCTGATTACAGATAAACCGCCTGAACAGTATATATGCGTCTGATTACAGATAAACCGCCTGAACAGTATATATGTGTCTGATTACAGATAATCCGCCTGAACAGTATATATGTGTCTGATTACAGATAAACCGCATGAACAGTATATATGTGTCTGATTACAGATAAACTGCCTGCACAGTATATATGTGTCTGATTACAGATAAACCGCGTGAACAGTATATATGTGTCTGATTACAGATAAACCGCCTGAACAGTATATATGTGTCTGATTACAGATAAACTGCCTGCACAGTATATATGTGTCTGATTACAAATAATCCGCCTGAACAGTATATATGTGTCTGATTACAGATAAACTGCCTGAACAGTATATGTGTCTGATTACAGATAAACTGCCTGCACAGTATATATGTGTCTGATTACAGATAAACTGCCTGAACAGTATATATGTGTCTGATTACAGATAATCCGCCTGAACAGTATATATGTGTCTGATTACAGATAAACTGCCTGCACAGTATATATGTGTCTGATTACAGATAATCCGCCTGAACAGTATATATGTGTCTGATTACAGATAAACTGCCTGCACAGTATATATGTGTCTGATTACAGATAAACCGCCTGAACAGTATATATGCGTCTGATTACAGATAAACCGCCTGAACAGTATATATGTGTCTGATTACAGATAATCCGCCTGAACAGTATATATGTGTCTGATTACAGATAAACCGCATGAACAGTATATATGTGTCTGATTACAGATAAACTGCCTGCACAGTATATATGTGTCTGATTACAGATAAACCGCGTGAACAGTATATATGTGTCTGATTACAGATAAACCGCCTGAACAGTATATATGTGTCTGATTACAGATAAACTGCCTGCACAGTATATATGTGTCTGATTACAGATAATCCGCCTGAACAGTATATGTGTCTGATTACAGATAAACTGCCTGCACAGTATATATGTGTCTGATTACAGATAATCCGCCTGAACAGTATATATGTGTCTGATTACAGATAAACTGCCTGCACAGTATATATGTGTCTGATTACAGATAAACCGCCTGAACAGTATATATGCGTCTGATTACAGATAAACCGCCTGAACAGTATATATGTGTCTGATTACAGATAATCCGCCTGAACAGTATATGTGTCTGATTACAGATAAACTGCCTGCACAGTATATATGTGTCTGATTACAGATAAACTGCCTGCACGGTATATATGTGTCTGATTACAGATAAACCGCCTGCACAGTATATATGTGTCTGATTACAGATAAACTGCCTGCACAGTATATATGTGTCTGATTACAGATAAACTGCCTGCACAGTATATATGTGTCTGATTACAGATAAACCGCCTGAACAGTATATATGTGTCTGATTACAGATAATCCGCCTGAACAGTATATATGTGTCTGATTACAGATAATCCGCCTGAACAGTATATATGTGTCTGATTACATCACATATGTAAACACATCAATATTGGATATTTGGGGGTATAAAATACAGATAAACCGTCTGAACAGTATATATGTGTCTAATAAGCACGTTTGAATGATTGTTTTCAGATGGACAATGGTACAAACTCCACTGGCAATTACATTTTTTACATTTGTTGTTTTTATTTTCACATTCTTTTTTAACATTTTGTTTATTTGTTCCACATTTCATACATGTACAAACATTACAACCGCATATAAAAAAAATGGGAAAATAAAAACAACAAATGTAAAAAATTTAAGTTATATCCAATATTGAATTGTATTGCCAATTTAATCATGTACGACAGTAGATTTCTTGTTTGTAATAACTACTTATAAATATATTAACACCTGCAGGTAGCAAGCTTAATTGAGATTGTCAGGCTTCCATGATAAATGTACTTTTGGGTTTTAGATCCCCCCCCCCCCCCGACCATCAATCATTCATAGCAAGAGAGATATGATTTCTAAGTAGAGTAGTGGATGCAGGGAGTAGTTGAGAAATTGGTCCACCTCCGTGGTCGAGTGGTTACGGTCGCTGACTTGTATACATACCACTGTAACCTATCACTGATGGGCACAAATTAGAGCACTGCTCAGACCATGTCTCTTTATATGAAAAAGTTGGCAGTTTCTAACGGCGGTTGGTGCACCAAGTACTGGTTAAGCGCTGGAGCCTGTCCAGGAAAGGTGTTGTTAGGTAAACTGCTCGTCGCTCAAATGGGCAACCGGTAGCGATGTTAAATAAACTCAAATAATTTTTTTCAAACAGTTGAGAAATTACACGTTTTGCTATTAAAAGACCCTTTTTGGCAAGCTTAACCCTTTCCTTCATAGAGATTTAGGTTAATATACTATTATATCTCCATACAAACGACAGCCATTTAACCCTTTCCTTCATAGAGATTTAGGTTAATATACTATTATATCTCCATACAAACGACACCCATTTAACCCTTTCCTTCATACAGATTTAGGTTAATATACTATTATATCTCCATACAAACGACAGCCATTTAACCCTTTCCTTCATAGAGATTTAGGTTAATATACTATTATATCTCCATACAAATGACAGCTATTAACCCTTTCCATCATAGAGATTTAGGTTAATATACTATTATATCTCCATACAAACGACAGCCATTTAACCCTTTCCATCATAGAGATTTAGGTTAATATACTATTATATCTCCATACAAACGACAGCCATTTAACCCTTTCCATCATAGAGATTTAGGTTAATATACTATTATATCTCCATACAAACGATAGCCATTTAGCTATCATGCAGTGGATAAGTAGTCGCCATATCTATCCCACCTCCATAAATATTACTGGGACTACATGAGATTCTAGTCTTTATTATGAACATTGGTTTGGCTACTACATTTCAATGTATGTCGTATTGGTAATGGCGTCAAGAGGTGCTTCTATGAGGGAAAGGGTTAATAGCAAAATTCCATAATGAGTTTCATCAAATCTGTAAGATCCATTTTTATCACATTACCATATAATTATATAACGTTCATTTTAATAATATTTTTGCACAAAATAACATTGCTACATTTAATTTGGCGGCAAACGTAAACATAAATTGTTATGACGTCACTAAATTGTCATGACGTCACTATGCAAAACAGCGTTATATTTAGGTTTTAAATAGCGTTAAAATTACGTCGCGACTTATTTTAAATCATCGTTTGTCTTATCATTAAAGTTATGCACCAAATAGAATATTTAGGGTTTAATTTAAAAATTACAACGATTATTCTCTCAGGCAATCAGAATCTTTCCAGGTTGTATTATACATGTGTACATATAAGAAAATATGTGATGGCTGTAGCAAACTGTATACAAGCAAAGTTATCTGATAAAACATACATGAAATTTAGTGCATCCCTTCAAATAGGACATAATGTTAATCATGTCAAGATGGGTTATTACTTTCGAAACATAAGACATTTTCTGCAAACTGTTTACACACCCTGCGTACATGTATCTAGGGTTCATTCTAGGTCCGAATTTTTGGGAGAAATGAGAAAGCGCGTGATCGCTTCCTTAAATGGTGTTCTTTAATATACTTCTGCAAAATAGGGTTAAAATGCACAGTACAACCATTAAATACAACATTTGAATAGAAGGAGTGCTTTATAATGGGCCAGTGTATCTTACTAGACAACATTTTGTTTGAAATCATAAAAACAATATTGTTTTTGTTTTTTTAGGGAGAAGTGGGGCCCCCAGAGGGCAGTCAGGGTCCATAGGGCGACAATTTCGCCCACATCGCCCTCTAGAATGATCCCTGACAAAAATTCAAGCATTACAGCTATACCATAACTCCCAGCGATCTAAAAATAAAGATTCAACAATTTACTCTCACAATGTACATGTACTGGTATACAGCATGTATTGTTTGTTAATGTCGCAACAACAGGTTAGCGTAAGCCATTATGGTGGCTACTTGAGTAGCTGTTATTGGTGGATGAAGAGCCTGAGCCCTTCCAAGCAAGTATTTCAGGCACGGACGGGTACCCGGGTAGAACCACTGACCTTCTGCAAGCCAGCTGGATAGCTTCCTCACATGAAAGAATGTGACACACCCATTGTGATTCGAATCTATATCTTTTTGTACTATCGATTACTATCAATAGATACTTTCCTATTTCCAAGATAATTACATGTAAGTAAAGTTGTTTATTATAGTGTCACCCCTACCGTATTTAGCTGTGTATAGTGCGCTATCATGTATAATGCGCACCCACGATTTGGCACGAAAATCGGGGGGAAAACTGAGTTCCGATGTATACTGCGCACGTGAAAAACGCAATTTTCCAAGTCAAAATTTAACATTTCTCAAGAATCGCTAAAAAATGGGCTCCGTGATTTTTACAACTTATATTAATCACTCAAGATACCTCATCGAGGAACGGTAATGCACTCAGGCATGATTTCATGAAAATTACATGCATATCGTGGATGCGTACGTGCAGAAATACACGTTTCGGGAAATGTTGCATAAAAGAAAACAAGTTTATGATAAGACAATTCTGAGGTATTTCTGAGTGATATGATGTCAATCAGAGAATGTTTACTGCTTATCTGATGACAGCTTCGATGACATGGCATTAAATTGACAAGTTGAGCGATAATTAATTTCTCAAACTTAACACCTGCTCAAATTTCGCAACACGTTCTCAAACATCTCAACACGTTCTCAAACATGTCAGCAGATGCTCAAACTTCTCAACACGTGTAGCCTACCTAATTAACTGGGACCCATTGTGAAAGGTTTGTCGAAATTAATTATCGCTACAAACAATTGAAATACTGCAGCCAAAAATAGTTTTTTTTTTTATGCAATGCATTGTACATAGTAAATATTTCCCATAAAAATAACCAACACATCGTGTCTTTAATCATGTCGTATTTATACACATACGGTATATTAAATCAAATAAACTATTATTACAAAGTTTCTTTATCTCTATGATATCGTACGATTGCAGCGTCGCTTTATGCGGCGAAGTACGCGAAAAGTACGGGAAATATTACATACGATAAAACCATGTGATGTTATCAAATCGCCATTTTTATGCATTTACTAATTTCAATTAAATTCTTCAAAGTTTGCCAAAATTAACGCAGTATATGCTAATTTTGTGGTCTTATTCATTTCATTTATTTATATAGACTATCGGCAACTGGTTTTAATAGCTAGTTTATAACGTTTGTCGAATGTAACAAATTATAGAATGACTGTGGGGCCCGTTCGGGTCGAATTTCACGAAATATTGGTCAATTTTGGTCTGGAAAAAAATGACCTGATGTCTGTACTGGTGTATAATGCGCAGTAGATAAAATGGATGAGGATTTCAGTAAGAAATGTGCGCACTATACACAGCTAAATACGGTATTTAAATAAAGGGCCAGTCATTTCTGACTTATGAGACACTTTTTTATGAACATCAGTACTTCCCAAATCCTATGCTTGTATGCCTGGCGCCAGGCTGGTAGGCAATCGGTAACCATTATTTAACTACCTGGCGGCTCACCAACCGGCCATATCAGAACAAACCCCCGACGAGGAGAAGTGAGAAAGCGCGCGATCGCTTCCTTAAATGGTGTTCTTTAATATACCTCTGCAAAATAGGGTTAAAATGCACAGTACAACCATTAAATACAACATTTGAATAAAAGGAGTGCTTTATAATGGGCCAGTGTATCTTAATAGACACAATTTTGTTTGAAAATCATAAAAAACAAAAATTCATTTTTTTTTTTAGGGAGAAGTGGGGCCCCCAGAGGGCCAAGTCAGGGTCCATAGGGCGAAGTCAGGGTCCATAGGGCGACAATTTCGCCCACATCGCCCTCTAGAATGATCCCTGGTATCTACTTTCATATTTACTATACAGATATATAAATTGTCCAATGTTATGGGCAATGGTATTTCTAACAAAACTTATTTTTATTTCAAGTCTTTATGACTTTAATTGTGGTATTTATTGAACGTTGCATGTTTTATGTTTGTTATTATAAACCACTAAAATGCTTCAACAATCAGGCCATCCTTAACAATTAACAATTGTTTGTTTGTCATAATCCGACCGACCCAGCTACCCAAATGTTTTTATGAGCTGTCCCGCCAGTTTTTGTTACGAGTACAGCAGGTGGGACAGTTATTATGTTATAGTTCGGGTTTTACGCCTGCATCAGCACCATTTTGGGCTATATCGCCGGCGGGCAGTTTATATAACAACACCTTTCCTGGGCAGGCTCCAGCAGTTAACCAGTACTTGGGTGCACCAACCTCCGTAAGAAACTGCCAACTTTTTCATATAAATGAGACACGGTCTGAGCGGGGCTCAAACCCGTGACCATCAGTGATGATAGGTTACAGTGGTATACAAGTCAGCGACCTTAACCACTCGATCACGGAGGCGGACTGGGACAGACTTTTAGTTACTGAGGATACTAGTTAGTACATGTAGATCTATACTAAATAATAAGTTTAATTAACAGAAGAATCAAATACATGTACAGTCAAACCTGTGTTAAGCAGCCAGCCAAGGGAGTCAGAGAAAGTGGCTGCTTAGCACAGGTGGCTGCTTAATAGAGGTCAAATGTATAATAAATTTTATATTTTCTTTCTTTCTCCAATAAAATATCATCATAGCCAATTGTGGTGATGTAATTGGATGATCAAGTGCAGCTGGTCATCCTGTTGCATAATCACCATCATATCGTAACATATATTTCAAAATTAGTATCATTTTTTCACATTCTAAAATTAATGAGTTACTCAATATTTGACAGTAATTTTGTTGCTTAATTCTAACGGTATGTTTTGTAAATGATTCGTAGGAAAGAGGTAGCCATATAAGCAAGTTGCTTTCTCCTCAATCCTACATGTATTTTCTTATTGTGATCATTATACTATGTATATTCATTGAAATAAAATATTGTTTAAACTAATAAAACAACCGATTTGGGATCTGGAAAGTGGCTGCTTAATACAGGTTAGCTGCTTAATGGAGGTGACCACTAATACAGGTTTGACTGTAATCTCTATTTCTTTCCTGGTAAAGTCTTTAATATATGCATAACCACCAACTCCCACCCCCAGGGTTCATTCTAGGTCAGAATTTTTGGGAGAAGTGAGAAAGCGCGTGATCGCTTTCTTAAATGGTGTTCTTTAATATACCTCTGCAAAATAGGGTTATAACTTATAATGCACAGTACAACCATTAAATACAACATTTGAATAGAAGGAGTGCTTTATAATGGGCCAGTGTATCTTACTAGACAAAATGTTGTTTGAAAATCGTAAAAACAAAAACAAATTTTTTAGGGAGAAGTGGGGCCCTCAGAGGGCGAAGTTAGGGTCCCTAGGGCGACAATTTCGCCCACATCGCCCTCTAGAATGATCCCTGCACCACCCCAACTAAAACAGTTTTTCTCCCGACTGAAATATTCTAGGTTGTGTTATGCCAAATAAAACTATGTTTAAGAATGGCCTCACCTAGGCTAATGTGCTTAATTAAAGGAGTATACTTTTCACCAAGCCTACTTCAGTTTTTTAAACCATGTCAATGTAAGGTAATGGATTGATATCAAGCTTTACTACATCTATATCAAATAGGATTATTCCCAATTCTTTGAAAAGTTATGAAACCGTTTCGTTAGTTTGAGCGATTTGAGTGTCAGATAGGAGGATTTGGAAATAGTGGGAGAGGTCGTTAGGGTGTTCGTGGAAGTTGTGATAGCGCAGTGGTAGCGCGTTCGCTTCCGTTGCGAAAGGCCCAGAGTTTAAGCCACATTTGAGCCGTTACGATCGTGCCCTTAGGCAAGGCATTTAAATTCCACATTGCCTCTTCTCTCTCCCTCGTGGGGATGGATTCCATCAGGAATGAGGTGTTGAGAGTGATTAATATACGTTGTATGAACTTGTTTCACAATCGAGCTAAAATAAATGTGTAGGGTGTCGTAAATACTATGTTGACTTAGAGTGTATGGAGCATGTTCTTCAAGAAAGATATGGGGGAGAATTGCGCTTGGTACATCCTGTTGCTTTTTCAGTGTGATTGTTGTTGTCCATTACAATACCACGTCCATGTTGTTATGAAAGTTACTGGTTTTTAACACATGTGTCACAGTTTGTAATTTATACATAGGTCTTAACATACATGTACGTTCTTAAGGTGTCGTAATGCAAACATATTTTCGACATATTTTAGGGACGTGCGCTACCCCTCCCCCATAGCATCTCTTCTGCGAGAGTGCATCGTAGCCTGCATTGAACCTATGTTCAACATATTCTAGGGACGTCCGCTACCCCTCTCCCCTTGGCATCTCTTCTGTGAGAGTGTATCGTAGCCAGCATTGAACCTATGCTCGACATATTTTAGGGACGTGCGCTACCCCTCTCCCCTTGGCATCTCTTCTGTGAGAGTGCATCGCAGCCAACATTGAACCTATGCTCGAGATATTTTAGGGACGTGCGCTACCCATCCCCCATAGCATCTCTTCTGTGAGAGTGTATCGTAGCCAGCATTGAACATATGCTTGACATATTTTAGGGACGTGCGCTACCCCTCTCCCCTTGGCATCTCTTCTGTGCAGGGTTGGCAAGTTTTTTACACAGACGTTATTTACACCGTTAATTAACGTCATGTAAAAAACAGATGATATTACTTCCAAAATTACTCAAGATATCATCACATTATTTATATATTTTATATATTCAAACTTTCAGTCATTGTATTAGGTGAAGCCACAAAGTAAAGTCTCATTAAACTGATCCTCACCTTCATGTGACATGTTTATCATAACTAAATGTCAAGTGAAGTGAAATACACAATTACAACTACCAGCAGACAGCTCTATAACCATGATAACCAGTGAAGTCACAAGGGTGTGACAAGGCCCTGCTGCATTTGGGATGTAATTAAAATGTGGCTTCATTTAGCCGGCTATATAAGTATGTGGGGAGTAGAACAGATTCATATTCTAGATTTCTCTCTGACCATTCCATGTGATTAATGAACTTTGTGAAAATTGTTTTTGTGGCTGTGAATATTGCAGACTTTGTGTAAATTAGGTGTTCGGTAATTATTCTGAATATTGCCATTTTATAAGTGTCTGTCGAGTGTTACTTCATAATGCACAAGGGTGGGAGACCACAGAAATCAGTGTGGGAACATTTCCTGCAAGTCGATGTTGGAAACAAGAAGTATGCCAAATGCAAGAAGTGTGGTCGACAACAAGCCAACAATGCTGCCAGAATGCAGGCACATCATGCAAAGTGCTCAAATGATTCTGTATCGGTGTCTGCTGAACGCATCCAGATGATCGGACACAAACGACAAAGATCCAGGTCTCGCTCTACATCGCCACAATTGGACACTGTGAATGAATGGGTTACATCCCAGGACCCAAGTTTCATTGTATCACTAATCAACTATCAGGCACAAGCATCACCATTTCCTGCTACATTCTTCACAGACTTTGCAACAAAGCTTGCCCCTATCAATTGGTGGAAGGCTCTCAAATCCTATGGAGTATCTAGTGACTTTATGGCTTTAGCTGTAAAACTCTTGTCCTGCCCTGCATCATCTCAATTGAGAGGATATTTTCCAATTTTGGACATATTCACACCAAAGTGCGCAATCGACTGGGCAATGCCAAGGCTTTCAAGCTGGTATTCTGCTACAGAATGCTGAGGGGTTGTGTTGAATTGAACTAAATCCACCAATGAACTGACAGGACAATGATCATCCATTTTAATATTCTTTGTGACCAGTACATGTCTACACTCTTAATAATATATGTAATCATATTATATTCATATTTATGTAAATAAACAAATAAACAACCAATCAGTAGTTTTTCATTACAAACAATGTGTGATGTACATGTATGTGTGATTGGCTGTATGATAGTGCATAATGTTTGAATGAGGCGAGTGCATGACAAGATTTTACACACACACACTCCCAGTCTGATTCATATTACATCTAGATTTTTTACGTTATTTACAGTTTTTTACAGTTAATAACAGTTTTTTACAATGTTACGTAAAAAATAGGTTTTTTACGGTAAAAAAAACAACCCTGCTTCTGTGAGAGTGTATCGTAGTCCGCATTGAACCTATGCTCGAGATATTTTAGGGACGTGCGCTACCCCTCGGCATCTCTTCTGTGAGAGTGCATCGTAGCCCGCATTGAACCTATGCTCGAGATATTTTAGGGACGTGCGCTACCCCTCTCCCCTTAGCATCTCTTCTGTGAGAGTGCATCGTAGCCCGCATTGAACCTATGCTTGAGATATTTTAGGGAAGTGCGCTACACCTCCCCATAGCATCTCTTCTGTGAGAGTGTATCGTAGTCCGCATTGAACCTATGCTCAACATATTTTAGGGACGTGCGCTACCATCCCCCATAGCATCTCTTCTGTGAGAGTGTATCGTAGCCCGCATTGAACCTATGCTCAACATATTTTAGGGACGTGCGCTACCCATCCCCCATAGCATCTCTTCTGCTTTAAACATCTTGGTTTTAAGGTGCATAGTAATAGCGTAAAATATGAAACATATATCACAGAACAATTCCAAACTTGTGGTATGCACGCAGGTTACGTAGTACTAACAAGTAATACCCAGCAGAATATTAGACAAATTGTCAGTTAACTCTTTGCATGCTTTGTCGAATGTTTTACTGAAACACATTATGATGCCATCCGTCTAGTGACCGAGCTCGAGATTGTCAGCTGTCTCTTGTGTGAAAACTACGAGTTGTGTGTCACAGCTGTGTTTTGACCTTAATCCGTGCTGCTTTGGGATAAGAATATGGCGAGAAGTATGAGTTGACATATCGTATAATGTTGGCTAAAATATCAAAATCATGTCAATCAAACAGGTCCTGATATAGCCTTATTTAGTCCAAATATTTAACTGTGAAAAATGTGACATTTTACTATCCAGGCATTTTTCAAAGTCTAAACGCTAAACCTCAATTACGCGTAGCATATTTTATATGCTAAAAAGTCGTTTTTATAAATTAAAATTGTTAATAAGATGAACACACATACCGTTGTTTGAATTCTGCACAGTCTATAACATCTCTTGACACAATATTATACATGAAATCTACGTTTAAATTTCATGGCAGAGTTTCGCCATTCCAAATTGGCCATTTTGAATATTTGTTTATTGCGAAGAAAACAAAAATAGAACTCGAAACGAAAATGTTTATCTCCGTGCCATTACGGTGAACCAAATAAGATTTTGTTTAATATCCATTGTTGATACGTATGAAATAATAATCATTCGGATTTCTTTTGTGAAGATTGTGCAGAAAAAATGGGAGAATTTCACCTGTCGACTAGATCAACGGCGTATTGACAATAGGTTATCCCTTATGTATAAAATTCATAATGATCTTGTTGCTATTCCCATTGAAAATTACCTAGTTCCCCTCTCCCGTCCTGCTCGCCATTGCCATTCCTTAAGCTATAGGTTAATTACAGCAACTACAGACTACTACAAGTTTTCCTTTTTTCAAAGAACAATCTACCATTGGAACCACATTGTCCATCTCCCTACCATAGAGCAATTCAATACAGCAGTTTGCCATATTGATCATGCCAGTCCCTAGTTGTTCTGCGCAGCTGTTTTTAAACTTTTACCACAACTTATTTTCATTACCTTCTTAAATTATACTTTTAACTACTCATACTTTTAACTTCTTTGCAGTTTTGACGCGCAACATGTCTACGTCCCCGCGAGGGGTTCGACATTAGCGGAAGATAGATAGACTTCAAACAGCTAAATGACATGCACAACGGTAATATCCCGGCGTGAAGAGTTTTCGCCCAACTGTGGATATAGCAAGTCGCGAGAGATCACGCAATATTTCACGCTCCAGTTACCGGAATTATAAATAAACATACCTTGTGCACTTCCAATCTATTTCTAACTGATCATAATATATCAGACAAGGTAAATTAGCGGTGAAAACTTTAAACCTACCCCAGTTTTCACTAATTTCACTATATCCGTTTTATGTCGCCATATAAATATCATTTTTTAAAGAAATTGGCAATTTGTTCTCCAAAATGACATATGCATCGTCTGCCACGCCAATATATTTACGAATAAAAATGTCATTATAATCTCACTGCTCCGTGTTTATGAGTTAAGTCCGTTATTACACACAAGGGGTCCTTATTCATAATATCGATTTTCACCGTTTTTCGCCTTCAGGTCCATGTGTTTTCACAGAGGTTCTCCAATTGATATACATGGTTGTGTAAATCTAGTTATTCTCTGTTAGGCACCGTGTGATGTGTTCAATGGATGGGTCCAGTTACGGTTCTGCACCCAGTCAGAGTAATTAGGAGGGGCGACGACTTCTTATGCCCCGTGTGTTTGTCTAAGTTAAACTAAATTAGTGTTTTAGATACAGTATATAGACAAAATGCTCTCCAACAAATGAATTTTGAGTGAAAATGTTAAATTAAGCCTATTATTAAAGTAAGTGTTCCTTATTTATATTGTTTTGTTAAAAAAAACTGTTGCTTACATACTAATGGTGGCGCTGTAGGCAATTTCCACAGTTAGACGAAGAAAACATGTGACGTCATTCCGGATTACCGGTAACTGGAATTACCGGAAACCTCTTATTTACCGAAAACCACCGAAATACCGGAAACCCCTGTAATTCACTATATAATAACATAAATAAGTGTTTGTTCTGTGATAAATGGTTTGTTTACTATATTATGAGATATATATGCACTAATTAAAAACTATTTGTGTGAAATAAAATGAGTTATTATCCTCTTGTTTGGTGTTTAATTCCAAATTCAGATCGACTGTGAAATTTACAGAAAACACGGCATATCATTTAAAGAGCTTGACATGATTCTGTCTGGCGTAAATTGACTGAAATTAATTAATATAAATGAAATGTCCGATTTATTACCTAATTAATAAGAGTGTGTAATAGGTAACATATTTTCACATCTTGTGTGCTATATTACATGTGCTAGCATAACAATCTTAAAACATGTTTATATTGTTATTATTATCTATTATTCGTAATTCTTCTCAAACCACTTTGATGTGGACGATATTGCTTAATTTCCCCGTCCCTGTCAATTAATTGGTATAATTACATGAGACCGACTGTTAATCTTAATTCCTATGTAAAAACACTTTGATGTGGACGATATTGCTTAATTTCCCCGTCCCTGTCAATTAATTAACAAAGAAGGTGTTAGCATAGGTATAATTACATGATCACACATTTAGGATGAGTAATCCAATCAAGTCTTTAAAAGATAAAGTTGAAAATGTTCTTGTATCATAACTCTACTGTTTCACAATGGAGTTCCCATGCGTAATTTGTGCCAACGAATGTCAAAACGACACAATTCAGTGTTCCAATTGTAAGAATTGGGTTCATGCTTCTTGTGCCAATTTAACTGGCGGAGATCTTAAGTCGTGGTCCTTCCACTCATTGAAGTTCAGATGCCATTGCTGTGCCTTTGATGGGGACATGTACGATTCGAAAGCTGCATTGTCCAGGTAAGAATTGTTTACCAGTTTGTGAACAATGTAGATAACGAGCATTATAAATCATGACAATCTCGGTCTACATGCAACTGTGCAGAATTTGTAATATTTGTACCATTATAGACAATGATCAGTTTATGACCATTGTACATCCTGTGTCGCAAACTCTCCTTTTTCTTCTCGTAATAATATGTCTCGGTTGCTACGGCTCTTACCAGGGTCTATCCTATTGTAGACTCGCTGGAGTTGTCTAGGGGGTTTCTTCGTTATTATATGTATTAATGATAACTCAACACAGTATTACATTTCTTCTATATAATATCTTGTTTAAATTGGCATCAGAAATATCCATATATATATAATCAGTGATCTATATATATATATACATCGTATCATTAAAAGCTTATTTAACAATCCATTTGTGTGAGCCGAATATGCGCTTACACAGTATATTTAACATCCAATCTTTCTAATCCGTCATTACTCAATATCACTATAATCTAATCACTGTTTCTGATTAGATTAACTTTTAATCAACTTCGATATGGTTCGCCGAAACTCTATGTTTCTTCTGTGGCTGAACAATTTAATTATTCGACAAATCTTTATAAGTTATATTTCTTATAATGTCAATAATATCTAAGTATCATAAATACAGTTTATATGTTCTATATACTAGATTGAGATCACGACCTTTCTCGCTCCTGGAGTTAGGCTCTAGTGTGTCTGATTTATGTTAATAAAATCCATTTCTTATATACATAATTGAATCAGTGTATATATGATATAACAATTCCTAAAACATCTGTTATTCCTAAACATCTGTTATGTTATCTAATATTACACCATCAAACCAGTTCGGTGCCTTTGTATTACATAACTGGACATCTGCAACCACGGCCTTGTTATCTAATATTACACCATCAAACCAGTTCGGTGCCTTTGTATTACATAACTGGACACCTGCAACCACGGCCTTGATAAACTGAGATTAGGCCTAACATCTTAAGTCATTTCCCGCGCGAAGCGAGATTGATAATTTTAGGCGCGAAAATAATAGCAGACGATTATGCATAAAACAAATATATATATATTACATGGTAAACATTTGGCCATATATAGAAACAGTTTAATGTATTTATATAATACATTACTATTTATATATAACAATAATAAATATTTCGTGCAAATTGGGGTTTTGCACAATCCTCCCTACCCGGGGAGAAGTTTGACATCGCCCGCTATCGGCCGATTTACAAATCTTCATTCCTTTGAATATACAGTAGAAAACAATCATAATATCAATACATCATATGTCCTAAAATAGCATTTCTTTCGCTAGGTACCAACATTCTAATCATAGAGGCAATAACTATTTACTGAACAACTGAAATAATACCAAGTACATTTACTAAGTCAAACATCACAGTCATTGAACTCTACTGAGAAAGTCTGCTAGAACATTTTGAGTCCCTTTGATATGTTTAATGGTCAGATTAAATTCTGAGAGACACAGTGCCCATCTTAAGAGGCGTTGATTGGACGTTTTCGACCTACTTAACCATACAAGGGGATTATGATCTGAATTAATTATTGTTTTGCTTGTGCTTACATATATGCGAAAATGTTCGATACCGGCCACTATAGCTAATAATTCCTTCTCTATTGTAGAGTAGTTTTTCTCTCGTGGAATAAGTTTTCGGGAATAAAATGCTACTGGGTGTGGTACTTGGTCAACGGTCTGAGTCAGTACAGCCGAAATTCCCAAATCGGAAGCATCAGTATAGAGTTCGAACTCTTGGTTAAAGTCAGGGGCCTTCAGTATGGGTTTATTGGTTAAAGCTTTCTTTAAGGATTCGAAAGCAAGTTGATGTTTATCGCTCCACTGAGTTATGATGTTCCCTGATCGCTTGCCCTTTAATAAGTCAGTCAGGGGAGCGGCGATCTCAGCGAACTGGGGAATGAATTTCCTGTAAAATCCTACTGATCCCAGATATCCTCGTAATTGTTTCTTGGTCTGTGGGGGAGAGATATTACTAATACACTCAACCTTGCTGGAAATTGGTTTGATTTTTCCCGACCCTAATTCATGTCCCAAGTACTTGACTGTTCCAGACCCAATTTTACACTTCTTCGGATTCAAAGTAACACCACTATCCTCTAGTCTATGAAATGTCCAATCCAAGTGATTTATGTGCTGTGACCATAAATTGGATCGAACAGCAATATCATCCAGATATGCGTCGGCAAATCTATCACGGATGGGTTCTGTCGGGGATTGAGCGATTATCTCGTTTATGGCCCTCTGGAAGGTAACTCCACCGTTTTTTAAACCAAATGGGAGAGTTAATGGTTCAAACAAGCCCCAGGGGGTTATGAACGCTGCAATTTCACTAGCTCGAGGGGTTAGCGGAATCTGCCAGTAACCTTTATTAAGATCTAAAATTGATATCAGACTCGAACCTGCGACCTGATCAATGAGATCGTCTAATCTCGGGATGGGGAAGGCTTCTCCTCGAGTCAGGTCATTAATTTTCCGATAATCAATACATGGTCGCCATTCTGAGTCTGATTTGCGTACCAATATTATGGGAGAGGCCCACTGGCTTCTGCTAGGGCGGATAATTCCTAACTCCAACATTTGATCTAGCTCAGTTTTTAATATTTGTTTCTTTTCTGGAGACATGCGGTAGTAAGGCTGGACTACGGGTGAAGCACCTTGCACATCAATATCATGGGTAACATCGTGGAAACGTCCCAGTTGTCCAGAGAATAAACGGGGGTAACGGTCAAATAACTGACTAATATCGTCCCTGTGGTCTGGGTTTAAATGACTGATATCCGGCCAGGTTTTCTTAGGTACAGATTCAAGAGGACTGCAAGGATCGAATTCTTTCTCAATGTCCGTAGGGGCTTGGTAATCTAATAGGGTAGGGTCTTGGGACTCATACACCGGACTACTATCAGCTAGAGCTGCACCCTCCTCCCTACCTGTCCAGGGCTTCAACTGGTTTACATGCATAACACGGTATTTTACTCTCTTATCAGGCATGTATATAATATAGGTATGCGACGCTACCTTTTCGTGTACCGGATACGGTCCCTGGAGGGCATTCTTCAGCTTATTACCTTTTAACGGTAATCGTACTAACACTAATTCACCACGCTGGAATACACGCATTTTCGCTTTCTTACTTCTGTCATACTTTGTTTTACGACCATCTGCGGCCTGTTGTGCATTCTCGCTGGCGTCACGTAACGCTTCAGCTAATCTATGACATAATTCTTGTACATAGTTATTTATGGGGATCCCTTCATCCCGCTCATTTCTAGCCCAGAGATCATAAGTGGAATCTAGATTATCTCTAGGTTCGCGCCCATATAGAAGGTAGAAGGGAGAATATCCTGTGCTAGAGTGCTCTGCACTTCTATATGCAAATAATAGCCAGGGTAGCATCTCATCCCAAGACGATAAAGAGTTCTCCCCAAGGATTCTAAGCATGGTTTTCAATGTACCATTATATTTCTCTATTGATCCGTTGGTTTGAGGCCTGTAACTCGTGCTAGTTAAGTGACGTATATCGTGCTCGGCTAGGAAGCGTGTGAATGTTTCAGCTATGAAAGCGCTTCCTCGGTCAGTCAACAGGGTCTGGGGTTTTCCATGTCGAGATATTATCTCGATCAGGGCTTTTTGTGCATTAACAGCTGTCGCTGCGGCGCATGGGAAAGATTCCGTATATTTAGTGGCATGATCAATAAAATTCAAGATATACTGGTTCCCATTTATAGTTTTCTTCATGGGTCCAACGAAATCAGCGGATATAAATTTGAATGGTTGGGATATAATGGGCAGGGGTTTCAATGGGGCTACAGTGGCTTTCTGTCCCTTACCCGCTCTCTGGCACGGCCCACAGCTATGGCAGAATCGTTTAACATCTGCGCGGATTCCCGGCCAAAAGA
>CM026390.1:24065074-24223500 GCA_014843695.1 Archivesica marissinica
GTACACCGGAGTAGAACTACCTTCGTATAGGCACGGATGTACACCGGAGTAGAACTAACTTCGTATAGGCACGGATGGACACCGGAGTAGAACTACTTTCGTATAGGCACGGATGGACACCGGAGTAGAACTACCTTCGTATAGGCACGGATGTACACCGGAGTAGAACTACCTTCGTATAGGCACGGATGTACACCGGAGTAGAACTACCTTCGTATAGGCACGGATGAAAACCGGAGTAGAACTACCTTCGTATAGGCACGGATGTACACCGGAGTAGAACTACCTTCGTATAGGCACGGATGTACACCGGAGTAGAACTATCTTCGTATAGGCACGGATGTACACCGGAGTAGAACTACCTTCGTATAAGCACGGATGTACACCGGAGTTGAACTACCTTCGTATAGGCACGGATGTACACCGGAGTAGAACTACCTTCGTATATGCACGGATGTACACCGGAGTAGAACTACTGTCGTATAGGCACGGATGTACACCGGAGTAGAACTACCTTCGTATAGGCACGGATGTACACCGGAGTAGAACTACCTTCGTATAGGCACGGATGTAAACCGGAGTAGAACTACCTTCGTATAGGCACGGATGGACACCGGAGTAGAACTACCTTCGAATAGGCACGGATGTACACCGGAGTAGAACTACCTTCGTATGGGCACGGATGTACACCGGAGTAGAACTACATTCGAATAGGCACGGATGTACACCGGAGTAGAACTACCGTCGTATAGGCACGGATGTACACCGGAGTAGAACTACCTTCGTATAGGCACGGATGGACACCGGAGTAGAACTACCTTCGTATAGGCACGGATGTACACGGAGTAGAATACCTTCGTATAGGCACGGATGGACACCGGAGTAGAACTACCTTCGTATAGGCACGGATGGACACCGGAGTAGAACTACCTTCGTATAGGCACGGATGTACACCGGAGTAGAACTACCTTCGTATAAGCACGGATGGACACCGGAGTAGAACTACCTTCGTATAGGCACGGATGGACACCGGAGTAGAACTACCTTCGTATAGGCACGGATGTACACCGGAGTAGAACTACCTTCGTATAGGCACGGATGTACACCGGAGTAGAACTACCGTCGTATAGGCACGGATGAAAACCGGAGTAGAACTACCTTCGTATAGGCACGGATGTACACCGGAGTAGAACTACCTTCGTATAGGCACGGATGTACACCGGAGTAGAACTATCTTCGTATAGGCACGGATGTACACCGGAGTAGAACTACCTTCGTATAGGCACGGATGTACACCGGAGTTGAACTACCTTCGTATAGGCACGGATGTACACCGGAGTAGAACTACCTTCGTATATGCACGGATGTACACCGGAGTAGAACTACTGTCGTATAGGCACGGATGTACACCGGAGTAGAACTACCTTCGTATAGGCACGGATGTACACCGGAGTAGAACTACCTTCGTATAGGCACGGATGTACACCGGAGTAGAACTACCTTCGTATAGGCACGGATGTACACCGGAGTAGAACTACCTTCGAATAGGCACGGATGTACACCGGAGTAGAACTACCTTCGTATAGGCACGGATGGACACCGGAGTAGAACTACATTCGTATAGGCACGGATGGACACCGGAGTAGAACTACCTTCGTATAGGCACGGATGGACACCGGAGTAGAACTACCTTCGTATAGGCACGGATGTACACCGGAGTAGAACTACCTTCGTATAGGCACGGATGTACACCGGAGTAGAACTACCTTCGTATAGGCACGGATGTACACCGGAGTAGAACTACCTTCGTATAGGCACGGATGTACACCGGAGTAGAACTACCTTCGTATAGGCACGGATGTACACCGGAGTAGAACTACCTTCGTATAGGCACGGATGGACACCGGAGTAGAACTACCTTCGTATAGGCACGGATGTACACCGGAGTAGAACTACCTTCGTATAGGCACGGATGGACACCGGAGTAGAACTACCTTCGAATAGGCACGGATGTACACCGGAGTAGAACTACCTTCGTATAGCCACGGATGTACACGGAGTAGAACTACCTTCGTATAGGCACGGATGTACACCGGAGTAGAACTACCTTCGTATAGGCACGGATGTACACCGGAGTAGAAATACCTTCGTATAGGCACGGATGTACACCGGAGTTGAACTACCTTCATATAGGCACGGATGTACACCGGAGTAGAACTACCTTCGTATAGGCACGGATGTACACCGGAGTAGAACTACCTTCGTATAGGCACGGATGTACACCGGAGTAGAACTACCTTCGTATAGGCACGGATGGACACCGGAGTAGAACTACCTTCGTATAGGCACGGATGTACACCGGAGTAGAACTACCTTCGTATAGGCACGGATGTACACCGGAGTAGAACTACCTTCGTATAGGCACGGATGGACACCGGAGTAGAACTACCTTCGAATAGGCACGGATGTACACCGGAGTAGAACTACCTTCGTATGGGCACGGATGTACACCGGAGTAGAACTACATTCGAATAGGCACGGATGTACACCGGAGTAGAACTACCTTCGTATAGGCACGGATGTACACGGAGTAGAACTACCTTCGTATAGGCACCGGAGTAGAACTACCTTCGTATAGGCACGGATGGACACCGGAGTAGAACTACCTTCGTATAGGCACGGATGTACACGGAGTAGAACTACCTTCGTATAGGCACGGATGGACACCGGAGTAGAACTACCTTCGTATAGGCACGGATGGACACCGGAGTAGAACTACCTTCGTATAGGCACGGATGTACACCGGAGTAGAACTACCTTCGTATAAGCACGGATGGACACCGGAGTAGAACTACCTTCGTATAGGCACGGATGGACACCGGAGTAGAACAACCTTCGTATAGGCACGGATGTACACCGGAGTAGAACTACCTTCGTATAGGCACGGATGTACACCGGAGTAGAACTACCTTCGTATAGGCACGGATGTACACCGGAGTAGAACTACCTTCGTATAGGCACGGATGTACACCGGAGTAGAACTACCTTCGTATAGGCACGGATGGACACCGGAGTAGAACTACCTTCGAATAGGCACGGATGTACACCGGAGTAGAACTACCTTCGTATAGGCACGGATGGACACCGGAGTAGAACTACCTTCGTATAGGCACGGATGTACACCGGAGTAGAACTACCTTCGTATAGGCACGGATGTACACCGGAGTAGAACTACCTTCGTATAGGCACGGATGTACACCGGAGTAGAACTACCTTCGTATAGGCACGGATGGACACCGGAGTAGAACTACCTTCGTATAGGCACGGATGTACACCGGAGTAGAACTACCTTCGTATAGGCACGGATTTACACCGGAGTAGAACTACCGAACATCCGCGAGCCAGCTGGATGACGTCATCATATGGAAGAATTCCACATTCCCAGTGGTGTAGGGCAAGTGATTTAAAGTCAACGATCATAACCACTCGGCCGCGGAGACCCCTAAGCTCTTAAACTAAAGAGCTGTAGCAATTAATACAGACGGATCTGTAGTCAAGTGGTAACACGCTGGACGGGTAATCCAGGGATCGCAGGTTCGATCCCCCGTCTGACCCTAATAAAATTAACAGTCTTTTAGATGGGACGTTAAACCGAGGTCTCGTGTCGGTGATTTACACCGTGCACGTAACAGAACCAGAGGAGACTCTGGAATGGGTCTCTCTCTGTATCATTGCACTATCCTCCAAAAATCTAAAATGACTATTCTCTTCTTTTAGAGAAAAATATATGCAAACTTGGTATCAAATTGTGCGAATTATTGGATAGAGTAGGGCAATGTGTGATGGAGTAAGTTCTTCGTTCATAATAGTAACATCCATAATTCTAATATTTATAGCGACAAGGTAAAGCTGAATATAAAAGTGTGCAGATTTTTATGGTGTTAGTATATTATGAATCCATTGTAGTTGATTATGTCAGGAACCTAGCTATATCAAAACGATCCTGATTCCGTGTGGCTCAGATATTTCCTACTAGCATCCGTGTGGCTCAGATATTTCCTACTAGCATCCATGTGGCTCAGATATTTCCTACTAGCATCCATGTGGCTTAGATAGTTCCTACTAGCATCTATGTGGCTCAGATAGTTCCTACTAGCATCCATGTGGCTCAGATATTTCCTACTAGCATACATGTAGCTTAGATAGTTCCTACTAGCATCCATGTGGCTCAGATAGTTCCTACTAGCATCCATGTGGCTTAGATAGTTCCTACTAGCATCCGTGT
The DNA here is from genome assembly GCA_014843695.1 of Archivesica marissinica. NCBI lineage: Eukaryota > Metazoa > Mollusca > Bivalvia > Venerida > Vesicomyidae > Archivesica > Archivesica marissinica. Next base: position 24,069,360 of record CM026390.1, read on the forward strand.
GGCTTAGATAGTTCCTACTAGCATCCGTGTGGCTCAGATAGTTCCTATTATCACCCGTGTGGCTCAGATATTTCCTACTAGCATCATTGTGACTCAGATAGTTCCTACTAGCATCCGTGTGGCTTAGATAGTTCCTACTAGCATCCATGTGGCTCAGATAGTTCCTACTAGCATCCATGTGGCTTAGATAGTTCCTACTAGCATCCGTGTGGCTTAGATAGTTCCTACTAGCATCCATGTTGCTTAGATAGTTCCTACTAGCATCCATGTGGCTTAGATAGTTCCTACTAGCATCTATGTGGCTTAGATATTCCTACTAGCATCCGTGTGGCTCAGATAGTTCCTACTAGCATCCATGTGGCTTACATAGTTCCTACTAGCATCCATGTGGCTCAGATAGTTCCTACTAGCATCCATGTGGCTTAGATAGTTCCTACTAGCATCCATGTGGCTTATATAGTTCCTACTAGCATCCATGTGGCTTAGATAGTTCCTACTAGCATCCATGTGGCTTAGATAGTTTCTACTAGCATCCATGTGGCTCAGATAGTTCCTACTAGCATCCATGTGGCTTACATAGTTCCTACTAGCATCCATGTGGCTTACATAGTTCCTACTAGCATACATGTGGCTCAGATAGTTCCTACTAGCATCCATGTGGCTTACATAGTTCCTACTAGCATCCATGTGGCTTAGATAGTTCCTACTAGCATCCATGTAGCTCAGATAGTTCCTACTAGCATCCGTGTGGCTTACATAGTTCCTATTATCACCCGTGTGGCTTACATAGTTCCTACTAGCATCCATGTGGCTTACATAGTTCCTACTAGCATCCACGTGGCTTACATAGTTCCTACTAGCATCCATGAGGCTTACATAGTTCCTACTAGCATCCATGTGACTTATATAGTTCCTACTAGCATCCATGTGGCTTACATAGTTCCTACTAGCATCCATGTGGCTTAGATAGTTCCTACTAGCATCCATGTGGCTCAGATAGTTCCTACTAGCATCCATGTGGCTTACATAGTTCCTACTAGCATCCATGTGGCTTAGATAGTTCCTACTAGCATCCACGTGGCTTACATAGTTCCTACTAGCATCCATGTGGCTTACATAGCATCCATGTGGCTTAGATAGTTCCTACTAGCATCCATGTGGCTCAGATAGTTCCTACTGCATCCATGTGGCTTACATAGTTCCTACTAGCATCCATGAGGCTTACATTGTTCCTACTAGCATCCATGTGGCTTACATAGTTCCTACTAGCATCCATGTGGCTTACATAGTTCCTACTAGCATCCATGTGGCTTAGATAGTTCCTACTAGCATCCATGTGGCTCAGATAGTTCCTACTAGCATCCATGTGGCTTACATAGTTCCTACTAGCATCCATGTGGCTTGCATAATTCCTACTAGCATCCATATGACTTACATAGTTCCTACTAGCATCCATGTGGCTTACATAGTTCCTACTAGCATCCATGTGGCTTAGATAGTTCCTACTAGCATACATGTGGCTTACATAGTTCCTACTAGCATCCATGTGGCTTACATAGTTCCTACTAGCATCCATGTGGCTTACATAGTTCCTATTATCACCCGTGTGGCTTACATAGTTCCTACTAGCATCCATGTGGCTTACATAGTTCCTACTAGCATCCATGTGGCTTACATAGTTCCTATTATTATTCCCTTCAGTGAACCTTGCAAAAACTATTTCAGATATGAACACATGTACGTGTATATTGGATAGTTGATTGACTTGGTTAAGTAAAGGCCGCATATTGATTGATTAGAAAATACTGTTTATTGTTTAGTTTTAGTCCTAATGTTGAAGTACATGTACACCATTTCATAAAGTCTAGCTGTAACCCTTTCTATAATGGATTCATAATTATAATGGGCTTTTAGTCTAGGCTACAGAACACCAAAATAAGACATTTTATCACCATCCCACAACGTGTCGACCCCGTTTCAGTGCGTGCATTTAAAATGTGAAATCCCCACCATCCGCTATGTGCACAACAACTATTGTTTGGTTTCGAAAATAAAACATCTGATGACAATGAATATATTTTCAAACACGTCTTACTTTTCATCAAAAGCATTAAACGCTTTGAGCGTCATACTATCTACTAACACAATGCAAGTACATATCTGCTGTTCTCTCCGAGCCGATTCTCTATTTGGTGGTGGGGGTTGGGTCTGGCTGGCTGGCTGGTTGGCTGGCTGGCTGGGGGTACGGTGCGTTATGGTGCAGAAGCAGAGAGCTGTTACATAATGCTTCTCTATTTATTTATTTTTTTCTATTTTATTTTCTTGTCCTTTCTAATCCTGCTCATTTATTTTCATCTAAAATAATATAGTTATTACAGTACACATCGCTACCGTCATGCTAAAATAATATAGTTATTACAGTACACATCGCTACCTTCATGCTAAAATAATATAGTTATTACAGTACACATCGCTACTGTCATGCTAAATAATATAGTTATTACAGTACACATCGCTACCGTCATGCTAACATAATATAGTTATTACAGTACACATCGCTACCGTCATGCTAAAATAATATAGTTATTACAGTACACATCGCTACTGTCATGCTAAAATAATATAGTTATTACAGTACACATCGCTACTGTCATGCTAACATAATATAGTTATTACAGTACACATCGCTACCGTCATGCTAAAATAATATAGTTATTACAGTACACATCGCAACCGTCATGCTAAAATAATATAGTTATTATAGTACACATCGCTACCGTCATGCTAAAATAATATAGTTATTACAGTACACATCGCTACCGTCATGCTAAAATAATATAGTTATTACAGTACACATCGCTACCGTCATGCTAAAATAATATAGTTATTACAGTACACATCGCTACGGTCATGCTAAAATAATATAGTTATTACAGTACACATCGCTACGGTCATGCTAAAATAATATAGTTATTACAGTACACATCGCTACGGTTATTACAGTACACATCGCTACGGTTATTACAGTACACATCGCTACGGTTATTACAGTACACATCGCTACCGTCATGCTAAAATAATATAGTTATTACAGTACACATCGCTACCGTCATGCTAAAATAATATAGTTATTACAGTACACATCGCTACTGTCATGCTAAATAATATAGTTATTACAGTACACATCGCTACGGTCATGCTAACATAATATAGTTATTACAGTACACATCACTACCGTCATGCTAAAATAATATAGTTATTACAGTACACATCGCTACGCTCATGCTAAAATAATATAGTTATTACAGTACACATCACTACGCTCATGCTAAAATAATATAGTTATTACAGTACACATCGCTACGGTCATGCTAACATAATATAATTATTACAGTACACATCACTACCGTCATGATAAAATAATATAGTTATTACAGTACACATCACTACCGTCATGCTAACATAATATGGTTATTACAGTACACATCGCTACGCTCATGCTAAAATAATATAATTATTACAGTACACATCACTACCGCCATGATAAAATAATATAGTTATTACAGTACACATCGCTACCGTCATGCTAAACTAATATAGTTATTACAGTACACATCGCTACCGTCATGCTAAACTAATATAGTTATTACAGTACACATCACTACCGTCATGTTAAACTAATATAGTTATTACAGTACACATCACTACGGTCATGCTAAAATAATATAGTTATTACAGTACACATCACTACCGTCATGATAGAATAATATAGCTATTACAGTACACATCACTACGGTCATGCTAAACTAATATAGCTATTACAGTACACATCACTACGCTCATGCTAAAATAATATAGTTATTACACTACACATCGCTACGGTCATGATAAAATAATATAATTATTACAGTACACATCGCTACCGTCATGCTAACATAATATAGTTATTACAGTACACATCGCTACCGTCATGCTAACATAATATAGTTATTACAGTACACATCGCTACCGTCATGCTAACATAATATAATTATTACAGTACATATCGCTACCGTCATGCTAACATAATATAGTTATTACAGTACACATCGCTACCGTCATGCTAACATAATATAGTTATTACAGTACACATCACTACCGTCATGCTAAAATAATATAGTTATTACAGTACACATCGCTACGCTCATGCTAAAATAATATAGTTATTACAGTACACATCGCTACGCTCATGCTAAAATAATATAGTTATTACAGTACACATCGCTACCGTCATGCTAACATAATATAATTATTACAGTACACATCACTACCGTCATGATAGAATAATATAGTTATTACAGTACACATCACTACGGTCATGCTAAACTAATATAGCTATTACAGTACACATCACTACCGCCATGATAAAATAATATAGTTATTACAGTACACATCGCTACCGTCATGATAAAATAATATAGTTATTACAGTACACATCGCTACGGTCATGCTAAACTAATATAGTTATTACAGTACACATCGCTACCGTCATGATAAAATAATATAGTTATTACAGTACACATCGCTACCGTCATGCTAAAATAATATAGTTATTACAGTACACATCGCTACCGTCATGCTAACATAATATAGTTATTACAGTACACATCGCTACCGTCATGCTAAAATAATATAGTTATTACAGTACACATCGCTACCGTCATGCTAAAATAATATAGTTATTACAGTACACATCGCTACGGTCATGCTAAAATAATATAGTTATTACAGTACACATCGCTACCGTCATGCTAAAATAATATAGTTATTACAGTACACATCGCTACCGTCATGCTAAAATAATATAGTTATTACAGTACACATCGCTACCGTCATGCTAAAATAATATAGTTATTACAGTACACATCGCTACCGTCATGCTAAAATAATATAGTTATTACAGTACACATCGCTACGGTCATGCTAAAATAATATAGTTATTACAGTACACATCGCTACCGTCATGCTAAAATAATATAGTTATTACAGTACACATCGCTACGGTCATGCTAAAATAATATAGTTATTACAGTACACATCGCTACGGTCATGCTAAAATAATATAGTTATTACAGTACACATCGCTACCGTCATGCTAAACTAATATAGTTATTACAGTACACATCGCTACGGTCATGCTAAACTAATATAGTTATTACAGTACACATCGCTACGCTCATTTTGGTAACACCAATCGCTAATGTTGGTAAAACTTGTTGTCCAACCCATTTGCTTCTAGATTTCATTCTTACAGTGTTCAAGTATAAGCATAGCATTGCAGTTATATCATTTTGCTTAAATATTTATCAGGTCTATAAAATGTGAAATAAATCTATTTAAACAGCATTACAAACATTAATAGAGACCTCACCAATTTTGATCAGCGGTGCCGCAATTAACGACACCGAATGACCCGCTTTCTGTGTCATTATAATGTTCCGTCTTTGTGTATCGTTGTACATTTACTCACCACTTACAGTTAATCTTCCACTTTTATAAGTCACTGTTAACCTAGGGACATTATAATAATAATATATCAGTACGATTATTCTAAAAATAATCAGAATGTTATATATCTAGAGTGCTACAAGTGAGTGTGTCATTGATCGGCATGGCCGTACTTTAGATATTTACAAGTGAGTGTGTCATTGATCGGCATGGCCGTACTTTAGATATTTACAAGTGAGTGTGTCATTGATCGGCATGGCCGTACTTTAGATATTTACAAGTGAGTGTGTCATTGATCGGCATGGCCGTACTTTAGATATTTACAAGTGATTGTGTCATTGATCGGCATGGCCGTACTTTAGATATTTACAAGTGAGTGTGTCATTGATCGGCATGGCCGTACTTTAGATATTTACAAGTGAGTGTGTCATTGATCGGCATGGCCGTACTTTAGATATTTACAAGTGATTGTGTCATTGATCGGCATGGCCGTACTTTAGATATTTACAAGTGAGTGTGTCATTGATCGGCATGGCCGTACTTTAGATATTTACAAGTGATTGTGTCATTGATCGGCATGGCCGTACTTTAGATATTTACAAGTGAGTGTGTCATTGATCGGCATGGCCGTACTTTAGATATTTACAAGTGATTGTGTCATTGATCGGCATGGCCGTACTTTAGATATTTACAAGTGAGTGTGTCATTGATCGGCATGGCCGTACTTTAGATATTTACAAGTGAGTGTGTCATTGATCGGCATGGCCGTACTTTAGATATTTACAAGTGATTGTGTCATTGATCGGCATGGCCGTACTTTAGATATTTACAAGTGATTGTGTCATTGATCGGCATGGCCGTACTTTAGATATTTACAAGTGAGTGTGTCATTGATCGGCTTGGATTACTTTAGATATTTACAAGTGATTGTGTCATTGATCGGCATGGATTACTTTAGATATTTACAAGTGATTGTGTCATTGATCGGCTTGGATTACTTTAGATATTTACAAGTGATTGTGTCATTGATCGGCATGGATTACTTTAGATATTTACAAGTGATTGTGTCATTGATCGGCTTGGATTACTTTAGATATTTACAAGTGAGTGTGTCATTGATCGGCTTGGATTACTTTAGATATTTACAAGTGATTGTGTCATTGATCGGCATGGATTACTTTAGATATTTACAAGTGATTGTGTCATTGATCGGCTTGGATTACTTTAGATATTTACAAGTGATTGTGTCATTGATCGGCATGGATTACTTTAGATATTTACAAGTGATTGTGTCATTGATCGGCTTGGATTACTTTAGATATTTACAAGTGATTGTGTCATTGATCGGCATGGATTACTTTAGATATTTACAAGTGATTGTGTCATTGATCGGCTTGGATTACTTTAGATATTTACAAGTGATTGTGTCATTGATCGGCATGGATTACTTTAGATATTTACAAGTGATTGTGTCATTGATCGGCTTGGATTACTTTAGATATTTACAAGTGATTGTGTCATTGATCGGCATGGATTACTTTAGATATTTACAAGTGATTGTGTCATTGATCGGCTTGGATTACTTTAGATATTTACAAGTGAGTGTGTCATTGATCGGCATGGCCGTACTTTAGATATTTACAAGTGATTGTGTCATTGATCGGCTTGGCCGTACTTTAGATCTTTACAAGTGAATGTGTCATTGATCGGCTTGGCCGTACTTTAGATCTTTACAAGTGAGTGTGTCATTGATCGGCTTGGCCGTACTTTAGATATTTACAAGTGATTGTGTCATTGATCGGCATGGCCGTACTTTAGATATTTACAAGTGAGTGTGTCATTGATCGGCTTGGCCGTACTTTAGATATTTACAAGTGATTGTGTCATTGATCGGCATGGCCGTACTTTAGATATTTACAAGTGATTGTGTCATTGATCGGCATGGATTACTTTAGATATTTACAAGTGATTGTGTCATTGATCGGCTTGGCCGTACTTTAGATATTTACAAGTGATTGTGTCATTGATCGGCATGGCCGTACTTTAGATATTTACAAGTGAGTGTGTCATTGATCGGCATGGATTACTTTAGATATTTACAAGTGATTGTGTCATTGATCGGCATGGATTACTTTATATATTTACAAGTGATTGTGTCATTGATCGGCTTGGCCGTACTTTAGATCTTTACAAGTGATTGTGTCATTGATCGGCATGGATTACTTTAGATATTTACAAGTGATTGTGTCATTGATCGGCATGGCCGTACTTTAGATATTTACAAGTGATTGTGTCATTGATCGGCATGGATTACTTTAGATATTTACAAGTGATTGTGTCATTGATCGGCATGGATTACTTTAGATATTTACAAGTGATTGTGTCATTGATCGGCATGGATTACTTTAGATATTTACAAGTGATTGTGTCATTGATCGGCATGGCCGTACTTTAGATCTTTACATAAATGACATCAACGTGTATACATACATGTACGTCTGTCTGTGGTTGTCTTGCTCAATGTTCAATGAGGCATTCAAGGAATGGTTTACACAATATAAAACTATATCCGTGTTCCTTGTCTGTGTATGTACGTTGATTTTGAATGGCTTTATAATAGTCATGCTGTACAATAACTCCAAGATCTTTTTCAATATCGGGGGATTATTTCAAATATTTGAAACAACTTTGTATCAAGAAAATATCTAACTTTATTTGTGGACAAACTTGCGAGAGTGTGAAAACATATACATATTGATTATGCACCTTCACTACACAATTAACACGAGAATAATCTTGCAAATACATTCTTGTAGAAAGAATAATTAGAAACAAACAACCCAGATTACCATTCCGTGACATTCCGTATATTTGTCTACAGTTGGCGAGATGACTGGTGTATCATACATGTGTTAGACTATCTATCTCTTGTTATTGTTGATCTATTATTCGATCGAAATTGTATTCTTAAAAAAAACATACATCGTGATCTAAGTTACACTTGATATTCACTTGATATTCTGGTATATATATCTACTGGACATGTAGAATATACAATGCTAAGAATGGTGCATTCTCGTGCATTATCGTGCATTCTCGCACATGCAGAATGTGTTTTTTTCCTACTCCACCATGAAGAACGTACCTATTTTTGTTCGTCATTGAATCATAATGGACTTTGCGATCACTACTAGTCTGATAACAGTCGGCATACACGATACATATCACCATCAAGATGCGTTGTGCGATTCACGTGGACACATGCGACGCTACAAACATATATATAAACAAATATATGAGATGGGGCCAGGCGACTTACATCAGAGCCGCTCCATAAAACAGCATTTATTTCATCTAATGGATTTACAGTTTTCACTGCATAGTGTACTGACGTTATCAAACTTCAATTGGAAACAGACCATACGGCGATGTGACTGTGAAGTGTCATGTGATACATAAGTATTCATAGCACACTGTGACCGGAATGTTGAAATAATTAACCATCGTGTGTCCAACATCGTTACGTGAGTTTTCATTTTCTGCGAGTGTTATTCTTTTTGTCTTTATTTAACACTGGGAGAGACGGCTTTAATGCTCCCATGTTATAATGATTGTATACAGTTTTTCCACCACGTGCACTTTGTGGCACGGCAACTGTGGCCCCGTGCTCTTGTTGTACCACCTGACTCTGGCCTTCTTGCTGCTGTTGGACTTTGGCATCGTCGTCAAGACATCCGTTCACTAGCAAGCTACGAATGTCTTTAATGTCCTTGCTCATTGAATAATTCTGTTCTCTCAAAAATCGCATCTCCTCCCACTGTTTTTTCATGACGTCACGCATCCTCTCCACTTCCAAACGCATGGAATACGATACTTTAGCTAGTTCTTCCTTGAACTTCAATTGCAGAGACTTCTTATCCGAGTCCATTAATTTAATCTGGCCACTCTGCGTTGTAATCACTTCTCGCGCCTTGGTTAGCTCTGATTCAAGAGTGGTTAGATTGAGCTTCAGTTCACTCACTTCTTTTCTTAAGGAGCTCACGTGTTTGTCCTTGTCGCCAAACACTCCTTCCATTTCAAGCCTCTCCTTTTCTATAGTGAGGTTAGCTAGTTCTGACACCAGATCATTGGCGTATGTTTTTGCACTATTCACTTCTTCATTCAGCTTGTCTATCTGACTCCGAAGATATTTCATATCACTTTCCCTCTTCTCATTTTCACTCGTGATTTCTTTGATAGTTGAATCTTTCGAGAGAAGCTGGTGTTTTAGTATATGTATCTCTTCTACTTTTGTCTTTAGTTTGGCTCCCGTTTCGGCTAGTAAGGCTTGTTTTTGTGCGGCATGGTGCCGGGTATCAAAGTCCAATCGCAACCTCAGTGTTTCTATTTGCTTTTCCAACGTTTTGTTTATTCCAGCAAGTTCATCTATCAACAAAGGATTACTATCTTCTTCAAGTTCTGTCTCCGAATCTGCCGGGAGCGAATTGGATGCCATTAACAAGCCGGAAGCAGCAGCAGCAGCGCCATCTGCTGCCTGTTCGCAATCTTGCTTTGGATAACTTTGACCTTGGATACGAAATATCCCCCCACTTCTAATTCCTGCGCTCTGAAATTATTTATAAAGAATACTTTTTATTCTTACAAATTAAATAATATTCATATAGTTATGTTACACACGTAAAATACAAACATGAATTCGATCATGTTTCATTATTTTGCTCATTTTAGTTGTAGTCAATTCCAAGCAATACAACGATAGTGCTGATAAAAGAACAACTGGTGAATCAAAAGTACCAATATGGGCATTGTTTTGAAATACTTACAGAATGACCAAGTTAAGATAATCTGCATACAATCAATTACGTCTGACATCAGGGATATGTACAATCATGTGCACTCAAGGACGTGTGCAACCAAGGACGTGTACAATCATGTACACTCAATAACGTGTACACTCAGTTATGTGTATAATTACGGACGCGTACAATCATGTACAATTAAGGACGTATATAATCAGAGACGTATGTAATCAGGGACGTGTACACTCATGTACAATCAAAGAAGTGTACAATTAGGGACGTGTACACTCATGTACAATCAAAGAAGTGTACAATCAGGGACGTGTACACTCATGTACAATCAAAGAAGTGTACAATTAGGGACGTGTACACCCATGTACAATCAAAGAAGTGTACAATCAGGGACGTGTACACTCATGTACAATCAAAGAAGTGTACAATCAGGGACGTGCACAAACATGGACGTGTACAATTAGAGACGTGTTCAATCAGGGACGTGTACAATCAGGGACGTGTACAATCAGGGACGCGTACAATCAAGGACGTGTACAATCAAGGACGTGTACAATCAGGGACGTGTACAATCAAGGACGTGTACAATCAGGGACGTGTACAATCAGGGACGTGTACAATCAGGGACGTGTACAATCAGGGACGTGTTCAATCAAGGACGTGTACAATCAGAGAAGTGCGCAATCAGGGACGTGTACAATCAGGGACATGTACAATCAGGGACGTGTACAATCAAGGACGTGTACAATCAGGGACGTGCGTACAATCAATGACGTGTACAATCAAGGACGTGTACAATCAGGGACGTGTACAATCAAGGACGCGTACAATCAAGGACGTGTACAATCAGAGAAGTGCGCAATCAGGGACGCGTACAATCAAGGACGTGTATAATCAGAGAAGTGCGCAATCAGGGATGTGCACAAGCATGTACAATCAGGGACGTGTACAATCAAGGACGTGTATAATCAGAGAAGTGCGCAATCAGGGATGTTCACAAGAATGTACAATCAGGGACGTGTACAATCAAGGACGTGTACAATCAGAGAAGTGCGCAATCAGGGATGTGCACAAGCATGTACAACCAGGGACGTGTACAATCAAGGACGTGTATAATCAGAGAAGTGCGCAATCAGGGATGTGCACAAGCATGTACAATCAGGGACGTGTACAATCAAAGACGTGTATAATCAGAGAAGTGCGCAATCAGGGATGTGCACAAGCATGTACAATCAGGGACGTGTACAATCAAGGACGTGTATAATCAGAGAAGTGCGCAATCAGGGATGTGCACAGGCATGTACAATCAGGGACGTGTGTAATCATGGATGTGTACAATCAAGTACAATAAGGGACGTGTACAATCAGGGACGTGTACAATCAAGTACAATCAGGGATGTGTACAATTAGGGACGTGCAAAATCAGGGATGTGCACACTCATGTACACTCAGGGATGTGCACACTCATGTACAATCAGGGATGTGTACAAACAGGGACGTGTAGAATTAGCGACGTGTGCAATCAGGGACGTGTACAATCAGGGACGTGTACAATCATGTACAATCAAGGACGTGTATACTCAGGATGTGTTCAATCAGTGACGTGTGCAACCCTTTACAAACAATGACGTGTGCAATTAGGGACACCAGGGACGTGTGCAATCAGGGAGGTGTGCAATCAGGGAGGTGTGTAATCAGGGAGGTGTGCAATTATGGAGATGTGCAATCAGGGAGGTATGCAATCAGAGAGGTGTGCAATCAGGGAGGTGTGTAATGAGGGAGGTGTGTAATGAGGGAGATGAGCAATCAGGGAGGTGTGTACTCAGGAAGGTGTGTAATTAGAGAGGTGGGCAATCAGGGAGGTGTGCAATCAGGGAGGTGTGCAATCAAGGAGGTGTGCAATCAGGGAGGTGTGCAATCAGGGAAGTGTGCAATCAGGGAGGTGTGTAATCAGGGAGGTGTGTAATTAGGGATGTGTGCAATCAGGGATGTGTGTAATCAGGGATGTGTGTAATCAGGGAGGTGTGCAATCAGGGAGGTGTGTAATCAGGGAGGTATGCAATGAGGGAGGTGTGCAATGAAGGAGGTGTGCAATGAGGGAGGTGTGCAATGAGGGAGGTGTACACTCAGGGAGGTGTGTAATCAGGGAGGTGTGCAATCAGGGAGGTGTGTAATCAGGGAGGTATGCAATCAGGGATGTGTGTAATCAGGGAGGTGTAATCAGGGAGGTATGCAATCAGTGATGTGTGTAATCAGGGAGGTGTGCAATCAGTGATGTGTGTAATCAGGGAGGTGTGTAATCAGGGAGGTGTGCAATCAGGGAGGTGTGTAATCAGGGAGGTGTGCAATCAGTGATGTGTGTAATCAGGGAGGTGTGCAATCAGGGAGGTGTGTAATCAGGGAGGTGTGCAATCAGGGAGGTGTGTAATCAGGGAGGTGTGTAATTAGGGAGGTGTGTAATCAGAGATGTGTGTAATCAGGGAGGTGTACAATCAGGGAGGTGTAATGAGGGAGGTGTGCAATCAGGGAGGTGTACAATCAGGGCGGTGTGCACTCAGGGAGGTGTGTAATCAGGGAAGTGTGTAATCAGGGAGGTGTGTAATCAGGGAGGTGTGTAATCAGGGTGGTGTGTAATCAGGGAGGTGTGCAATCAGTGATGTGTGTAATCAGGGAGGTGTACAATCAGGGAGATGTGTAATCAGGGTGGTGTGTAATCAGGGAGGTGTGTAATCAGGGAGGTGTGTAATCAGGGTGGTGTGTAATCAGGGAGGTGTAATCAGGGAGGTGTAATCAGGGAGGTGTGTAATTAGGGAGGTGTGTAATCAGTGATGTGTGTTATCAGGGAGGTGTACAATCAGGGAGGTGTAATCAGGGAGGTATGCAATCAGGGAGGTGTGTACTCAGGGAGGTGTGTAATCAGGGAGGTGTGTAATCAGGGAGGTGTGCAATCAGGGAGGTGTGCAATCAGGGAGGTGTGTACTCAGGGAGGTGTGTAATCAGGGAGGTGTGTACTCAGGGAGGTGTGTAATCAGGGAGGTGTGTACTCAGGGAGGTGTGTAATTAGGGAGGTGTGCAATCAGGGAGGTGTGTAATCAGTGATGTGTGTAATCAGGGAGGTGTGCAATCAGGGAGGAGTAATCAGGGAGGTATGCAATCAGGGACGTGTGTAATCAGGGAGGTGTACAATCAGGGAGGTGTGCAATCAGGGAGGTGTGTAATCAGGGAGGTGTGTAATCAGGGAGGTGTGTAATCAGGGAGGTGTGTAATCAGGGAGGTGTGCAATCAGGGATGTGTGTAATCAGGGAGGTGTGCACTCTGTGGTATATCCTTCCATGTTATAAGGACTAACTTACACTCGGTGCTATATCCTTCCATGCTATAAGGACTAACTTACACTCGGGGGTATATCCTTCCATGTTATAAGGACTAACTTACACTCGGTGGTATATCCTTCCATGTTATAAGGACTAACGTACACTCGGTGGTATATCCTTCCATGCTATAAGGACTAACTTACACTCGGGGGTATATCCTTCATTGTTATAAGGACTAACGTACACTCGGTGGTATATATCCTTCCATGTTATAAGGACTAACTTACACTCGCTGGTATATCCTTCCATGCTATAAGGACTAACGTACACTCGGTGGTATATCCTTCCATGTTATAAGGACTAACCTACACTCGGTGGTATATCCTTCCCTGTTATAAGGACTAACGTACACTCGGTGGTATATCCTTCCATGTTATAAGGACTAACGTACACTCGGTGGTATATCCTTCCCTGTTATAAGGACTAACGTACACTCGGTGGTATATCCTTCCATGTTATAAGGACTAACGTACACTCGGTGGTATATCCTTCCGTGATATAAGGACTAACTTACACTCGGTGGTATATCCTTCCATGTTTTAAGGACTAACTTACACTCGGTGGTATATCCTTCCATGTTATAAGGACTACCTTACACTCGGTGGTATATCCTTCCATGTTATAAGGACTAACGTACACTCGGTGGTATATCCTTCCATGTTATAAGGACTAACTTACACTCGGTGGTATATCCTTCCATGTTATAAGGACTAACGTACACTCGGTGGTATATCCTTCCGTGTTATAAGGAATAACCTACACTCGGTGGTATATCCTTCCCTGTTATAAGGACTAACTTACACTCGGTGGTATATCCTTCCATGCTATAAGGACTAACTTACACTCGGGGGTATATCCTTCATTGTTATAAGGACTAACGTACACTCGGTGGTATATATCCTTCCATGTTATAAGGACTAACTTACACTCGCTGGTATATCCTTCCATGCTATAAGGACTAACGTACACTCGGTGGTATATCCTTCCGTGTTATAAGGAATAACCTACACTCGGTGGTATATCCTTCCCTGTTATAAGGACTAACTTACACTCGGTGGTATATCCTTCCATGTTATAAGGACTAACGTACACTCGGTGGTATATCCTTCCATGCTATAAGGACTAACTTACACTCGGGGGTATATCCTTCATTGTTATAAGGACTAACGTACACTCGGTGGTATATATCCTTCCATGTTATAAGGACTAACTTACACTCGCTGGTATATCCTTCCATGCTATAAGGACTAACGTACACTCGGTGGTATATCCTTCCGTGTTATAAGGACTAACGTACACTCGGGGGTATATCCTTCATTGTTATAAGGACTAACTTACACTCGGGGATATATCCTTCATTGTTATAAGGACTAACTTACACTCGGTGGTATATCCTTCCATGTTATAAGGACTAACGTACACTCGGGGTGTATCCTTCATTGTTATAAGGACTAACGCACACTCGGGGGTATATCCTTCCATGTTATAAGGACTAACTTACACTCGGGGGTATATCCTTCCATGTTATAAGGACTAATTTAAACTCTGTGGTATATCCTTCCATGTTATAAGGACTAACTTACACTCGGTGGTATATCCTTCCATGTTATAAGGACTACCTTACACTCGGTGATGTATTCTTCCATGTTATAAGGACTAACGTACACTCGGTGATATATCCATCCATATTATAAGGACTAACGTACACTCGGTGGTATATCCTTCCATGCTATAAGGACTAACTTGCACTCGGTGGTATATCCTTCCATGTTATAAGGACTAACGTACACTCGGTGGTATATCCTTCCATGTTATAAGGACTAATGTACACTCGGTGGTATATCCTTCCATGTTATAAGGACTAATGTACACTCGGTGGTATATCCTTCCATGTTATAAGGACTACCTTACACTCGGTGGTATATCCTTCCCTGTTATAAGGACTAACGTACACTCGGTGGTATATCCTTCCGTGATATAAGGACTAACTTACACTCGGTGGTATATCCTTCCATGTTTTAAGGACAAACTTACACTCGGTGGTATATCCTTCCATGTTATAAGGACTAACTTACACTCGGTGGTATATCCTTCCATGTTATAAGGACTACCTTACACTCGGTGGTATATCCTTCCGTGTTATAAGGACTAACTTACACTCGGTGGTATATCCTTCCATGTTATAAGGACTACCTTACACTCGGTGGTATATCCTTCCGTGTTATAAGGACTAACCTACACTCGGTGGTATATCCTTCCCTGTTATAAGGACTAACTTACACTCGGTGGTATATCCTTCCATGTTATAAGGACTACCTTACACTCGGTGGTATATCCTTCCATGTTATAAGGACTAACGTACACTCGGGGGTATATCCTTCCATGTTATAAGGACTAACTTACACTCGGTGGTATATCCTTCCATGTTATAAGGACTACCTTACACTCGGTGGTATATCCTTCGATGTTATAAGGACTAACGTACACTCGGTGGTATATCCGTCCATGTTATAAGGACTAACGTACACTCGGTGGTATATCCGTCCATGTTATAAGGACTAACTTACACTCGGCGGTATATCCTTCCATGTTATAAGGACTAACTTACACTCGGTGGTATATCCTTCCGTGTTATAAGGACTAACTTACACTCGGTGGTATATCCTTCCATGTTATAAGGACTAACGTACACTCGGTGGTATATCCTTCGATGTTATAAGGACTAACGTACACTCGGTGGTATATCCTTCCATGTTATAAGGACTAATGTACACTCGGTGGTATATCCTTCCATGTTATAAGGACTAACTTACACTCGGGGGTATATCCTTCGATGTTATAAGGACTAACTTACACTCGGGGGTATATCCTTCCATGTTATAAGGACTAACGTACACTCGGTGGTATATCCTTCCGTGTTATAAGGACTAACCTACACTCGGTGGTATATCCCTCCCTGTTATAAGGACTAACTTACACTCGGTGGTATATCCTTCCATGTTATAAGGACTACTTACACTCGGTGGTATATCCTTCCATGTTATAAGGACTAACTTACACTCGGGGGTATATCCTTCCATGTTATAAGGACTACTTACACTCGGTGGTATATCCTTCCATGTTATAAGGACTAACCTACACTCGGTGGTATATCCTTCCATGTTATAAGGACTAACTTGCACTAGGTGGTATATCCATCCATGTCATTATGACTAACTTACCCTCGAGTTTCCGGTTTCCGTTATGATAAGAAATGATCAACAGAACGAATATTAAATCTACATAGTTTCTAAATGTATGATGTAAATAAAGTAACATATCTCTTTTATTCAAATAATTAGAAATGAATATAATTTCGTAAATAACAATGGGCTCTGCACATTGTATCACGACCCGGCGTCTGTGGTCACTTGTACCGGACATTTTATGACCTTTCAAAAAATCAATTTCGCTTAACATCGAATGGATGTAACTCTTTATAACACTTTTACAGTTTAACAAGCATGTTCACAATGTGGACACCTGAATTCATCACCTAAACATGACCTTTGAACAGTAAATGAGGTGGGTCCAATGGTCACATACATCACACTGTGCCCAATTAACAATAAATAATAGAGTGACATTTAACATGATCATCACCAACACATTCATTATCAACAGGTTCTGTAAGGGCCGTACATGCAATACGTTTACTCAAATCCTTTCAGATTTAAATGATTGCTTGAATACTTGTCTCTTTTTAAAATAAACTGTCAACGGGTACTATTGTTTGTCTCAGATGAGACAGATGGATCACCGAATGGACATTACGCAGGAGAGGTGGAACTGCAATTAATGGTTCATTATCAGCCAATGGGACTGTCTCAGGAGCATTAGAGAGCGGGTCGAGTGCCTGCTCATGGTCATCTACCTGCATGTCTTGTTCACCTGACGTGTCTGCCTGCATTTCAGAACTCAACGGGTTCATTTCAAATAAATCAGTGTCCATCACTTCTGGTTGACATGAGAAAATCCCTGACCTTCTGAATTCGGACTGCAAACTAGTGACAGAAAGTGCAGATGCTTATGCTTTACATGATATAAAGCACACCGTGTACCTATCCACCACCCAACCTGTATTCCGCTGAAACATTTTACATTCAGTGATGTATATTTTGGCAAAAGGACCAGAGCACCAACCATCCATAGGCTGTAAAATATGGGATATGTGTGGTGACAAACAGACAAATACTGTCATGGTTTATGGCCCAGTCACTGATATATGGTGAAAGATGCGACCGATGACCAGCATACAAGAGGAGAAGTGGACGCTTTCCAGTGGCATATCTGACTGAATGGGTCTCCATGTAATTCTGGAATACTTCCCATTGAACCATCCATAAGTGGTAGCAGTAGGTGAAGCATATTCCACCAACTCTTGTTCTCATCATGGCTCCTAAAGTACATCAATAAGTACAGAACATAATAGAGAGCTCCTTCTCCAACTAGTACAGAACCTAACAGAGAGCACCTTCTCCACAACACTCGGGTAGGCATTGGTAAGGGCTGTTGGTGAATATTGCTGGTACTTTCACTTTGGACTGCCATAAACCCTAAACAATTAAAATATATTCCTATAAGTGCACTATACGACACATCGTTTTGTTGACGATGACAGTAAACAATTGTATGGACCTCAAACACTATAAGAGAAGGCTCCAAAACTATCTCCCCTTACACTAACTAAAATTGTAATGCAGTCTATTTTGACCTACACATTAAATGACATTGACCTACACATTAAATGACAGGTAGCTAAACAAATCAGACGACACAAAACAAAACTGGAAAAGGTCAATATTTTACAGTAAAACAAATGGACAAATAGTGATGCAATATTGCATTATGACAGATAACATGTTTTATGCCAATATAAGGAAAATAACCGATTACTTACGCCTCCAAGGATTATACAGAGCATTTTGTTGCCAATTATGAAAACTGACCATTGACAGTCTCGCTTCCTGGTCGGTGACGTCAGAAAACACCGATCGCGTGCAGTATTGCAAATACTTCCAGGATATCGAAAACAAAGGTTTGGGGACACTAGAGGATACAATCGGTGACCTGTTCTTCCATGTCATTATGACTAACTTAACTTACACTCGGTGGTATATCCTTCCATGACATTATGACTAACTTACACTCGGTGGTATATCCTTCCATGTTATTATGACTAACTTACACTAAGTGGTATATCCTTCCATGTCATTATGACTAACTTACCATCTGTGACATGTCTTCCATATCATTAAGACTAACTCGCACTCGGTGGTATATCCTTCCATGTCACTAAGACTAACTTACACTCGGTGATATATCCTGCCATGTCCTTAAGATTAACGTACACTCGGTGGTATATCCTTCCATGCCACTAAGATTAACCTACACTCGGTGGTATATCCGTCCATGTCATTAAGACTAACTTACACTCGGTGGTATATCCTTCCATGTCATTAAATACTCATGGTTACCTGTCCTTCGATGCCATTATGACTAACTTACACTCAGTGACTTGTCCTTCCATGTCATTAGGATTAACCTACACCCGGTTACCTGTCCTTAGATGTCATTATGACTAACTTACACTCAGTGACATGTCTTTCTTCAAAGTTTTTTGTCTTCTCTGATTTCTGAAATATAAATACAGTAACATCAACTATTTCGACTGAACATGAGTAATTGTATGTCTAGGTATTATTAGTAGACGTTCGCGGTAGAACATTATTAGGACGTGTACATTTTACGCCCACACCGCCTGTCAAAGTACAACACAATAACATGCAAACACACAGTTTGATTTAACGTTTAACCATAACAAAGGGGTTTCATCCGCTAAAAGCGACAGGCGGGCAGCACAGTCATCGGCGCGCTTGACTGCATGGCATATAAAGACCAAACGATGGACAACACTACAGGCGGATCTGTAGTCCAGTGGTAACACGCTGGACTGGTAATACAGGGATCGCAGGTTCGATCCCCCGTCTGACCCAAATCAAATTAACAGTCTTTCAGATGGGACGTTAAACCGAGGTCTCGTGTTGGTGCTTTACACCGTGCACATAAAAGAACCAGAGGAGACTCTGGAATGGGTCTCTGTCTGTATCATTGCACTATCCTCCAACAATCTAAAATGACTAATCTCTTCAGGAGGCGACGCTCATATGGACAACCGGTAGCGACGATAAATAAACGTAAAACATACACTATTACCGTTATCAACGAGTTAAATATTGAGCCGGTAATAAGTAATTCGGACAGTACTATACATCCGGATAGCAAGGAATCTGGCCGGAGGATTGTTGAATTGGGGCGGCACCTGCTAGACAAGCTGTGTGGAATGTGGCCAGCAGTTGAACCTGGCAAACAGGAGAGAAACTCTACGGTTTCGAGTCTGTGTTGTCGATTGAACTTGAACAATATCTCAATGAAGGCGTATACGGAGTTATTAACTTGGAGAATCTTGAGTTGAGAACAATTGGTATGTTAGTTTATGCAAGTTTGCATGCGGGAATTATCGAGTCGTACAATTTCTTTAACATGATATAGAATTATTCCAATGTTAGTCATTCGTACAAAGATAAAACATTCTCATAGTATATATAATGTTGGTCACATTGATGCATTAAATGTTAGCAACAAATAGCCTTTGTAGACAAATGCATTTATATGTAGGCCTATATAACGACTGCCTATAATAATATTAAATGCAATACAGTTGCGGGTACCGGAAGTAGCCATCATAATTGTATAGCGCCACAAGCGGCTTTTTATACTATCAATTACCATCAATGGATACTGTTCCTATTTCCCGGATAATTATAATATACAATCATATAAAATCAATTCATGAGTTCGCATTTTCAAGATAATGCATACAATAATATGTAATGAATTAGTTCAATAGATTATCTCGTATATTCAAGTTAACACGTGTACAAATATGTAATCATATCATTCAATTCATGAATTTGTAAAACGATACTGCAGCGCTTATATTTGTAATAATAGTGTATACAAATTTAGTTTAGCTCTATTGTGAAACAAGTTCTTTCAACTTATATCAATCACTCTCGAGACCTCATTCCTGATGGAATCCATCGCCATGAAGGAGAGAGAAGAGACATGCGGAATTTAAATGCCTTGCCTAAGGGCACAATCGTAACGGCTCCAGCAGGGGCTCGAACTCCGGACCTTTCGCATATTTGTAATAATACGGCTGAGCATAGTAAGCGTTGTGCAAAAACAGCTATTTTGCACACGAAAATATATATTCTGCATTAATAGATCTACCGTTCACAAGAGATATGTGAGTATAGTGGTGATTATACATGTGGTTCATACATATTGTCGTGGATGGTGGACTAGGGATCAGATAGTAGTAATAGTACCCATGCATGTGCAGAGCTGTAGGATTCCCATATTAGCTCAGTGAACGTACTGGTGTTCAGTATTTGGGCCTAATGTTCGAGTCTTCTAGGAGGCATAGGGTCGAGTCTCTCAAGACGGTGGCACATTTCATTTCTTTTGATGTCAAAGTTGACACGATGTGGTTGTTCACTCTTCCGTTGACTGCGCAAGCATTTACCACGAACACTTAACACGTCCTCATCGGTATATCTGTACTTTAGAGAAATAACCTTCACACCTACGTCTATTATGAGATGGGCTGTTGACAAATTAATCAATTACTGGAGAATATATTATTTTTCACACCTTGATTGGTCGGCTCAAACATTTGTGATGCTGGCTTGTATGCCCATGTTTTATCAGCTTTAGAGCTGAGCCGTGCCATATGCCAAGCCCTTGAATCATGTATAAATATCATGCTCTTCACATCAATTTCATTACAACCATGGCGTCTATTTTTCCATGCGTTTTTTGCTCTCGTCACGTTTCCAGCCGTATGCATGCTCTTAGCTGCGATAAGTGCCACCGTTGGAATCATCGAAAATGCGGAATTATTTATTTTTTCTCCCCCATTCACTTTAATTAATGTTGATTAGTGGCCTGAAACCTAGATAGATAATCACTCCTGGTATGGCAAACACACGGCTACATAGTCCCATTCATAATTGTGTCTAATTACCTAAATAGCTAATAATAGCATTATTATAATGGGCCTGTATAGTGCAGTACTATATATATATAAAATACGAACCTGTGAGTATACGAATGCACTAGTATACGAAACTACCATTAGACGAACAAGGGATTATACGAAATCACCTGATTCACCTAAAACCCTTGCCTTCTTGCTTTCAACGAGATATTCTTATCTGGGTAAAATAAAACCGAGAAATTCGTCGGAATTTTATCTAGATTAACTCGATGCAGGTCTGCGTTAGACGCCATTTTGTTAGATAGCTTGTCTCGCGTGGTTACAGCGAGCACCTGTAACTATGGGGGGCGTGCCTAAGTAGCGTTTGCAGAAAGGTCAATTATCGACAGGGCGGTGATCTAATAAAGACACTAGAAATTAATGAGGCTTGAAGTGACTATGATATAGATAAGAGATTCACGAGATGTGAATAAACGAAATAGAAGAACATAAAAATAGACGATAGAGTAAAATAGATAGAAAAGAACTTTGTGTTACGTTATTATTGAACTGATAGAGAGTCCTGAACTATACCCTTAGACAACCGACCAGAGAGTTTATATAGCTTAATCCTTGGAAAGAGCCATAAATAGACCAGACGTAGAGTAAGAGCAGACGAGGGGGGACACCACAACGTACGTATATTTAACACCTATATATCCATCAATTTTGCCTGCTTAGAATACAGATAAATAAAATGGATTAACAATGATACGAGCACCTAGTTAACCGGCTTTTCATTGTCTTCAAGTCACCATTTTCATGAGTGTCCGATTTTGTTTCACTGTGTTACGCTAATAGCGGATATACGATGCATGTCGTATTTAGACAATTGTTTATTAGAACAATTGAAACAGTAGCTTAATAGTACCTTGATAAAGTGGCTGACGGAAAGTCAATGCTATTCTAGACGCGATAAATAATGTTGAATGGTTTATGGCATGGATTGTGGAAGTCATTAAAGAAAACTGTTTTCTTCCATTTTGCCAAACAACTCATAAAAGTAATGCCTTAGAAACCGTCGCACGTACTATGCAACATACAATCGTAAGTGAACCCATATGAAATATACTAGACGTAAGAACCAACTATTTTGCAATGACGGACATGATATATTGTCAACTACAAACGTAGTATTGCTATGTCAGTATATGCATTATGTGTATTGTGTACCTGTTTCAGATTCTGGATTAAGCATAATGCATCCAGCATCTGTGGTATTTCAGCTAGTGCTGGATGGATCTGCGCGTGCGCAATTCGAATGCACACCTACCCAGATTGGGCAGCCAATAGGCGAATTTTGAATCTTCATAGACCAAGAATGCCCGTGGCATATATCCTTGTGACAGATGCTTGGTCAACACTTTTATTATGTACCCACATATGCAACGGAACAAATAATTAATGTTAAACTACTCTGGCACTAATCCCCTGTCATCCTATTACGCAGACGAGTAATATAGATTTTTCATAATAACTATCTAGTGTGAATGGCAGTAATTATCTGTGTAAAGATATGAAATATTTGATGTGCTTAATTGTAACGAACAAAAATTCTAAATTATATATGTATAAACTCTTCGAAATTTAGTAAGGTTGAAAACAGTTACTTATTAGTTATGAAATTGAAGTCTCTATAAATAAATTGACTCCCTTATCGTATATATAAAATGTACATCTAATAGGAATGAACAGGCTAAGAAATGAACAGGCTATGAAATGAACGGTTATGAAATGAAAAGGCTATGAAATGAACAATCTATGAAATGAACATGCTATGAAATGAACAAGCCATGAAACGAACACGCTATGAAATGAACAGGCTATGAAATGAAAAGGCTATGAAATGAACAAGCTATGAATATGCTATGAAATGAACAAGCCATGAAATGAACAAGCTATGAAATGAATAAGCCATGAAATGAACAGGCTATGAAATGAACAGGCTATGAAATGAAAAGGCTATGAAATGAACAAGCTATGAAATGAATATGCTATGAAATAAACAAGCTATGAAATAAACACGCTATGAAATGAACATGCTATCAATTTGAGCTTGATAGCATTGCTATTCGATTATATATATGGTCTACATATTTAATTCCCCTTTGACAGCAGTTCTTATAATATGTATTTTCTCCAACGTTTATAAAGTTGTTCCATAATATTTCATTTGCAAATCAATCTATATTTTCCTTGAAATTGACTTTATCTAAATGATAATAATATGATAATAATATGATAAATAATATGATAATAATATGATAATAATATCTCGCGAAAAGCTATGTTCAAGTTTTGCAGCACTGTGCTTAGCAGATATATACTGAGTCAAAAAAGAAACGATACCAAACTAAAAATGACATAAAACGGATAAAACCATAGAAAGGTTTAATATATTATTACGTATCAGTACCGGGTATCTTATTGCAACGTCAGCCAACCATAAACACAGGTAAATAAACACCCGATAATCCTGGAACGCCGAATTTCCGATTTGCACGTGCTCCTCAACAAAGACAACTTCCTACACATGTACAAATCGGAAAACCGGTTTATTGTACTGGTATTGCATTATCATCGAGGAAAAACACCTTGCATACCCATTGTTACCTCTAACAAAATGCCTAGACTAAACCGCAATCAGAGAATGCGTGCCATTGGCATGATTGACGGCGGTTTACGTCAGCATGACGTCGCAAACCGACTCGGGATTACGCGGATCACGATAACATGTCTACTTCGACGTTATCGAACACATGGATCGGTGGACGACCGTCCAAGATATGGTCGACCACGTGTGACGACGCGTGAACAGGACCGTCACATTCGGACGTCACATTTACGTGACCGGTTCCTACCTGCTACGCACACAGCTGCCGTTACTCCTGGGATGACCAACAATCGCATCAGTGCACAAACAGTCAGGAACCGGCTCGGTGACCGTGGCATTCGTGCCTATCGGCCATACGTTGGACCCATCCTGACACGACGTCACCGTGACGTACGGCGGGAATGGACGACGGAACGTGCTCGCTGGACTCGGTTACAGTGGAATTCGGTGATGTTTAGTGATGAATCGCGGTTCTGTTTGCGTCGAGCGGATGGCAGAGAGCGGGTATAGCGCAGACGCGGTGAACGTTACGCCGACGCATGTGTACGTCAGGTCGATCTGTTCGGTGGCGGAAGCGTTATGGCGTGGGGCGGTATCACCTTCGGCAGTCGCACTGAACTGTTAGTGGTGGACGGGAACCTAAACGCCCAGCGGTACTGTGATGAGATCCTTGCGCCAGTTGTTGTGCCGTTCTTTAACGCCAACAGAAACGTCACACTGTTCCAACAGGACAACGCCAGGTGTCATACTGCTCGGATTTCCACCACGTTATTGGAGCAGAACAATATTGAAACCCTGCCGTGGCCTGCTTTGTCACCAGACTTGTCACCCATAGAACATTTGTGGGATACGTCAGACGACGTCAGCCGGTAACGTTAAACCAACTGAGGGATGTTTTGCGTCAGAAGTGGACACATATTGACCAGCAAGAGATTCAGACACTCTTCCGTTCGATGCGACGGCGGTGCATTGCAGTGAGAGACGCAAGTGGTGCCCATACTCGGTATTGACGTCTGTGTGAAAACTCCATTAGACCCCTGTCCGACGAATTACGTCATCACGCAGCAGACAGTTTCGGAGGCTCATTATGCTTTATGTGCTCCTCTTTCAAACATGTTGGACTATCATCTTATGAATTTTCAAAGAATTTTCTTAATAAATGTTGACACATAAACACCAGGTATCGTTTCTTTTTTGACTCCGTATATTTGTCCTCCAAATTTATTAAATTGTTTTTGATATGTTTCTTTCCAATTACCTTTATTTTCGGGGTTTAATAAGAGTTTTACCCATTCAGCTTTTATGGAATTAACATATGCGTTTTTATCAACCATTTTAGCCCCATCCCCTATAGTCACGCTTAATAATCGAGCTAGCGACTTTATCTGGCTTCCCATCCTAGAAGAAAGAGTACATATTTTTAAATATACATTTGTTGGTGTTGTGTATACATGTATTAATATAATTATATGCGTTAAAAAGTAACACAAACACACTCTGTTGTTGTTGTTATTGTTGACAATGAGTTAGATTGTTAGATGAAAACAACTTCAACCATAAACAAAATAAAATCCCAGAAATGTGTGTAATGAACGAATGTCCAACTGTGTATCATTTCTGTATATTAGTCAACGACAAACATTAACCCATTGGAGGGACACTCCTTCACACTATACTCTTACTTCTGACACAGGCTGGCATTGGAGGGACACTCCTTCACACTATACTCTTACTTCTGACACAGGCTGGCATTGGAGGGACACTCCTTCACACTATACTCTTACTTCTGACACAGGCTGGCATTGGAGGGACACTCCTTCACACTATACTCTTACTTCTGACACAGGCTGGCATTGGAGGGACACTCCTTCACACTATACTCTTACTTCTGACACAGGCTGGCATTGGAGGGACACTCCTTCACACTATACTCTTACTTCTGACACAGGCTGGCATTGGAGGGACACTCCTTCACACTATACTCTTACTTCTGACACAGGCTGGCATTGGAGGGACACTCCTTCACACTATACTCTTACTTCTGACACAGGCTGGCATTGGAGGGACACTCCTTCACACTATACTCTTACTTCTGACACAGGCTGGCATTGGAGGGACACTCCTTCACACTATACTCTTACTTCTGACACAGGATGGCATTGGAGGGACACTCCTTCACAATATACTCTCAGGCTGGCATTGGAGGGACACTCCTTCACACTATACTCTTACTTCTGACACAGGATGGCATTGGAGGGACACTCCTTCACACTATACTCTTACTTCTGACACAGGATGGCATTGGAGGGACACTCCTTCACACTATACTCTTACTTCTGACACAGGATGGCATTGGAGGGACACTCCTTCACACTATACTCTTACTTCTGACACAGGATGGCATTGGAGGGACACTCCTTCACACTATACTCTTACTTCTGACACAGGATGGCATTGGAGGGACACTCCTTCACACTATACTCTTACTTCTGACACAGGATGGCATTGGAGGGACACTCCTTCACACTATACTCTTACTTCTGACACAGGATGGCATTGGAGGGACACTCCTTCACACTATACTCTTACTTCTGACACAGGATGGCATTGGAGGGACACTCCTTCACACTATACTCTTACTTCTGACACAGGATGGCATTGGAGGGACACTCCTTCACACTATACTCTTACTTCTGACACAGGATGGCATTGGAGGGACACTCCTTCACAATATACTCTTACTTCTGACACAGGATGGCATTGGAGGGACACTCCTTCACAATATACTCTTACTTCTGACACAGGATGGCATTGGAGGGACACTCCTTCACACTATACTCTTACTTCTGACACAGGCTGCCATTGGAGGGACACTCCTTCACACTATACTCTTACTTCTGACACAGGATGGCATTGGAGGGACACTCCTTCACAATATACTCTTACTTCTGACACAGGATGGCATTGGAGGGACACTCCTTCACACTATACTCTTACTTCAGACACAGGCTGGCATAACCATGACACTACTTTATACAGATCGGACAAAACGCTGGGAAAACATCACATGATCGAGCAGATTCATGCAAATATAAGCACAAACATTAACTTTAGTTATACCTCTATTTTCAGGATGGCGTTTTACTTGGATACATAACATAGAACAATACTAATTTTAGACCTCCTCCCGGCCGACGTCAGTTACAAAATAACTTACCAATTATATTCCATATGTTAGACTGAAATGATGAAAAACACGCCCCTAATTTAGACTGACGTGGAGAACCTCTCCCCTTACTCTAGACTGAAATTGCGAAACACAGACTCATTGGGACCACACATCCATAATAGCTATTTCTTAAGAATAGTCCCCCCCCCCCGGCATGTCCTTTTTCTGGTGCCTGCAAGAACGGCCAGTGAAGCAAACAACCGACCCCACCCACACAGGTACGTCACAACAAACAACCGACCCCACCCACACAGGTACGTCACAACAAACAACCGACCCCACCCACACAGGTACGTCACAACAAACAACCGACCCCACCCACACAGGTACGTCACAACAAACAAAGAGGAAACGCAACAACACGGTACCTGTCTGCAGACCGATGCATCTACAAATATAGGTGCAATTGGACGCAATGACAACTGCTACTACATGTTTGTATCTATATATAATATGTAGGATGAACGGATAGTTGCTTGGACAAAGATTGATAAATAACAGCAACTATATAGTTAGCTACACTTATTAAATATATAATACTCTTCCAATATTCTCAAAAGATACAGTCAACTGTTAGCTATATCAATTTACATTGTTAAAACTAACCCGCATTAATCATTTATCTATTAGATATGATCTGTATTGTTTTATTTAAACGATTTACTTGTCTATTAATTCAACACCGCTTATAAAATAGCATGTATGCATGCATGCGCATTAATTTAAAACAAATGACATCATGTATTTGCCTATGCTACTCGATAGTTGTCACAAGTAACTTACCTCTGTGCCGATTTCTGGACAAACACTGGAATTTTGAACAAAATAACCAATATAAATGAAAAACAATCCTAAATTATTAAATCACGCTATTTCTGTGAACTAGAAGCCAGCACATGTTTAACTGAACTACTTGGTGTCTAAGCCGTTTATGTGAGATTATAATTTAGAAACGTTTACTAACCATGTATATCTTTTATTTAAAATAGTAGCCGTGTGTTTGTTCCTTTAATCTCGACGATACAATTGTGGATTATATCCATATTAGAGTTAATCCGGGTGTAGACCGATTGCTCATCTAATATAGTACACATGCCATTCATGTATATGCATACATGTACACATATTCATAATTGTTTGCTTTCCGTAACTGGTCAAATAAGTCTCTTTATGTAGCTACTTATATGTATATTTTAAAATTGTTAAATAATTACATATGAATTCCAAAACGAGCTTCTTGTAAGCTTTTTTTTTATTACATTACCACAGTAACGAAAACAATACATTTGTAGAAAACAATTGTCTGTTTGCCAGTATGTTTTTGAGCCTAATTACATTAGGGTACATGGGTACACCGTAGTAGTCAATCCCTGATCAAACAATGTCAAGCAAATAATCCATACAATGTTGTTGCTAGTGCATATTGAGCATTTTATTGATCTAAGTAGTTGATTTCCAACAAATTACGCATATGTCGAATGTATATTGCATGCTGTCGTGACCAATCAGAATCAGTCCACGTGTTATTACACGTGTGTACATATAAGAAACTATGTGATGGCTGTAATACATTGAATACAAGCCAAGTCATATGATAAGAAAGCTATATATAGAAAATACATGAAATCAGTCACTATGCATTATTAATCGGCATTATTGTCACTTGTTCACAGAGTACCATAACTAATTGAAGAAGGAATTACTATAACTAATGCCGTACGTCATATTGAACACGGCATCAATACGGTACATGAACACGGCATCAATACGGTACATGAACACGGCATCAATACGGTACATGAACACGGCATCAATACGGTACATGAACACGGCATCAATACGGTACATGAACACGGCATCAATACGGTACATGAACACGGCATCAATACGGTACATGAACACGGCATCAATACGGTACATGCACACGGCATCAATACGGTACATGAACACGGCATCAATACGGTACATGAACACGGCATCAATACGGTACATGAACACGGCATCAATACGGTACGTGAACACGGCATCCATACGGTACATGAACACGGCATCAATACGGTACATGAACACGGCATCAATACGGTACATGAACACGGCATCAATACGGTACGTGAACACGGCATCAATACGGTACATGAACACGACATCAATATGGTACATGAACACGGCATAAATACGGTACATGGACACATCAATACGGTACATGAACACGGCATCAATACGGTACATGAACACGGCATCAATACGGTACATGAACACGGCATCAATATGGTACATGAACACGACATCAATACGGTACATGAACATGGCATCAATACGGTACATGCCGGTATTGCACTGTATACCCGGTGTGATATTTGGCCTCTACCGTATTCTAACGAGGGTCGATGGTCACCATCACCCCGGTAGTAACACGGTAGACTCCCATGTGAGCATGGTAAAACACGGCGTCAGCAAGGCGTGAACACGACGTCGAAACGGTGTGAAAACGGCAGAGCCAGGTGTCAATACGGCATTGTCCGGCATGACAACTGTCGACCCCGGTATGAAAACGGTAGACCCAGGCATCCACACAGTACCGCCGGAACATCTCGACACGCCCCGGTAGTGCACGGTAGAGGGCGGTAGACCCCGGTGTAATCCCGATG
The DNA here is from genome assembly GCA_014843695.1 of Archivesica marissinica. NCBI lineage: Eukaryota > Metazoa > Mollusca > Bivalvia > Venerida > Vesicomyidae > Archivesica > Archivesica marissinica. The sequence goes on from CM026390.1 coordinate 24,099,666, forward strand.
CGAATACGGTGTCAACAACGGTAGACACCGACACAATGAAGATCTCCTATGAAAGGAGATGCATCTTGGGGGTTTCGAGTCATATTGAGAGAGCTGCTTTGCAGACATTTTCGCACCATATCGTTGTTGTATCTGTACCTGATAACTTTTACAATATTATAGAAGATCTAATTATGTTCATGTGTATTCATTAACATAATTGTTGACACAGGAAATAAGTAATCGTAATGTAAGGGAGGTAATTTTCTGTCATAAAAATGACAATATTGTGATAATATTTAAAACTAAGCACCATATATAATTAATATAGTCAAACCTGCCTAAGAAAATACCTCATTAAAGATATCACCTGTCCTAAGATGCCAAATTAGGTGTGCATTGAGGTAATAACGAGCTAACATTGTGAAAGCGCGTTCGCTTCAAGTGCGAAAGGCCCGGAGTGTTCGCGCCCAGCTGTAGCCATTACGATTGTGTCCTTATGCAAGGCATTTAAATTCCACAGTGGCTCTTCTCTCTCCCTCGTGGCGATGGATTCCATCAGGAATGAGTTCTCGAGAGGGATTAATATAAGTTTTAAGAACTTGTTTCGCAATCAAGCTAAAATAAATTTGTATTATAAACTAAAATTCCATAAATATCACAACTTCAAATTGTTCTCAACTCAAGATTCTCAAAGTTAATAATTCCTTAAACGCCTTCATCGAGATATTGTTTCTGAATATTATAAAACATACACCCCAAAATTGTTCAAGTTTAATGATTTATCAATGTAAGAAAATTTGAGTCCAGAACAATCTCAAAGTGTGAAGTTTGATGAAAGTAGTGCCAGAGAGTGCAATGACAAATTACCCAATTCAACAATCCTCCGGCCAGATGGCCACGATTCCATACTATCCGGATTTATAGTACTGTCCGAATTACTTATTACCGGCTCAATATTTAACTCGTTGATAATGGAATTATCGCCCATTGTTTGGCATTCATGCCATGCAGTCAAGCGCGCCGATGACTGTGCTTTCCGCCTGTCGCTTTTAGTGGTTGAAACCCGTTTTGTATGGTTAAACAGCATGTTAAATCAAACTTATGGTTATTTTGTTGAGATTTGACAGGCGGTGTGAGCGTAAACTATACACGTAATAATTTTCTAACACGAACATCTTTAAGACTTAAACACGAGGTTAACATATTTCTAGTTCACTAGTCTCCATTAAATACAATATGGCCATTCCACACTGGAAAATGGTTCTAAATAACAGCAAAAACAAAAGTGGTATAACAAAGTTATATACAACATTACTTGACATGAAATGATTGAAACTGGTAAAGCAGTTTATGTCTCTGGTGCAATGAAAGTCTCTTGCGATGCTGTATCGTTCCTTGATGAAAATTAGTCCAATCAAAAAGAAGCGGACACACGGATTCTTCTACATCTAGAACAGACAACATCTCATGTCTACGTTTACGGTGTATTTGTGCACCACGTCAGCCAACTTGGTGTTGCTGAGTTGTAGGCTACTTTTAAAACATGCAGAAAAAGCATCCAGATAAATTCCTGTTCATCCAATGGTTGCTAATGTATTGTGCTCCCTGTATATTGTCTATCAGGATGTGACACATGTTCCTCTTTCTTCGGATTCGGGAAGTAAACTGCATTTAAGGTAATGTCAAACCATGCTGAGCAACTTTCTGATCTCTCAGATCTTGGTATAATACCATGTTTGTGACCTCAAGCAAAACTACTGCTGTTGTCTTTGCTGGGTTACTATATGGTTCTAACCAGCGTTCGTCTTTGAGCACCTTGCGGACAAATAGTGTACCCGACAAGGTACGATTGGCACAAAGAAAGCTGCCACCAAAATAGATAACTTTGTGTTACATTTACTTCGATGTTGATTTGGAGGAGAGCTTTAGATGCATTGTTGGCATTGTCGGTGTAGCGTGAGCCCCGTAAGTCCCGTGAGGATTGTAAGTTCGCTAGTTGCGGCTTACGGGGCTCACGCTACGGGTATAAGAAACGTAAGTTGTGAGAATTGAAAGTCAATAACAATATCTTTCCTCCATTTTAGTTTAAAGATTTTATTTCTCAATTATTTATAGAGATAAATGATAGTAGATAAAGGCTAATAATGAGACACCAATTTCCAGTGTATGAGGTTTAAAAACGCTCGTGTTTGTGTATAACCATGACTTACATAATACGCGGTCAATTGATGGAATTGATGGATACGACACCTGTCAATCAAACTATAATGGATAATCCAATCAGCTAACGATATTTCACACATCCCCAAGTAAGCTTGTGTATCCCAATACTGCAGTTTTAAGTTGATTGTAAGATTAGCCAGCTAATTTAAATGCAACTATGAAATCGATTATGGATTAATAATCTAGATTTTATCATACAATATGACTGCCGTTGTCATTACCGAAACTGTATTAGTTAGGCCACAACTACTAAGTAGAAATAGTGTGTTGTCGTAATATTTGTATGAAAGTCTGGAGTCTTATGGCCTAAGCTGTTGATGCGACACCCCTACATGTTCTATTACAATGTGAATATATTAATAATTCACACAATTCTACCAACGGACATAACATTATTGGGCAAAATCGTATCTGTATATTGTTTATGACCCTTTTGACTGTCATAAATAATTTAAAGTTAGCTAAATCAAGATAGATTTTTGTAGTTTAGTTTATACAAATTTAACTTAACTAGATTGCAGAACAAGTGTTTACTACATTATATTAATCGTCCTCGAGGCCTCATTTCTGGTAGAATCCATCTCGATAAAGGAGAGAAGAAGCAATTTAAGTCCCTTGCTAACAGCTACAGCTGGGCGTGAACTCGGGTCCTTTCGTACCTGAAGCGAATGCGCTACAACTGCACTATCACGACTTCCACAATGTCAATGCCACGATATCAATATTTTAAATATAAAAGATAAACAAGGCCACTAGAAACTCGCTTTTACAGACGGATATGTAGTCTAGCGGTTAACACGCTGGACTGGTAATCCAGGGATCGCAAGTTCGATCCCCTGTCTAACACTAATAAAATTAAGCGTCTTTCAGATGGGACTTTAAACCGTGCACGTAAAACAAACAGAAGAGACTCTGGAATGGGTCTCTGTCTGTATCATTGCACTATCCTCCAAAAATCTATAATGACTAATCTCTTCAGGAGGCGTCGCTCATATGTGCAACCGGTAACGACGATATATAAACGTACACCCCCCCACCTGACTCGCTTTAAGTTTGAATAATGATCTTATATAAAGATAAGAGTGTGTGTGTGTGTGCCTGCCTGTGGGTGTGGTTTTGTGCATGACTGTGTACATAAATACATACTGACTAGGTACTCGACACACGGACGGCCTGTCCCACGATTGCACGGTATATAGGCCAGACAGGAATATGAATAAAATCCGAGCTCCTGCCCAAGCTACCATGCTAGAGAGTGTAGCGGGTCCAGTGTCTTTCGCTATGTCATATGTTTATAAATACTAACATGCATTACTTTTTGTAATCGTCGCTACTCAGGTTGCATAAGTGAGCGACACCTGAAGAGTCATTTTAGATTTTGGAGGATAGTGCAATAATACAGGCAGAGAGACCCATTCAATAGTCTTTGAGGGACTGATGCATTGGCAGAGTGATTCACTTTGAGAATTGTTTTGTTATTTCATCGCTTTCAATCCCCACCCAATCCCCATTTTGTTAGTTTTTCACTTGATATAAAACTATATTTTCATACACGTATTATATATTTTGGTATTACTACATAACACGTTTATCTCTTAATCGCCGATAGTGCACACACTTATATATTTAATGGAGATAATCTCAATAAGCTATAAGCTTTCGATTTAATCCATTTTCGTTTTGTATACAATATGTCACCGACTCGAGTTCACGGGGTTTGAACTTGTGTGCAGGTTAACTCTAAATGGGGAATTAGTGTGGTACAGCAGAGTAGCGTACACAAAGTGGTGGCATATGAAGGGGTCAGTCTACGGTGTATGGTCAATCTGCAGAAGATACTGGTAGGATCAAAAATCTCTCTGCTGCTTCTGCTGCTGGGTACATCTCCTTGTGGCGGATGGCTAGGTTGGCACAAGAAAGATGGTCCGTGACAGACTGGTTTACACTGCCATATTCATTCGAAAATCGTACGAAAAGACTCAGTTCGTTTCGGCTTCCCTCCACACCAACAGTGCCAAGAAAGTCAGAAACAATCTCAAGGTCCTCGGATACCTGAGACACAGAAAGAGAAGGATTGAAGAGATTGCTTAGTGCCCTCATGACAGATCCATCTTCATTGTCCGAAAACCTAGCATTAAGGCTGGCTACCATCTTGGTGATAAACTGATCACACACCGACACTGCCACTCGTCTCTGCTCTGTAGAATCCCTGATGGTGTGGCCATCAAACTCGAAGGTGTAAAGGCCATCAGCATCAAGTTCAGGTTCAGAAGTACAGGCAGAGAGAAATGTAGAAATGTAGGAGCCATCCTTCTTCTCCTTTAGGGATTCAAGGGAAGAGATTGTAGAAGTCAGCTGCGGTTCAACATCTGCATAGTTCAGGTCCTTCGTCTGGTACATCTTGGAGAGGATTGCCAAAGGTTTAAGAGCATCTGAGAGAAAGTGGGCAACATACAGAAACTTATATGTGCTGACAGGTTTGTGTAAAGACAGTGACCTGGCAGACTTTTCCTCAAGAAAGACTGGAATAATTGCAAACAAGAGCTGCAACTGCACCCTCAAATGACAGCCATCTGGTGTGAAATACCTCCTGGAACCTGGTAGAATGAGAGTTCAAGACAGACTGAATAGCTGAAAGGGTAGATATGTTTTTAGGAGAGTTGTTGAAGAATTTGTAAATAGAGTTGAGAATCTCCTGAAACTTGAGAAGGTAAGGTATAGAGTCAGCACCACTGCTGCAGCTGAGTGCAAGACGGTGTGCGATGCAGTGGGTAGCAAGGACACCAGGCACTGCTTGCTTCAGACGGGTTACTACTCCAGACTTGCTACCCACCATCACCGCTGCACCGTCCGTACACAAACCAGAGAGGTTTGATAAATCTAGACCCTTGGCCCGCAAAATATCAAGAACTTTGTCGTAAATAGCATGCGCATTAGCCCTCTGTAAACCTATAATGGACACAAAATTGGTTTCGCTACTACAACCACCAGTTACGTTATAGTCCAAATATCTAATATATAGAATCAGATTCTGCTGAACAGATATATCAGTCGACTCATAAAACATTAAGCTATATTTCTTTGACAATGACAACTTGGCAAACAGGTCCTCTCGCAGTACATCAGCCAGACTTTGTTGAAACTCGTTGATACTTGTATGATGTTCATATGAGGTGTGCTTGTCCACCTTTAAATTATTCAGTGCTGTGACCCCCTGTAAATGAAAAGAATTTAACTCAAAATCTGAAATTAAAATAATAAAATGCAACACAGGAACATCTGAAAAATAAATATGTGCAAATGCAGAAATCTATAAATTTAACAAGATCAAATAAATGATGTTAATCTGTCTAGTATGATATCTGATGTCTATCATATATTTAAACATAATTATCTTCACAAATTATCTTTAAATCGCCCATCCCCCTGTTTCCCTCAAACATATTAGCATAACAGCACTTGGATGGAACTATATTTCCTTTGCATCGGTCGAGGTAATGTAGGCCTACAGCCAGATCACATTCCATTAATACATACTTGATTCAAGCAGAGGGAGTTAAGCTCGGGCATGACTGCATTTGCCAGGTTCAATTTTGCTGCGAAGTAGACATTGGTCAGGGCAGCAGTAATTGCAGCTTCGCTTTAAGAATGTGAGCTTTCTCTGCACTTCTGCATCTCAGTAGAATGCTTGGTGTCGTCAACACAGTTCTGGTGGTCTGAAATAATACACACATAAACACTTCTTTTATGACATATTCAAGTCAAAGTCAAAAATCTTTTATTCGCTCATTTCGCATACATACATGAAAGAATGAGTATTAATCATAATTTATGATACACATATATATATATATTCCGATATATATTTTCTGAAAATGTTAATCCTGTGATAATTGAAAGTTCCAATGAGAGACCTATCAAAGTGATCCACAGGCAACATATGAAGTGGTGAGATATCTACAGTCAAACCTGTGTTAGTGGTCATCTCCATTAAGCAGCCAAACCTGTATTAAGCAGCAAGTTTCCAGATTCCCAATCGGTTGTTTCATTATATAGTTTACCTCTATTAAGCAGCCACCTGTGATAAGCAGCCACTTTCTCTGACTCCTTTGACTGGCTGCTTAAGACAGGTTTGACTGTATATCAACAGACCAGCATGAAATCATATATGTGAAGTCTAAATTGACTAATATTAGTTTCGTATTAATTACCGGTATGCATTTTCGGATGAGCCTTTCAAATCTCAGTGCTTGGGAAAAAATTGTTGAACACGTGAGAATTAAAAGTTCCGGAGAGGGACGTATATAAAGTGACCCACAGGCATCATATGAAGTGGTGAGATATCTCTCACCTGGCCAGCATGAAAACATTATTCAAGTCTAAATTTACTAATATTAGCTCGGTATTATGCATTTTCTGAGGTGACTTTCAATTCTCACGGCTTGGAGAAAAATGCTGAAGCTGTGAGAATTGAAAGTTCCAGTCAGGGACCTTTCTAAAGTGACAAACAGACATCATATGAAGTGGTTAGATATCTATCTCACCTGACCAGCATTAAAATATTATGCCAAATCTAAATTTACTAATAGTAGCTCGGTATTATGCATTTTCTGAGGTGACTTTCAATTCTCACGGCTTAGGGGAAAATTCTGAAGCTGTGAGAATTGAAAGTTCCAGTCAGGGACCTTTCTAAACTGACCCACAGGCATCATATGAAGTGGTGAGATATCTATATCACCTGGCTAGCATGAAAACATTATGCCAAGTCTAAATTTACTAATAGTAGCTCGGTATTATGCATTTTCTGAGGTGACTTTCAATTCTCACGGCTTGGAGAAAAATGCTGAAGCTGTGAGAATTGAAAGTTCCAGTCAGGGACCTTTCTAAAGTGACCCACAGGCATCATATGAAGTGGTTAGATATCTATCTCACCTGACCAGCATGAAAACATTATGCCAAGTCTAAATTTACTAATATTAGCTCAGTATTATGCATTTTCTGAGGTGACTTTCAATTCTCACGGCTTAGGGGAAAATTCTGAAGCTGTGAGAATTGAAAGTTCCAGTCAGGGACCTTTCTAAACTGACCCACAGGCATCATATGAAGTGGTGAGATATCTATCTCACCTGACCACCATGAAAACATTATGTCAAGTCTAAATTTACCAATATTGGCTGGGTTCTACTTATTACCGAAAACTACTATTTTACCGAAAACTACCGAAAACTGGTTTAAATTACCGAAAACTACCTTATATGGCCACAGTTTTGATATAAGCATTGTTTTATCGTGTTAATTAAATACATTATAGAGTTTGTGACTTATACCCAAGAAATAAATAAAAAATATTCAGTAATGAGAGAGTTATTAACTGTTTTATTAGCGCATTGTAAATATCACGGTTAGGTAATTATCAATAAATGGCACTGGTCACCCATATATTATTCTCTAAATTATACATGACTTATGTTAAAAAATAATACATACATTACATGTACATCAAATACAATATTAGGTACATTTCTACCTGCTGACTTTGAAGGAGACAATGAATCCAGATTCAGAATAGTGGTTTTCTAACGAATACATGATGGCAACTTTCTTAGAAAGTGTGATGGCCAGCTTGAACAGCAATACGACATTAACCGTTTCCTTCATAGAGATTTAGGTTAATATACTATTATAGCTTGATACAAACGACAGCCATTTACCTATCATGCAGTAGTTGCCATATCTATCCCACCTCCATAGATATTACTGGGACTACATGAGATTCTGGTCTTTATTATGAACATTGGTTTGGCTACTACATTATCAATGTATGTCGTATTGGTAATGACGTCAAGAGGTGCTTCTATGAGGGAAATGGTTAAACTTGTAAATAACAATGCAAATTCTCATCAACAATTACTAGGCGTGGCAGACGTACGAGAGTATATTAGATTCGTCTCATTACAAACTAAACATACACACATTTCTATACCATACAGAGACATAATGGTGTCACATTATTGATGTAATAGTTATCTCTCATTTTGTTATATTTCATGTAAGTATATGTCTCTTATATTCAGTTAGAGTTTCATGTAGAAACATTTCCCATTTGATCTGACCTAAGCCTTTTCTACGGAAGCCTACAGGGGCCATTTTGACTTATGACTTACAACTTAGATCTTAGGACTTAAAACTTAGATGTTAGGACTTACGACTTAGACGTAAAGCATCGGTGAGTGCGTGCATGCGTGCATCGGTGAGTGTGTGAGTGTGTGAGTGTGTGAGTGTGTGAGTGCGTGAGTGTGTAAGTGTGTGAGTGCGTGAGTGTGTAAGTGTGTGAGTGCGTGAGTGCGTGCATCGGTGAGTGCGTGAGTGCGTGCATCGGTGAGTGCGTGAGTGTGTGAGTGTGTGAGTGCGTGAGTGTGTGAGTGTGTGAGTGTGTAGTGTGTGAGTGCGTGTGTAAGTGTGTGAGTGCGTGGGTGAGTGAGTGCGTGGGTGCGTGGTGCTGAGTGAGTGCGTGCATCGGTGAGTGTGTGAGTGCGTGAGTGGTGGTGAGTGCGTGAGTGTGTAAGTGCGTGAGTGTGTGAGTGTGTGAGTGCATGAGTGCATGAGTGTGTGAGTGCGTGAGTGTGTAAGTGGTGAGTGTGTGAGTGTGTAAGTGTGTGAGTGCGTGAGTGCGTGAGTGTGTGAGTGTGTGAGTGTGTGAGTGCGTGAGTGTGTGAGTGCGTGAGTGTGTGAGTGTGTGAGTGCGTGGGTGTGTGAGTGCATGCATGCGTGCATCGGTGAGTGTGTGAGTGTGTGAGTGCGTGAGTGTGTAAGTGTGTGAGTGCGTGGGTGTGTAAGTGTGTGAGTGCGTAAGTGTGTGAGTGCGTGAGTGTGATTATTCTATGATATGGATAGTGACACCCTCCTACTTATATAATCTACACATATGGGGGTGATTATTCTATGATATAGATAGTGACCCCCTCCCACTCATATAATATACACATATGTGGGTGATTATCCTATGATATGGATAGTGACCCCCTCCCACTCATATAATATACACATATGTGGGTGATTATCCTATGATATGGATAGTGACCCCCTCCTACTCATATAATCTACACATATGGGGGTGATTATTCTATGATATTGATAGTGACCCCCTCCAACTCATATAATCTACACATATGGGGGTGATTATTCTATGATATTGATAGTGACCACCTCTTACTCATATAATCTACACATATGGGGGTGATTATCCTATACTATCTCACTCATAATCTGCACACACTTATGATGGTCATTATTCTATGACATAGAAATGTGATCCACCCACATTCACATTGTCTCAACATATGGGGGCATTATTTTATGATATGAACTTCTCCCACTCATATAGTCTGCACATATATGGGTCATTATGTTATGGTATAAAAGTGACACGCAACCCAAATCATATAATCTACACATATGGCGCTCACTATTCTATGACACAGAAAAGTGTCCCATCATTTGTATAGTCTCAACATATAGAGGTTATTATTATATATTAACAAATGAAGTATCTGTATACACATGGTAGGACAATCACAACTTAATGTTATTGAATTGGCATGATTGAAATGAACCTCTCTTAACTTGCATTGTGTATGGGTTAGCAAAATTAACAGGACTTTGACAGTCAAGTACATAATGTAACTTACCAATATAGTCTTCTACATCTTTGTAGTGTGCTGGCCAATAGTATCGCTCGGTGATGTTTCTATCGGTTCTATTGATTCCAAAATGACCTGCTGTTGGAGCTTTGTGACATGCATACAGAATTGTTTTCTTCTCAGAGTCTTTTATCACACGTATTAATCCATATGTTTTATGTTTGTAATTCAATGTGCCATCCAGAAGTAAAAAGCTCCCACATTTTCGCCTAAAGTTTCTTTTTGAATTACTGTTGCCTGATACTTTTTCGGGCCAAACCTTTTTATGGTCATCACTATTTAGAAATGCACATATATCCAGGTAGTCTTCTTCATCCATTGTTGGAATTTTGAAGTAATTACATAGATTGTATTACATAACTTACAAGGACAGACTAAGGAAATTTGATTAGGGTCTGTATTTTATGAATGTACCTGGAGCATTACTAATATTGTTTAACCAATGAGTTAGAGAGGTACTGAAACAACATGTCATCATGCGAGTTCCAGGTTGGCATCTTGGGGACTATCATGATGTCTCACCTGTTTTGTCTTAAAACAACACATGTAAACAAATTTGGTGAAATCACACCTCTCAATACACTACAATTGTATCCAACACTTGAGAAAACCACCCAGCAAGTATTTCAACATACATGGTGTGGAAAAGTGACCCCCTCACTCATATACTTAATATACAGGGGGGGGTCATTATTCTATGGCATGGAAAAGTGACCCCCCCTCACTCATAATAGTTTATATACAGGGGGTCATTATTCTATGGCATGGAAAAGTGACCCCCCCTCACTCATAATAGTTTATATACAGGGGGTCATTATTCTATGGCATGGAAAAGTGACCCCCTCACTCACTCGTACAGTGTAAACATACAGGGTCATTATTCTATGGCATGGAAAAGTGACCCCCCTCACTCATAATAGTTTATATACAGGGGGTCATTATTCTATGGCATGGAAAAGTGACCCCCCCTCACTCATAATAGTTTATATACAGGGGGTCATTATTCTATGGCATGGAAAAGTGACCCCCCCTCACTCATAATAGTTTATATACAGGGGGTCATTATTCTATGGCATGGAAAAGTGACCCCCTCACTCACTCGTACAGTGTAAACATACAGGGTCATTATTCTATGGCATGGAAAAGTGACCCCCCCCTCACTCATAATAGTTTATATACAGGGGGTCATTATTCTATGGCATGGAAAAGTGACCCCCTCACTCACTCGTACAGTGTAAACATAGGGGGTCATTATTCTATGGCATGGAAATGTGACCCCCCCTCACTCATATAGTTTACATAATTATAGGGGGGACACAATTCTATGGCATGGAAAAGTGACCTACCCTAAATCAGATAATCTACATTGTGGGGGTCACATTCTACATGTATGCATGGAACAGTGTCTTGCACTGAATACATAGAGAGGCACATATTATAAAATAATTATAATGTTGTCTGTCATTGCTCATACAATATTAAAATATTACTTATTATGAATGATATAAAGCATGTAACCAGTGTATTGGGAACACAGGAAGTGTCACTGTTGGTTGCAGTTCCCTAAAAATAAGATTTTATTGCTTTTCACACCTGAGGCAAAGAAGATAAGGCTTAATATGAACCACAATAGTCAGAATTACAATTGTTAACAACATATTACATAATTGTGCACACTTTCTGGAAAGATTAAGAGAATATGAATAAACATGATAAGCATAGTTTGCTATAATAAGTGGATAACATTAATTAAATAAATTAAAGAAATATGCATCAATTTCTGCTGAAGAAGCATCCATAGTGTGAGTGTGTTTTACATTTATTAATCGTCACTACTGGTTGCCCATATGAGCGACGCCTCCTGAAGAGATTAAGTCATTTTATATTTTTGGAGTATAGTGCAATGATACAGAGAGAGAGACCCATTCCAGGGGGTCATTATTCCATGGCATCGAAAAGTGACCCTCTCGCTCATATAGTCTACACATAGAGGGTTCATTATTCTATGGCATCGATGTTCAGTGTATACATAGGGGGTGGGGTCATTGTTCTTATTTGTTTTATGTTTGTCTGTGTAAATATTATACATTATGTGAACCTCCTAGTTATACAGCACCCACCACCTCATTATCATCTTTAGAAATTGATAAGAGACAAATTTTTTCAGATTCAATATATTTATGTTATTCTGTACATCGTTAAATCAAAATATATGTTGTTAGGCCTTAAACAGTGCTAACTAACATTTAATTATAATAAATGCAATATTTTCCCACTATATATTGCTATTTGCAAGGGGGTCATTTTTCCGCAAGGGGGGTCAATATTCTATGGCTGAATAATGACCCGCGGGTCATTATTTTGGGGGGGTCCATATTCTATATGACACCGGTAATAGTAGCTCAGTATTATGCATTTTCTGAGGTGACTTTCAATTCTCACAGCCTGGGGAAAAATGTTGAAGTCTGGTGCAATTTGTATAATGTATGCGATAATCTCAGTGTCTACATTGTTCACTAGTTAATCTCTGTGTAACCCGGAATTTGTTAACCAGGTACCACCTACTGTGAAATCTTATTATTGGGCACGCGTCTTTGTGTACTTTAGCGAATATCGCCGCCTAAAGGTGTTAATCATGACACATGTTAAACCAGTTGTACCATCTTTATCACCAGTTTAGATACTATGTTAGCTAGAATAAGTTAGAATAGAAACAATATGACATTTGCAACCACAGTATGCGTTGTGTCTTCTGTGCTGTGCAGTTATGTGGCTCTTCTGTGCTGTGCAGTTCTGTGGCTATGCTGGTACAAAGTGTCATACGGTATATTTTGTCATGTCCGTATTATCGTATTGATCTACACTGTTCGCTAGCTGACCAAATAATGATCACTTTTTGACCAGTATAGATCAGTGATATAGATGTAGATCATGATCGGCTTGTGACCAGTGTAGATCATGATCAGTAATATAGTTGCGCATTTTTACAGACTCCAGACTGCACTTCTGTCGAAGAAGAAGACCGAGTTGACCAACACTGCCAAGTCGGAAAGAAAGTTGTTAGCAACATACAGTGTAGCGCCAAATTATTCATCACACGTACATCCCACTTACACAATTGATTTTGAAGCAGATAATATTTTGAAAGTGTTTCACCCCGCAATGCGACAACAATGCATGCCAGTCACAACAATTGGTGATGGTAATTGCCTATACAGGGCGGTGTCTACAGCAATAACAGGAGACCAAAATAACCACTATCTGTTAAGACTTTTAACATCGTTAGAACTACTTGAAAATGAAAAAAGTTACCAATCAGAATTCTTGAAGGATGTGCGGCTGGTGACCAGTGACTACAACAAATTGCTACACGATAGCATAGTTGTCGGCCAATTTTGTGAGATTGGACACGTGTCAGCTTTAAGTGCGGCATTGTCAAAACCAATTAGATCGTATTACCCGCCACAGTTGGAACCCGAATACACATCGGAGCCATTCACCCGTAGGATCGTAGGACGTATGACATCAGATACATCACTGAGTATATGTGTAATGTGGTCCATGATTAAGGCACCCTCAAACACAGTCAATTCATACATGCCGAACCACTTTGTGCCCTTGGTCTCACGTTCATTAAACCCACAAACAGCAGCAATAACAATAACAGATGACACTTTGATACATCCATTATCACCACCACCCGCTTCAGCAGTTAACGATGACTTACCTAGTGACACGTTCTTGATTCCTGGATATTCTATTAAGAAAGTCGACAACAATGTATCAAACGATTTACCCACTATTATTATTGAGCCATGCACTGTAGATGATCAGGTACCTAATGAGTGCGAATTCCGTGGGTCGCTAGATTCGGGGTTTGTAGACACAAACACTGCTGTGAAATTATTAACAACTAAGAAGTCAGGCCTTGGTAAAATCCCACAAGGTTTGAAAGAAAACTGTTTTTTTATAATCAATAATGACAAGAACGTAGAAAAACGTTCACACAGTAAGAGGAGTTCGTTCTCTGACGACTGTGGGACGTGGGATGCATAGAAAGGCACCGCCCCAAAAACAATTTATCATTTGGACAGCCATGGTGATTTGTCACTAATTTTTTTTAAACAGGGACTATATTGTAAAAAAAAGCGTATTCAAGGGAAAACGAATTATGTACCTATGGACCCCCAACCTTCAGAGACACAAATTGTGGCTGTCCATAGGTATTATACTTCGTTGAAACTTGATCCAAATTACAAAAAAAAAGTCACATGGCTAGGGGATGGAGGTCTGCAAAGCAATTTGGCTATTGTTGAATATGTAGGGAAATACCCGGGTCTAGCACCACATGGTAATTCTCAAACATCAGGTAGTGAATACGTTAGGACACCCGCATATGTTATGGACGAGATGACGGACATGCTACTGACAAACAAACCAAAACAAGTGTATGACAAAATGATCGACAAATATGACGAAATCACGCGACCTACTGGACTTGCACAAATTAATGACAAAAAAAACCACATTACATCTAAAAGCAGACCACACACACACGCAGTCAATAACATATCTGATCAAATACTGGTACTTGAAAATATGGTCACCCAGAATCACCCATTCGTCAGATCAATCGTAAAAACACCATTCATCATCATGTACACGGACGATCAAATTTCAGATATACGTAACCATTGTTGTCATGGAAATTCGATTCTGGGTGTAGACAAGACATTCAACTTATGCGACATGCACGTTACAGTCACCTGCTACAAACAAATCCCAGTAATAAGACCCAAAACAAAAGCACCACCAATTTTCATCGGACCATTATTCATACACGACAACAGCGATTTTGAATCTTACTGCAACTTCTTTCACCACCTTAAAATGAAACTTATCAACTCACCGTTGGACAAACTAGTAATCGGTAGTGACGACGAACGCGCCCTAGTACGAGCAATAGTTACGGCATTTCCAGAATCAACACACATATTATGCACACGACATCTACAGCAAAACACAAAACATAAACTGACAAGACGACGCATTGACGATAACACAACGTAATGACATTCTGGATATGATATACGGTGACGGCGGAATCATCGACGCAGACGACAGTATATGTTTCGACGAAAAATGTGACGAACTAGAGCGACATTGCACTGACATCTCGTTGCCTTTCCTGCGATATTTTCAGACACGACTTCGACCACTCCTACTGACGAAAGTTAACGAGCCCGTTCGACACGAAACCATTGATGACGCTCATTGGACGAACAACAACTGCGAATCGATCAATCATGTCAGGGCCGTTGCTGGAGCTATTTTGATGATACGCACGGCCAAAATATGCTTGTTTATCGAGTGAGCATAGCGAGCGAGTACTCTAGGGGGGTCCGAGGCCATGCCCCCCGGAATTTTTTTGAAATGAGGAAGCAATTTCTTGCATTTTGTAATTGCAGGACTAAAGTTCTTACGACAATCCGAATAAAGGTATAAATTAAGGCTAGATGTATAATATACATGATATATCGCCCTTATCAATTAAACAAGCACGTAAAATAGCACAAACTAAATTTTGAGATGCACAATATTTGCAATGGGCTCAATTATTCCGCCACTACACACATCCCGGCGCCTATGTATCCCTACAAGCCCACCCCCGGGATTTTAATGCATTTTTGGAGTTTTCATTTTTTTCGTTTTCTGAGACCAATGATACGCACGTGCGTACTTGCGTATGCCCAGCGACGGGCCTGCATGTACTGAAACAGACGATTGACTGGAAGTCGAGACCACTGACAGACTTGGTTGACGGTTTACAAGGACTGGTTGTTGGTCAATACAAAGACTTGCATGGTGCATTGCTGGGGACTGGGAAATACAGACTGGCTGACTCACATATACAATTTAAGGTGATAAAGACAGAATGGATCACGATGACTGAACAGCAGCGCGTTAAGCTTTACACCAGGTTCCGACAATTCATTCCTACGGTCCCAGGGTTTATAACATCAACCGACGGACAGTCAACCATTGTAGCACCGCGAACACACGGACGAAAACCAGGACAACGGACAAGAAAAATAAACGTAAGGACGACTACTGCTAAGCGTAGGAAAATTCAAGAGTGAACCATTTCTATATATATTCTATAATTTCTATATTACATGTGGTAGAGGGGTTCCACTGTACATGTGCTAGCATAACAGCTTAATTGTATGTATGCCATCTATCTATTGTATGTCATTTTAACATAGCTGCAATGCAAATGCCGCGAATCCATTATCTGGAAGCCTCTTATGAGGTGGTATTGCATTTGCATATATTATAAAATGCTATACAGTATGCAAAGAATGTCTATATTAACAGTGGAACCTCTACAAACCAGACACCCTGGGAGGTCCCCAGGGTGTCCGGTTTGTAGATGTTCCACTCTATATGCCATCCATGCGGCCCTAATGCCTAAGATCAGTATTTAAATAATTTCTATATTACATGTGCTAGCATAACACTTATAAAAACAATCTTACAACATGTTCATATTGTATAAAAAAAATACAATTTCAATCATATACTTCGTCCCGTCTCTTTCGTTACATTCCGTTAGTGTCAGTAAGATACCCAACATTATTATGTCGATATAAATATGGATGACGGCGACAGTGACACTGGAATGGAAGAATTGCCGGGATAAATCGTACCAACCTGTAACCGAAATAAGTTGAAGTCTCCGAAACAGGTAAGTCATATTTATTTTATTTTTTTAATTTGTCATCAAAAGTCAACATATCTTTATCATATTTGAAACAAATTATTTAATCATTATAATATGACTGGCCGATTACGACGCCTTGCATACATATACTGTACACACACATGTGTTTTCCGGTAAATCATATTTGAAACATAATATTTAATCATTATAGTAATTATAATAATTATTATACCATGCCTAAGATTTACAGGGGTTTCCGGTATTTCGGTAAATAAGAGGTTTCCGGTAATTCCAGTGACCCCCGGATTAGTGAGAATGAAATACCGCTATTTTGTCAACTTTTCTCAATAAGTAAACAATCGGTTTTCTTCGAGATTTTGGGGAATGACAGGTAAAATATTGTTTATTTGGTGACGTAAAATTGTTTGCAGTGTATGACAATTCTAAACCTATAGGAGTCCGTTATGTACTACGTCGTCGAAAACCAGTAACACCGGGATACAATATATTTTTAACGTTCTTAATATCTGACTAAGCTACGTCCCTGACAATAGCCTTATTATGACAAATTAATTCGTTTCAATGTATGATTGATATAACAAATTTGTGCTATCTAAGAGACGTCAAGTGACTTACCGTGTGCGCTCATTTTATTTTATTTGTGTTGTTAAAATGATGACCTAATCTCATCTGAGTCACCAAAGGCCTTATCCGGTGTAAATGTTTCGTTTCGTAACTAATAAATACCAATTTAATTGAAATCAATTACGTATAATCGTCCAGCCAGTAACTATAAATTATACTAATGAATGCTTATACCGAAATGTTATTCGTATGCCATAATTAGAACTATTATTTGTGTAAAATAAAAATTCAATAATCATAGTCATGCAGCTGCTTGGATTTTCAGGCGTTGCATGTTTGGGACTTCGCCTCTGATATATCCAGTTATATATCCTGACATTAGTTATTTTTCTCTTGTTTTCATTTATAAGTAAGTTGTATGAAACGGATCTGTGTATTCATATTTATTTGTGGTGGCGTTTCAGAAATATCCTTACTATATAAAAAGTGAGTAGTAGTCGGTTGTCTAATGTCCGGATATTTACGTGGACCCCCAATAATTCGTGGCTTATTAAATTAGAAAATATCAGTTCTTTACAGACGGTCGGTAGTCTTGTGGTTAACACATTTTTGACTGCGAATACATTGATCGATTTTTCGATGACCATAATATTAGTAACCGTCTTTCAGAACGACGTATGTCATCCGTGGTCCAGTGGTAGAGCGTCGGAATTAGAATCGAATGGTCCCGGGTTCGATACTCGGACAGGCCACGTATGTAGTGTCATTGAGCAAGGCACCTCACACACATTGCTTAGTACTGGTTAATCGCTTAGGTCGGCTAAGCCTGCCCAGGAAAACATGTCTAAGTCCCCGAGAGGGGTTTGGACATTAATGGAACACACATGCATAGAATAGCCTTAAACTCAATACACTGTGAGTACAACAGGTTGGTCATGCTCTTCATGTGGTGCTAGCAGGGGGTGTGGTGTTAGCAGGGGGTATGGTGCTAGCAGGGGGTATGGTGCTAGCAGGGGGTATGGTGCTAGCAGTCAGTATGGTGCTAGCAGGGGGTGTGGTACCAGCAGGGGGTATGGTGCTAGCAGGGGGTGTGGTGCTAGCAGGGGGTATGGTGCTAGCAGGGGGTGTGGTGCTAGCAGGGGGTATGGTGCTAGCAGGGGGTATGGTGCCAGCAGGGGGTGTGGTGCTAGCAGGGGGTATGGTGCTAGCAGGGGGTATGGTGCCAGCAGGGGGTATGTATACCTGACAAAGCAGTCGACCGAGATGTTTACCTGACAAAGAAAAAAGGATGACAAATCAAAGCCAAACGCTATAGTGATTACGAAACGACAGACATTATACATAGACGTACAACAAACAAAACAAGAAACCATAAAATACCAATAGCTCACATTGAACAGTTTAAAAACTCTTTCTTCGTGAAAACACTTGTGGACTGGAACCACCTGGACGATATTGTAGTGCATGCGGACACAGTTGATGGCTTCAAGTCAGCTCTCAACCAGTATTACTAAGACACTCCTCCACGTAGACGTTATACTAGCAGTGGTCCTGTCTATGTATTTCAACAGATACAGATAATGTATCTTTAACAGTTTTAAACCGAGGTCTTGTGTTGGAGCTTTACTTATTGACACCGTTCACGTAAAAGAACCAATTATATCGTACATGTACCTCTAGTGTTACAGACATGCTCCATTCCCTAAATCTACACAGACCAGATCTCCGGCATATTGACATTAGATTATCCTTTGTGTATAAAATTCATAATGATCTTGTTGCTATCGCCAATGAGAATTACCTAGCTCCCCAGTCTACCATCCCGCACATCACTGCCATCCTTAAGCTGTCTACCGTCCCGCACATCACTGCCATCCTTAAGCTGTCTACCGTCCCGCACATCACTGCCATCCTTAAGCTATAGGTTAATTGCAGCAACAATAGACTACTACAAGTTTTCCTTTTTTCCAAGAACCATTAATCATCTCCCTGACATTGCCCATCTCCCTACCATAGAGCAGTTCAATACTGCTGTTTGCTGTATTGATCCTGCCAGCCCCTAGTTGTTCTGCCCCTTCTGCTGTTAAACTATTAACCTTACAAATTTTTCTTAATCGATAATTATGGTACTTTACTATCTTATATTTTCCTTTTAACTTCTTTGCGGTTTGACACGCAACATGGCTACGTCCTCGCGAGGGATTTGACATTAAAGGAACCTAGATAGATAGATTTAACTGTTTAAGCATTTGAGAATGGAAGCAAGTCACGGCCCAGAAATAGTCAAAACGGCCCACACACCGCAACTACTTTGTTCTGAGGTCCAATACAGACCTCAGCCTGGTACAGCACCTATCCAAGGAAGTGCAGAATGAGGGTCAGGGAAAGTAGGTTGCGTTATTCTAGGCCTACATTATGCTGGCCATTATATATTGATAAAGCTTGGGGATACAATGTACAGTCAAACCTGTCGTAAGCTTAAGCTGCTTAATAGAGGTCAAATATATAATAAAACAACCGATTGGGAATCTGGAAACTGGCTGCTTAATACAGGTTAGCTGCTTAATGGAGGTGACCACTAACACAGGTTTGACTGTACATGTATTATACCACTGCATTCAACTTGATGCTGGTCATTGGATACATGCAGGGTTCATTGTAAGTCTAGCTGATCATAAAATTAAACATACATAAGTTTACCGAGGCCATCAAGTAAAGAATGACGCAGTATAAAGTAACAGTATAAATATCCTATATCAGGGTTCATTCTAGGTCAGAATTTTTGGGAGAAGTGAGAAAGCGCGTGATCGCTTCCTTAAATGGTGTTCTTTAATATACTTCTGCAAAATAGGGTTGTATGTATGTATGTATGTTCCTTTAATGTCAAACCCCTCGCGGGGACTTAGACATGTTTTCCTGGGCAGGCTTAGCCGACCTAAGCGATTAACCAGTACTAAGCAAAATAGGGTTAAAATGCACAGTACAACCATTAAATACAACATTTGAATAGAAGGAGTGCTTTATAATGGGCCAGTGTACCGGTATCTTAATAGACAAAATTTTGTTTGAAAATCGTAAAAACCAAAAAATATATTATTTTTTTTAGGGAGAAGTGGGGCCCCCAGAGGGCGAAGTCAGGGTCCTTAGGGCGACAATTTCGCCCATATCACCCTCTAGAATGATCCCTGCCATTTGTTTTGTCTTGACAGATTTGATGTTGATTCATTTCAGAAGATGAGTCTGTGTGGTGTTAGAAAGTTGATGGTAGGGGCATGTAGTAGAGTTCCGTTCCATCCAGGAATCGGCATTTGGCATCCGAGAAGTGTACCGCCTAAATGTATTTTAGCGGGGCATCAATGGAATATTGTTGTGTTAGACCGTAGACATTTAAGTGTAACAAGAGTTCACAGACAAGAGAAAAAAATAGTTAAGTCATTCGATGAGTACTATTCGGCAGTAATAGAAGCTCATAGAGATAGCGAGAGCCTAAGACAATATAAATACCATGAATTACCGGAGGATGCTACTGATAGAGACATACAGTTAAGGAGATCAATGTTTACTGAAGCCGTTGATATCTATGTTGAGAAGACGGACAGTCCGCATTACACTGGTATTAGAAGGGGGCACATTGAATTTACGAGTCAGGCATTGGAGAGAATGAGAGAATTGGGCGTACACAGGGAGCTTGCTTGCTACAAGGCACTTATGAAGGTAAGGTGAATGAAGTCTACTACGCATCGATAGTCCAGTGCAGTTCCAGACTGGATTTTCTCATATAATGATATTGTGTATACATGTACATACAGTCAAACATGTGTTAAGCAACCAGCAAAGGGAATCACAGAAAGTGGCTGCTTAGCACAGGTAGCTGCTTGATAGAGGGCAAATGTATAATAAAACAACATAGTTGGAATCTGGAAACTGGCTGCTTAATACAGGTTGGCTGTTTAATTAATAGAGGTAACCACTAACGTTTGACTGTATATGTTTTAGTCCTTTGGATGAGACGTTGAACCAAAGTCCCATGTACTATGTTACCTACTGTGTGTGCAATAGAACAAGGGGTACCCAAAAGTAGACTGACTTGTATGCAGGTGTCTTTCACTATGGAAACCAAAACTTCTCCGAGGGCATAGTGATAGTCTATATGGGCTGCAGGCACAATGAGAGACATTACTGGTTTTTCTATTACCTCCCTTGATGGATAAAGTCAAGATTTATCCCGAATTGTATATTGGTCCTTTTCGTTGGAATCCTTTGTTTTTACTGTTGTCGTCTAACCAGATGTTGCGTTAGGATAAATGTATTTTTATCAAAATCATGCTAATTAATTGAACCAATTTTTACAATAAGGTATCCATTGGATATGCTAAAGGATATACATGTATGTCGAGATTTCATAATTATAAAAATGGAAAACATGTGGTGCAAAGGAAACAACGATAAAAACAGAGGAAACCAATGAAGAGGACACATCTACTTTTAGGAGTATTCAGGGGCAGTAACTGACTAATGTTTCTCATTGTGTTCATGGATTTTCCATATTTCACTTTATAACCTTATCAGGCTTATAAGCAGGCATTAATAGAAACATAGGACAAATCTTTGTGAGATGTAAACATCTCTGATATTTTGATGGAGGATCGTGTCTCCTTTTTCCTGATTGTATAAGGTGTTGCTACGGGACTGGTTGGACTTGTGGTGCCGCCTGGTATGCTTAGACTAGGTTTAATGTTGTGATGTTACCACAGGGTTCATTCTAGGTCAGAATTTTTGGGAGAAGTGAAAAAGCGCGTGATCGCTTCCTAAAATGGTGTTCTTTAATATACCTCTGCAAAATAGGGTTAAAATGCACAGTACAACCATTAAATACAACATTTGAATAGGAGTGCTTTATAATGGGCCAGTGTATCTTACTAGACACAATTTTGTTTGAAAATCGTTAAAAACCAAACAAATATTTTTTTTTTTTTAGGGAGAAGTCAGGGTCCTTAGGGCGACAATTTGAATGATCCCTGTTACCACCTGGTATAATCGCCATTATGATGTGAACATTCATGGACTATGTTTATTCCACCTGACATTATGAATTTATGATATGGTCAAGCTTGAACTATGTTTATTTCAGGTGTTACCCCCTGACATTATGATATGGGCAAGCTTGAACTATGTTTATTCAAGGTGTTACCCCCTGACATTATAATATGGGTAAGCTTGAACTATGTTTATTTCAGGTGTTTACCCCCTGATATGATATGGGCAAGCTTGAAATATGTTTATTTCAGGTGTTACCCCCTGACATTATGATATGGGCAAGCTTGAACTATGTTTATTTCAGGTGTTGCCCCCTGACATTATGATATGGGCAAGCTTGAACTATGTTTATTTCAGGTGTTACCCCCTGACATTATGATATGGGCAAGCTTGAACTATGTTTATTTCAGGTGTTACCCCCTGACATTATGATATGGGCAAGCTTGAACTATGTTTATTTCAGGTGTTACCCCCTGACATTATGATACCTGTAACTGCGTTGCAGAGAGAGTTCCACCACTACCAGAAGCAGCAGGATAGTGCTCTAGAGATCCTGGAACAGATGGAGGACAATGGTAGGTAGTTGTTATACCACCCAGGCCTGCAACCACAGGTTTGAGTACCCTGAGCCCCTGATGGTATTTCTGTCTACCACAAGGCGTGTCCACTTGTTTGAGCGCCCTGATTGTTGGTATATGTCTGTCTGCCACACAGCTTGTCAACTAATGCAAGGTTCGAGCACCCAGATTGATTTCTGCCGGCCTCGACTACATGGAAGCACCATGTATTTGTACATATATGTACGTATGTATATATTTGTTGCAACTTGTAAGTCTAGCTGATCATAAAATTAAACATACATAAGTTTACCGAGGTCATCAAGTAAAGAATGACGCAGTATAAACTAATAGTATAAATATCCTATATCAGGGTTCATTCTAGGTCAGAATTTTTGGGAGAAGTGAGAAAGTGCGTGATCGCTTCCTTAAATGGTGTTCTTTAATATACTTCTGCAAAATAGGATCTGCACTTTTTGCCAGTAATATTACTATTTTTAGAGAAAAATTACCCATTTTGATAAATGAACTGGTCCAAATGTAATTTTCTTATTAATTTATTGGTCTACAAATATGATGCACCAGTCCATGTCAGCTACTTGGTGTTGAATGGGTTAAATGGTGTTCTGCAAAATAGGGTTAAAATGCAGAGTACAACCATTAAATACAACATTTGAATAGAAGGAGTGCTTTATAATGGGCCAGTGTATCTTATAGACAAAATTTTGTTTGAAAATCGTAAAAACCAAAAAATAATATATTTTTTTAGGGAGATGTGGGGCCCCCAGAGGGCGAAATCAGGGTCCCTAGGGTGACAATTTTGCCCACATCACCCTCTAGAATGATCCCTGCTATATACTTCCTTCGATTTTGGCCCAGTTGATCTATTCTATACATACCGGTACTAGTCTTTACACAATATAGAAACTGCCAATTTTTAATTTTTATATAAGCCTCAACAGTTGAGTGCCTTCGGGCGGGCAGACCTATATAACGTAGAACTCGTCCACCATTTTCACCGGTATGCCTTACTGCCACTTTGATCAATTACAGTAAACAAAATCTTCTAGGGGCTAACCCCCAAAATATTCCCACCCGCACCTCAGGGATCAAAATGCATTCTGTCCCTTTTCTGACCCACCCTGCCCTTTTCTGACCCACCCTAATATAGATACCCATAGGTAAGCGGAAACTATCCGGTCATGTAGGTCAGAACAACACAGATACACAGTGACACATCAGTATAAACAGACACTATCCTCATCACTTTTTTGTGTGTATAATCAACATTCCTATTGGTTTGTCAAGATTAATCTGCCCTGCAGCTTTTCTACATACAATAGTTCCTACAATGTATATCCTGCAAACCTCGACTAAATATGGTTTCACTATTTGCAGTCGTTCAAAAGTCTCCCCACTTCTCCCTAAATATTCTCACTTCTCCGTAAATCATCTGGAGGAGGGAGAAGTGACTTCTCCCAAACTTCTCCCAAAATTTGGAGTCTAGCTTGAACCCTATATCCTGTCTCATTCGTCCATTTATATCCAGTTGATCTATGCATGTTGGTCTTTGTTTATTTTTGTTATTTAAATTTCTTTAACGTCGCTACCGGTTCGGGTTGCCCATTTGAGCGACGGGCAGTTTACTTAACAACACCATTCCTGTCGCAGTCTCCATCGGTTAACCAGTACATGGTGCACCAACCTCCTTAAGAAACTGCCAACATTTTCATATAAAGAGACACGGTCTGAACGGGGCTCGAACCCGTGACCATCAGCAATGATAGGTTACAGTCAGCGACCTTGACCACGGAGGCGCACCATACACTTTGCATAATATAAATACATATAGGTAAGCAGAAGCCATCATTCCTTCGATTTAAATCCTGTTTATAAATATTTGCAGCTGTCGTACCCGACCAGGAATCACGTGATTTACTGACAGCCCGGTTCGGCAAGCACACGCACGTGATACGGAAGGTGCGTCGCATGATCTACTGGATGAGAAAATTCCGCAATGCTAACCCGTACCAGCTGCCACACTACATACCCATTGATCCAATAAAGCGAGCCATTCTGGCGCTGAAGAAAATGTCCGTTGACCTTGAAAATGAGATCAAAGTGTTTAAGGTACCATAATTCTTCATTGTCGTATTGAGCTTAGTAACACAGTGAAACCCCTCCAAACCGGAACCCCACTAATCTAGAATTCTCTCCAAACTGAACAAATTTCTCTTAGTCCCATTGCCAAATATTTCCCTTCTTTGTTCATTGTAAAAATGCCTCTGTAAACTGGAAGCCCCATTTTCCGAATAACGAACGTATTTTTTAAAGAAAATGTGCATTATTAACTGTAATTTACCCATGTATACCGAACAGTAACTTATCTTATAGTTATACAAATTTATTTTAGCTCGATTGCGAAACATGTTCTTACAACTTATATTAATCACTCTTGAGACCTCATTCCTAATGGAATGCATCGCCTCGAGGGAGAGAGAAGAGGCAACATGGAATTTAAATGCCATGACTAAGGGCACAATTGTAACGGCTCCAGTGGGGTTCAAACTCCGGACCTTTCGCACCTGAAGCGAACGCGCATACACTGCGCAATCACGACTTCCACGAATTGATCAAAACTAACTATTCTTTTAAACAAACAACTGTTAGCTATTCTTTTCATAATATTGTATTGCACACTTAAAATGAATCAGTTCGTTACTAACTGCCAAAACTATAAACATGTTTTAGCCTCCTAAGTATTGCAGAGTTAATTTAGGAGAAGTCTACACACATATGAAGAAAACCGCTCTAAACCCCTCCAAACTGAAAAACCCTCAAAACCCTCCAAAGCGAACTTTGCCTCATTTTAAGCATTGCAGAGTTGAACAGTTAATTTAGGAGAAATCTACCAGCACTATGAAAACCACTCTAAACCAAAAACCCCTTCAAACCGAATGCTAACCCTGGTTCAGGGGTCGTTCGGTTTCGAGGGCTTTCACTATATTTTATGTATATACATTGTGGAGCCTCCGTAATGGATACGGTGTGCTCTTCGTAACCGAGAGGTTGTGAGTTACTGTGTGAAACCCTTCAGAACCACAGTGGTGGTGTCCTTAGATTAGACACTTAGCTCCACATTTCCTCTTCTCTCCTTCATGGCGATGGATTCCATCAGGAATGATGTGTGTGTGTTTTACGTTTATTTATCATCGCTACCGGTTACCTATATGAGCGACGTCTCATGAAGAGATTAGTCATTTTAGATTTTAGAAGATACAATGATACAGACAGAGAGCCATTCCAGAATCTCCTCTGGTTCTTTTATGTGCACGGTGTAAAGCACCGACACGAGACCTCGTTTTAACGTCCCATCTGAAAGACTGTTAATTTTATTATGTTCAGACTGGGGATCGAACCTGCGGTCCCTGGATTCGCAGTCCAACATGTTACTGGACTACTGACCCGTCTGTGGGAATGATGTATCGACAGCGATTAAACTAGTGTTGTAAAAACTTGTTTCACAATCGAGCTAAGACAAATTTGTATATCGTTAGAAAATCCACTATAGAAATCAATAGTCCGCCTTAATCACAGGTGACCGATTTCTTTCTCCAAAATTCGAATCATTTCCTTCCAGATTAACCCTCTACATATCCACAAAGTTTCATCAACATCCATCTAATCCCGTCGACAATTGTCAAATATCAGTGCAGTTTAAGCAAATGTATTCTAGCTCGATTGTGAAACAAGTTCATACAACTTATATTAATCACTCTCGAGACCTCATTCCTGATGGAATCCATCGCAATGAGGGAGAGAGAAGAGTCAACATGGAATTTAAATGCCATGACTAAGGGCACAATCGTAACGGCTCCAGCGGGGCTTGAACTATGTGTCTTTCGCACCTGAAGCGAATGCGCTATCAGGACTTCCACAACTTTTCCACGACTTTCAGCTTGGGGGTTTTAGAGTGCTATTCTCTAATTTATTGTTGAGGCTTAAAACGCCTATGTACTGACAATACATGTACCATTTGCAGGTTAAGGAACAAGAACACGAGTTATTTATAGCCTCGGCTCAGAGTCGCGTCCAGCGAGATATGATCAGGAAACATCCGGAGAGTGTGCCGCTGTATGTGGAGGGGGGATCCTCAGTGTGGCTCCGGGACGAGTGCCTAACATACTTTGTTCTGAGGTCCGATACAGACCCCAGCCTGTTCCAGTACCCAACCTTGGAAGAGGAGAAAGAAAGTAAGGGAAAGTAGTCTCCGTTATTCTAGACATTAGGCGGCCATTATATTTTGATGGATAGATTTCCCTCCAAAATGAGGGCATGATATTGTATTTTATGCGCCTGTTGTCGGAGAGCCGTGGCATATTATTGGATAACACTTTCTCATGGCCTCCAGTTCTCATCTAATTATGGAAACTTGGTACAAATCGTCAAATGGACATGTGCGTTATGTAGGGACTTTAACTCTTTGCATGCTGGGTAAAATATAGGCTATAAATAGTTCAAATAATTGTAGCAGACGACAATTCATTTATGTGTTTTTCTTATTTGTGACTGAAAACTCTGGAAATATGTCCTGGAATTTCATAGTATACTCGTATCATAGAATTAGTTAACGAAATTATTGATGGGCATCTAACAGTAAACCAATGGTTAGGCAACAACACAACAATAGATACCGGTAACAGTAAACCAATGGTTAGCTGACAACACAACTAGTGATGTGCATCGGTTTCAAAATCCATAATCGGAATAATCGGACGGGTAAACCGATTAGATAATTGATTATAGTTATAAATCAAAATTTTAAAGTTAAAAGTTTAACAATCTATTTAGTACTAATAAATTACTTACAAGTTACTAATTTCGACAAATTATTTACTCAATTACATCTGAGTACTAGACTTAAGTTAGTAGACTGCCACCTGATATAAAATTAGGTTTTAAGTTAATAGAGGACAGAACGCTTAGTGACATACTAGTGAAAAGTCTAGTACTAGATACAGTTAGAATTGTTGTTGCAAACGTGCAATGCTAATAAAATACAGCCGATAGTAAATCGTGGTTTTATTTGAGATATAAACAAACATAAAAGTAAGAGACAAAAATAAAGACTCGTCGATTATAATCGATTACACATTTTCACAATCGATTATCGCCGATGTCCATGCCGGCGAATGATTGTCGGCGACTTAGCGATAATCGGTTTATCACTAAGCACAACAGTAGATACCAGTAAATCAATGGTTAGCTGACAACACAACAGTAGATAACAGTAAATCAATGGTTAGCTGACAACAGTAGATAATTATGTAATACACTTTGTTTTATCATTTTCTAGACCTATTCGAGTTTGAGACTATATTCGACGCAGAAGAGCCAAAGGAATTGGCTCCTAAGCCGAACGATCATCAGCAGGAGGATGGTACCATTTTAGGCATGTGTATAACGGAAACGGGAACCAAAGACTCGCTGATCAGCTGGATACGGTGTCTTCAGGAGGCAAACCCAAGTCTGGAGAAAATTCCTATAGTGTTCGCATTACAGACTCCAGATGATGGCCTGGTACCAGCTGAAGTGCCAGTCGTTGATGAGACACAAATTGAAACTATACGACCTTCAAAATCTTAGTGTAATTTATTACGGTTTAGTTTACACCCAATTCAATAAATTAATTTTCTTTACAACGATGAAAATTGATGAAATGGTACCCAAAAATTTATGAACACTTTCCTACATAGAAGCACCTATTGACACCCAAGTTGAATTGTTTCATTTGAATTAGGATTGACTCTTGGCCTGAAGTGAACTCGCTACCACTATGCTATCACGACTTCCACATTCATGTATTGCTTTGTTTCTTCATATACACAATTGAAGACTAATTCTCAATGCCAACAATAAGTCCCCGCCCTACCACTGGTCTTGAAATTTGCGCGTGGCGGGACACGCTTGGGGCTGGTGGCCTTTTATATTTTGTTATAGGATAAAGTATAAAATTGTGAAATTCATTTGACTTTACTTCTTCATTTGTATCACACTGGATCTATGTTGAAATCCTACTTGTAAACAAGGAGGCTAAGTGAACCTATTTCAATCACCACTATACACTCCCGTCTATCACCACTACACACTCCAGCAATCACCACTACACACTCCAGCAATCACCACTTACACACTCTCAATCACTACTACACACTCTGTCAATCAC
This sequence comes from Archivesica marissinica, assembly GCA_014843695.1. Taxonomy (NCBI): domain Eukaryota; kingdom Metazoa; phylum Mollusca; class Bivalvia; order Venerida; family Vesicomyidae; genus Archivesica; species Archivesica marissinica. Next base: position 24,128,700 of record CM026390.1, read on the forward strand.
CACTACACACTCCCGTCTATCACCACTACACACTCCATCAATCACCACTATACACTCCAGCAATCACCACTTACACACTCTCAATCACTACTACACACTCCCGTCTATCACCACTACACACTCCATCAATCACCACTACACACTCCATCAATCACCACTATACACTCCAGCAATCACCACTTACACACTCTCAATCACTACTACACACTCTGTCAATCACCACTACACACTCTGTCAATCACCACTACACACTCCCGTCTATCACCACTACACACTCCATCAATCACCACTACACACTCCATCAATCACCACTATACACTCCAGCAATCACCACTTACACACTCTCAATCACTACTACACACTCTGTCAATCACCACTATACACTCTGTCAATCACCACTATGCACTCCAGCAATCACCACTTACACTCTGTCAATCACCACTACACACTCTGTCAATCACCACTACACACTCTGTCAATCACCACTATACACTCCAGCAATCACCACTACACACTCTGTCTATCACCACTACACACTCTGTCAATCACCACTACACACTCTGTCAATCACCACTACACACTCTGTCAATCACCACAACACACTCCTCCAATCACCACTATACACTCTGTCAATCACCACTACACACTCTGTCAATCGCCACTACACACTCTGTCAATCACCACTACACACTCCGCCAATCACCACTACACACTCTGTCAATCACCACTACACACTCCGTCAATCACCACTACATACTCCATCAATCACCACTATACACTCCAGCAATCACCACTTACACTCTGTCAATCACCACTACATACTCCATCAATCACCACTATACACTCCAGCAATCACCACTTACACTCTGTCAATCACCACTACACACTCTGTCTATCACCACTACACACTCCATCAATCACCACTACACACTCGGTCAATCACCACTACACACTCCACCAATCACCACTACATCAATCACCACTATGCCAATCACCACTACATACTGTCAATCACCACTACACACTCCAGCAATCACCACTACACACTGTCAATCACCACTACACACTCCAGCAATCACCACCATACATTCTATCAATAACCACCACACACTCTGTCAATCACCACTACACTACACACTCTGTCAATCACCACTACACACTCCAGCAATCACCACTACACACTGTCAATCACCACTACACACTGTCAATCACCACTACACACTCCGCCAATCACCACTACACACTCCAGCAATCACCACTACACACTCAATCACCACACCACTCCAGCAATCACCACTACACACTGTCAATCACCACTACAGCAATCACCACTACACACTCCAGCAATCACCACTACACACTGTCAATCACCACTACACACTCCAGCAATCACCACTACACACTGTCAATCACCAGTACACACTGTCAATCACCACTACACACTCCGCCCAATCACCACTACACACTCCAGCAATCACCACTACACACTGTCAATCACCACTACACACTCCAGCAATCACCACTACACACTGTCAATCACCACTACACACTCCAGCAATCACCACTACACACTGTCAATCACCAGTACACACTGTCAATCACCACTACACACTCCGCCCAATCACCACTACACACTCCAGCAATCACCACTACACTCTGTCAATCACCACTACACACTCTGTCTATCACCACTACACACTCCATCAATCACCACTACACACTCGGTCAATCACCACTACACACTCCACCAATCACCACTACATCAATCACCACTATGCCACTCACCACTACATACTGTCAATCACCACTACACACTCCAGCAATCACCACTACACACTGTCAATCACCACTACACACTCCAGCAATCACCACCATACATTCTATCAATAACCACCACACACTCTGTCAATCACCACTACACTACACACTCTGTCAATCACCACTACACACTCCAGCAATCACCACTACACACTGTCAATCACCACTACACACTGTCAATCACCACTACACACTCCGCCAATCACCACTACACACTCCAGCAATCACCACTACACACTGTCAATCACCACTACACACTCCAGCAATCACCACTACACACTGTCAATCACCACTACACACTCCGCCAATCACCACTACACACTCCAGCAATCACCACTACACACTGTCAATCACCAGTACACACTGTCAATCACCACTACACACTCCGCCCAATCACCACTACACACTCCAGCAATCACCACTACACACTGTCAATCACCACTACACACTCCAGCAATCACCAGTACACACTGTCAATCACCACTACACACTGTCAATCACCACTACACACTCCGCCAATCACCACTACACACTCCAGCAATCACCACTACACACTGTCAATCACCACTACACACTCCAGCAATCACCACTACACACTGTCAATCACCACTACACACTCCGCCAATCACCACTACACACTCCAGCAATCACCACTACACACTGTCAATCACCACTACACACTCCAGCAATCACCACTACACACTGTCAATCACCAGTACACACTGTCAATCACCACTACACACTCCGCCCAATCACCACTACACACTCCAGCAATCACCACTACACACTGTCAATCACCACTACACACTCCAGCAATCACCAGTACACACTGTCAATCACCACTACACATTCAGCCAATCACCACTACACATTCCGCCAATCACCACTACACACTCTTGTCAATCACCACTACACACTCTGTCAATCACCACTACACACCGTCAATCACCTCTACACTACACACTCCGTCAATCACCACTCCTTTTAGTTTGTACAAATTTATTTTAACTCAATTGTGAAACATGTTCTTGAGACCTCATTCCTGATGGACACCATCGCCACGAGGAAGAATTTAAATGGGCACACAACGGCTCCAGCGGGGCTCGAACCCAGCCTTTTCGCATCTGAAGCGACCACGCTACCACTGCACTCTTACGACTTCCACAGCAGCACATGGCTTCTATTTAGATGGAACAGAAAAACAAGCAATCTACTTCAAATTTATTACATATCTCTACTAGAAAAAATAGAAAATCACATATGAAAATAGTAAATGCGTGTGTGTATAAGGCAGCATCAAAACTATGACAGTGGCATAAATATGTAAGAAAACAAACGATATAGATAAACAAAACAAGATACATATAAAAAAAGCTACAAATTCTGTTTATTTCTAGTGAGGTCAACTGATGGCCGAGTATATATGGTTAGGTAAAATTAACGATGATGTGCCATAACATAAATAGATGAAACGTTTGATTTTGGGCATTTTGATTGTAAAGCATTCAAAATACTGAGATTCGTGGCATTATATATAACCAATGGCTATACAGCTATATAATGAGTATTTAGATAACTACACTGGTGGTGTGAGCTGAGCAGGTTGGAACACTGTACTGTTTGGTTTGGAGTTAGAGCCATGCAACAGCTAAGATTATCACCAGCTTTCAGTGGTGGATGGAAATGTAATGTACCAGTAAAGCACATTCTAAGTAAATGCACATAATTGGAATTATAAATCAGTCTTTCAAGTTTGAGCAGACGGTCTTTCAAGTTTGAGCAGACGGTCTTTCAAGTTTGAGCAGACGGTCTTTCAAGTTTGAGCAGCCGGTCGTTCAAGTTTGAGCAGACGGTCTTTCAAGTTTGAGCAGACGGTCTTTCAAGTTTGAGCAGCCGGGTCTTTAACCCTTTCCCTCATAGAAGCACCTCTTGATGCCATTACCAATACGACATACATTCACAATGTAGTAGCCAAACCAATGTTCATAATAAAGGCCAGAATCTCATGTAGTCCCAGTAATATCTATGGAGGTGGGATAAATATGGCGACTACTTATCCACTGCATGGTAGCTAAATGGCTGTTGTTTGTATGGAGATAAAATAGTATATTAACCTAAATCTCTATGTATCCCAGTAATATCTATGCAGGTGGGATAGATATGGCGACTACTTATCCACTGCATGATAGCTAAATGGCTGTCGTTTGTATGGAGATATAATAGTATATTAACCTAAATCTCTATGTATCCCAGTAATATCTATGCAGGTGGGATAGATATGGTGACTACTTATCCACTGCATGGTAGCTAAATGGCTGTTGTTTGTACGGAGATAAAATAGTATATTAACCTAAATCTCTATGAAGGAAAGGGTTAAATGGCTGTTGTTTGTATGGAGATATAATAGTATATTAACCTAAATCTCTATGAAGGAAAGGGTTAAATGGCTGTTGTTTGTATGGAGATAAAATAGTATATTAACCTAAATCTCTATGAAGGAAAGGGTTAATATGGTTGTTGTTTGTATGGAGATAAAATAGTATATTAACCTAAATCTCTAAGAAGGAAAGGGTTAATATGGTTGCAAGGATTATTACAATTACATAGAGAATATTTGCTTGTTTCAGGCACTGACACATGTTTGAACACAGGCATTCGGCGTGCTTGGGGGTACCAGTGTATAAAGTAAGTGCTTAAACGTGCCGAATCACTGTGCGTTTGAACATGAAAGCATCATTATCACAAGTATATAAAAACAACAACAACATTATATATCACAGACAGATTGATTCCAAAATCATAAAACAGATGTTTGAACATTTCAAATTTGTATTCAATAACCGGTATTAGATGAATCTCGAATGAACTGTTTAATATGAACTAAGGCATTGCCTCAAATGGGAATCTATCATCAACAGATCCTTTTTAACATACATATAGGGATGTTGAAACTTATTACTAACCGGTTAACCGGACATTCGTTCGGTTGGTTAATTGTTCAAAGTTTCGTCGGGGTTAAATGTTAAAGTAAGTTTCTAGTCATTACACTTAAAAAGTAGGAGATATAATCGGAGGTTATGGAACTATATACAGCAACATAATTTAGATGATTTAGGGTTCGACATTAATTTTTTTTATAACGACAAGTCGGATCAGTAACTCTGGAAACTGACTAGCCCACGTGATCAACTAGACCGTACTTTTCAATTGTCGTAATATTTGGGAAATTTCTATGATTAAATCAACAACCTACAACGGTCTGAACACCGCGCTGAAATAAAATATTTCTGTTTCAAATATTACCACATTTGAATAAAATGCGCAGCAGTTTTACGACATTTCAGAAATTTACATAATTTATTTACGTCGTGTCTAATAATAGATCGAGGATTTCCAAGATTTAGAAAATGGCTGTGTACGGACAACTTATTTGCCGAGACACAAACGTTTAAACTTCCGAATGAATTCAAATTAGATCTAGGTAATTATTGAAATTTAATGCTACAATTTTATCAAATTATCAGCACAACAGATCGGCCAACCATCTGGCAAATTTACTGCGTCCGATCGACATTTCTTACTAGACATATCCATTAGACGTGCCCTGTTGAACCCTGATACGATACATACACTGTTCAGCTATATGTACAATGCGGTTCACAGCGCAAGCAATTTGTTGAAATGTTTATTACATAGTTTCAATATCCTTTCAGTAGCGTTTCATTTTATGTGTGTTTTACGTTTATGAAGAGATTAGTATTTTTAGATTTTTGGAGGATAGTGCAATGATACAGACAGAGACCAGTCCAGAGTTTCCACTTTTACGTGCAGTGTACAGCACCGACACGAGACCTCGGTTTAACGTCCCATCTATAACTGTAAATTTTATTAGGGTCAGACGGGGGATCGAACCTGCGATCCCTGAATTACCAGTCCAGCGTGTTACCACTGGACTACAGATCCGTCGGTTTCATTTTAGTCGGACCATAATGTTACTATATCGGATGATCCATTAGGACTATAAAATAGCAGTGAGAATACAGAAAATAATTTTCAATTTCAGTGGAGTATTGTGATATTTCAGTCTACAGTCAAACCTGCCTTAAGCAGCCAGCCTAGGGAATCGCAAAAAGTGGCTGCTTAGCACAGGTGGCTGCTTAATAGAGGTCAAATGTATAATAAAACTAAATATTGGGAATCTGGCAAGTGGCTGCTTAATGCAGGTTGGCTACTTATTAGAGGTGACCACTAACACAGGTTTGACTGTATATCTCGGTATTCAATAGAAATTATATACCGTAATAAACGCATGTATACATAAATTCTCAAATTGTAGTAAGTTATTGTAGTCCACTAGCATTTTTCCCATTTCTTCAACAGTGTCAGCAAAATGTATTAATTTATAGCAGTACAATATCTGTCAAAATAAACGTGTATTCCTGACACCACGTCAGCAGTTCCAAACTCTATGTACCATCCATACACTCTCACCTATAAGACAACCCGCTGCTTTGGTCCTGAAATCTGTTGGTTTTGACAAGCACTCGCATATAAGATGGGTTGATAAAGTGAACACCACACAATTGCATGCTTGGCCAGTGCAAGTTGAAATGATTTTCGGAGTGCTTTCTTTTCTAACACGTAATTATGGATACCATTTAACCATTTTTTTTTTAAAAATTGATATTTTTTTAGCACTCACTTTTAAGGACAGCCACTTTGAGGCCTTAATCTGGTGGTGAAAAACTTTGTCTTATAGGCGAGTAATACGGTACTCAATGTTGTTAGTCTCTACAATTCATCGTGGGAATCTGCATCTCCATTAGCCTGGATGGATTCCTCGGTCGCCTCTGGTCTCTCAGCTCTTTGCAGGTTTTCTGTTGTCTCTCGAGTGCTCTCAGGATCTTCAGTTTGGTTGGCTCCGGCTTCCTGCTCTTGCACTGGGTGTGGTATTCGGATGTTTTTTCCTGGTTTGATGTGGAAATCTTCAGATGCTTGGTCATAAATGATGCCACCATCCTAAATGAAAATTAGACATAGAATTTATAATATCCGATGCCGAATATCGTTTAACGTTAATGCGTGAAAACCTCCAATATCAAATACAGTCTACATCCATTATCTCAAAGTTGGTAATGTCAAATTCATCGGTTATGTCAAAGTCTGATCAAAGTAAAAAAAACTATCATTTTACATATAACTGGCGCTGTGTCTATGTCAAGTTTTCCACTATATTGAATTCATTTTTTGATCCCTTCAATATAAATAGGCAGTATTTCACACTTGTTATGTCAAAGTGCCAGTTTACCACTGAAGTGCGACTTTCATTTGGCAACTTTACCTGATCACATGACCATCCGTGTCTGTGCAAACAATCGATAAAGATAGTTGGTGGTGTTTACTGTGACAGTAATTACAATGTGTTCAATACAGGTACACACTAATCGGCAATTAACCAATAATTGGATAACCGGCTCATTGTAATCGAGTATCAGTTTCTAACTGCACTGTTATTGCACCATTATATATCAGCGATTTCTTATCACATTTACGTATATATAGGATCTTACATGAGTGGTGATTTCATACTATTATTAAACGAGTTTCATAAAATATGGTATAAAATCATCATACAGAAATCTTAACAAAATATTGTGTAGATTTACTGTATTATTAAAACAACCATGCAGTCTAGTTTACTAAATTGATGATACATGTATATAGAATCTTACACTCATGGTGATTTCCTACCATATTTTATGAATCTCGTTTTGGAATTTTGCAAAATGAGATTCATAAAAGATAATATGAGATCACCACGAGTGTAAGATTCTCTTAGCATTTTATTGATTTAAACAGTTGATTTTCAAATAAAGCATGAACACAAACTATACATATTGTGTTGACCTGTCATGCTGCTACAAATTCAGAATCCTTCCAGGTTGTAACTACACATGTGTACATACAAGAAAATATGTGATGGCTGTATTACACTGAATTATGTGATAATATTAAATATTTTATTAAAATTGTACTGATATGCATATAGCTGTGATGTCATTGCGGCGGAAATATATGGAATTCAGTACAAAAAGGAAATTAATAATTAACTCAACTATTTTGGTAATTTTTAAATTTAACACTAACCCGCTAGCAGTAGATAAAATCACCTTTTCAAACAGCATAGAGCAAGATCAGATGGCATGATCAAGCCCTATGAGGTTTGCTATTCGGATAGGAGCTAAAACATTTGGCTGAATAACAAACAACATAGATCCTGATCAGACACAGCGTTTTTTTTACTCAGCAGGCAAAGGGCTAAGAGAAAAAAGTGTAATGTACCTCCTGATTGAAGTCATTAAAACTAGCAGTTGCATAACAGGCTTTGAGCACTGTACCACAAATGAGCTGGGTGACATCGAGGTAAGTTGTTTTCTTCCCGATCGCGTGTTTACGTCCATACTCCGATATAAGAACTGCCTCCAAATCGTCATCATCTATAGCAACAAAAACAACAAAATGTTTGAAAAAATAGATGCTCCCCATAATTACTGGTATTCTTTGTTGCATTAATCGTACACAGTCAAACCTGTGTTAGCGGTCACCTCCATTAAGCAGCCAACCTGTATTAAGCAGCCAGTTTCCAGACTCCCAATATGTTGTTTTATTATACATTTGACCTCTATTAAGCAGCTGCGATTCCCTTGGCTGGCTGCTTAACACAGGTTTGACTAGATCGGTTTCATATTTTATTATTATCGGTCAGTGACAGGGATAACAGGCATTGCTATTTTATTATTATCGGTCAGTGACAGGGATAACAGGCATTGGTATTTTATTATTATCGGTCAGTGACAGGGATAACAGGCATTGCTATTTTATTATTATCCATCAGTGACAGGGATAACAGGCATTGATATTTTAATATTATCCATCTGTGACAGGGATAACAGGCATTGATATTTTATGCACATATACATTTAGTAATTACTATTGTAAACCATATTGTGTATACCGGTATATTGAAATTATTGTTGGGCAATAAGAAATACAACAGACATCGGGGAGAGCAATTATACCCACCCCGATTACTTCAAAAGTATGACAAGCAAATTGGTGTAACTCAAGTGGATATTTGATAGGAACATGTACCGTATTTATGGGCATGACATACGCATATTGTTTAACATGTATGTGCATTTTGAGGAACATGTACCGTATTTATGGGCATGACATACGCATATTGTTAAACATGTCCGTGCATTTTGAGGAACATGTACCGTATTTATGGGCATGACATACGCATATTGTTCAACATGTCCGTGCATTTTGAGGAACATGTACCGTATTTATGGGCATGACATACGCATATTGTTCAACATGTCTATGCATTTTGAGGAACATGTACCGTATTTATGGGCATGACATACGCATATTGTTCAACATGTCTATGCATTTTGAGGAACATGTACCGTATTTATGGGCATGACATACGCATATTGTTCAACATGTCTGTGTGTGTCGGCTAATTCTCATGCACAATACATTTGATCTTCGATCGCAAGCTGTGACCTTTGACAAATTGCTGTACATGTAATTGTATCAATAATCTTGTAGCTTTGTTTCAAGTTGTTAAATTGACATCTTCTTTCTCTGCACGGCGACAAATCCTGTGATGTAACTTCTTTCGTACGGGCCCAATTTAGGGCCCCACTCACTGTAGGACATTTAGTAGCAATATATAACCAACGATGCAGTTTGACGAGTTGTATGTCGCTTCCCGGTCAGCACGCGTTGTTCTTCTTGACGGATCAGTGTGACCCACTGATGATCCACGTGTCCTAGGCTGCAGCTGCGAGATGTGTCCATGACTGTGACATGCACGCTGTGAGGGGGTCAGCCGGAACTTGCAATTGGCACACAGAATAGACCTACATCAATATTCTCCCTTTAAATGAGGTGGTCTCATCCCTCAATTACTGTTCTTGGATATTACCCATGATCCTCCGCAGGATATTTTCGAAATAAAATGTGAATATTAATCTGGTTTTTTTTGTCATTTCCGTGCTGGCAGTTCTCGTAGCTACCATACAATCCAAGTACCTGCTACTGACAGTGATGACGTCATTTACAAATAAATTAAAAAACAGGTGGTGTCCGGAAATAGGGTGATTGACGATACATCAGGTATTTCCTGTTCTGTCATGATTTCTTGACCGCCTCCATGATTGATCAAGTGGTTACGGTCGCTGACTTGTAACGTATCATCACTGATGGTCATGTCCACTGTAACCTATCATCACTGATGGTCATGTCCACTGTAACCTATCATCAGTAGGTCATGTCCATTGTAACCTATCATCACTGATGGTCACGTCCACTGTAACCTATCATCACTGATGGTCACGTCCACTGTAACCTATCATCAGTAGGTCATGTCCACTGTAACCTATCATCACTGATGGTCACGTCCACTGTAACCTATCATCACTGATGGTCACATCCACTGTAACCTATCATCAGTAGGTCATGTCCACTGTAACCTATCATCACTGATGATCACGTCCACTGTAACCTATCATCACTGATGGTCACGTCCACTGTAACCTATCATCATTAGGTCACATCCACTGTAACCTGTCATCACTGATGATCACGTCCACTGTAACCTATCATCATTAGGTCACGTCCACTGTAACCTATCATCACTGATGGTCACATCCACTGTAACCTATCATCAGTAGGTCATGTCCACTGTAACCTATCATCACTGATGGTCACGTCCACTGTAACCTATCATCACTGATGGTCATGTCCACTGTAACCTATCATCACTGATGGTCACATCCACTGTAACCTATCATCAGTAGGTCATGTCCATTGTAACCTATCATCACTGATGATCACGTCCACTGTAACCTGACATCACTGATGGTCACGTCCACTGTAACCTATCATCAGTAGGTCATGTCCACTGTAACCTGTCATCACTGATGGTCACGTCCACTGTAACCTATCATCACTGATGGTCACGTCCACTGTAACCTGTCATCACTGATGGCAACGTCCACTGTAACCTGTCATCGCTGATGGTCACATCCACTGTAACCTGACATCACTGATGGTCACGTCCACTGTCGAAAACTAGCAACAACAAACTTTTTAAAAAAATAGTTGATTTATGTTTTATTTGTTAGAACTTTATTTTTGTCTGTTTGTTTGCTTGTTTTATTCGATTTAATATAACTATTTGCTCAGACAATTATTTACATTATAAACCATAGAAAAACTGACAAACAAACTTCATCAGTAGTTGTTGTGCATCAGTGCATTTCTTTACGATTTGTGATGGAATAAAGTCAACAAAATCTCAAATTTAACTTTATTTATTTTAATTTAACATTCAAAAATGAGAGCAAAAAACATTTCCGTAATTAATGTCACGAGTCCTCGACTTATGGCCGAGATTGACTTATGGCCGAGATCGACTTATGGTCGGGAATATACAGTACCTACCTGGTAACAGAGACAACATTATCTACCTTATAACATTCTAGTTTAGTTCAGTGGTGTGTGTTCATCAATTCAGTAACATACTCACCTTTGATGTGTTTACAAACTTTCAGAACCTTCTTGGAATCAACATCGTATTTGTCGAAATTATGTATGTCACAAATTCGCTTTAATGCCCTTGTGACTGTTTCACCCATACCTCGGGTAGGTTTACGACTCAACATAAAGTCAAGTTCTGAAATTGGAATAGAACATGTACAGTCAAACTTGTCTTAAGCAGCCAGCCAAGGGTATCACAGAAGGTGGCTGCTTAGCACAGACGGCTGCTTAATAGATGTCAAATGTATAACAAAGAAACATATTGGGAAACTGGCTGCTTAATATAGGTTGGCTACTTATATGTAGGTGACCACTAACACAGGTTTGACTGTATACTAAACACCTTCCTGTCTATTCCGGATAGTTTTCTATGATAAACATATTTTTTTCAATAAATTTCTTTAAAATTACGTCAACATGACCCCAAGGACAATATTCCAAAAAGGTGTATCTAGAAGTTATTATTTTAAACAACTTTGGATTTTATCTCCTTGTTAAACCACAAATTGCAGTTTTGCAATTTTCTCAGGTGATCACGTGTCGGTGCTTTACACTGTGCACGTAAAAGAACCAGAGGAGACCCTGGAATGGGTATGGCGTTGCTTATATGGGCAACCGGTAGCGACAATAAATAAACGTAAAACACACACAATTTAACAAATATGACAAAACGACCAGCATCAGATGCTGCCTAGTCAGTGAAAACATGCCCACCAAAACTGGGTTAATATTAACAATTCGTACATATCCCATAGAAAGAAAAATCTCCATACTTGATCTGCCTACTTTCAGAAGGTCAAACTCTGGAAGTCGTGATAGCGCAGTGGATGCGCATTCGCTTCAGGTGCGAAAAGTTCGGAGTTCGAGCCCCGCTGGAGCCATTACTATTGTGCCCTTAGGCAAGGCATTTAAATTCCATGTTGCCTCTTCTCTTTCCCTCATGGCGATGGTGGATTCCATCAGGAATGAGGTCTCGCGAGTGATTAATATAAGTTGTAAGAAATTGTTTCGCAATCAAGCTAAAATAAATTTGTATAAACTAAGGTCAAACTCACACTTTCATAAAGTCAAACTCCCACTTTGCGATTAAACAAAGGTTCACATGTATGGTGTAAAACTGTGATTAGTGGAAAACTGTATATCCGACTAGCCAATCCAACCAGATTCAAGCCAAGTGAAGCATGTCAGATACACAGTAAATACGTTTCCATATAATTATGTGAGTTCACGAATACCATACAGGCGCGTAGCTAGGCTTACGCATGTGCGTAAGATTAATTTTGACACTTCCTGAAAATGAAATTAAATAAATGCGAAAAATGCAAAAAAAACTGGATCGTAAGGGGGGCACCAACATTCACAAGAAAGCAGACATGAACGAAATGCCAACAGATATTGAATGTAGCCGATGTTCATAGAAGGCAAACATCACCTGAGACCATATAGCGGGAAAAATCTCCGGGTGGGGCATGCCCCGAACCGCCCTAGAAAGGTGCGCAATCCATATTTAGGCCTAGCTACGCGTCTGCCATATACCATATATATACAGGCTCTATACTCTTCCATGTATGAATTTATATACATGTATGTTATGAAGGTCATAAGAATGGTGAGTTCAGAACTAATTAGGTCACCCTGAATGAATAAAATGAGTTCAGAACTAATTAGGTCACCCTGAATGAATAAAATGAGTTCAGAACTAATTAGGTCACCCTCTATGAATAAAAGGGAGTTCAGAACTAATTAGGTCACCCTCAATGAATAAAAGGAGTTCAGAACTAATTAGGTCACCCTCTATGAATAAAATGAGTTCAGAACTAATTAGGTCACCCTCTATGAATAAAAGAAATACATCTCTATGTACACGTATGCACCTATCTATTTCCTACAATGATGGTTGATTGTCACTAAATAGAACAGATGCGTTTTCTCAGGGTCCGTCTGTTTTACTCCCTCACACCACATACATGCACCAGCTATCATCTACTCCAAATAGAGTGATTAATATATAGTGTTAGAACATGTTTCACAATCATATAAGAATTAATGTTTTAACCCATTTCATTCTGGATACATTTAAAGGCTTTTGCAAACAACATAGATCCAGATCAGCCGCAGCATCACCCGTGACGCTGCATGCTGATCAGGATCTATGTTGTTTGCTACATAGCCAATGTCTTAGCAAGATCATCTGAATAGCAAACAACATAGAGCCTGATCAGACGGAACGTTCTGTGGCAGTTGATCTGCTATGTTCTTTGCAAATACTGTTTGAACGGTATCCAGAATGAAATGGGTTAAAGAGAAACTGACCTTTCACGGTGACTTGACAGCCTAAGCAATACATTTCTGAAATGCAATCAAATAAACTTTATTTCTGTAACCTATAAACTGTAGTTAAACTCTATACCGGTAGCTTGTAAATGTAATTCTAGACTGCCCATGCTCATCCACAAATATATATATATATGCAAACAGTAGTTCAAATATATACCGGTAGCTTGTAAATGTAGTTCTAGATTGCCCATGCTCATCCACAAATATATATATATATATGCAAACAGTAGTTCAAATATATACCGGTAGCTTGTAAATGTAGTTCTAGATTGCCCATGCTCATCCACAAATATATATATATATATACAAACAGTAGTTCAAATATATAGCTTGTAAATGTAGTTCTAGACTGCCCATGCTCATCCACAAATATATATATATATATACAAACAGTAGTTCAAATATATAGCTTGTAAATGTAGTTCTAGACTGCCCATGCTCATCCACAAATAATATATATATATACAAACAGTAGTTCAAATATATAGCTTGTAAATGTAGTTCTAGATTGCCCATGCTCATCCACAAATATATATATATATATACAAACAGTAGTTCAAATATATAGCTTGTAAATGTAGTTCTAGACTGCCCATGCTCATCCACAAATATATATATATATATACAAACAGTAGTTCAAATATATAGCTTGTAAATGTAGTTCTAGATTGCCCATGCTCATCCACAAATATATATACAAACAGTAGTTCAAATATATAGCTTGTCAATGTAGTTCTAGATTGCCCATGCTCATCCACAAATATATATATATATATATATACAAACAGTAGTTCAAATATATACCGGTAGCTTATAAATGTAGTTCTAGATTGCCCAGGCTGATCTACAGGGATTTGGCACGTTTGGGGGTACTAGTATATATATTTAAGTACAGGGATTCTACTCTGTGGGATGTCAGATTTCGCATTGATCAGTAAAATGGCCCTATCTGAAACAATTTTGTACACATCTGTCCAAATATAACGCCTATCCCGAGTCTTTATATTGTTCTTCAAATAAAACACAACTTTAAGCTGCATGCATGTATACTTTGCAAACAATCGCCACAGACATTGGCCATAGCAGGTCACATTTCCATACTAGGACACGGGTTCTGTCAGCAACAAAAAAAATCTTTGACGGGAGAATAACATTATCAATAAAATGTGTTTCCACTAACGTGTAGGTTTATTCGGCAAAAATGTACATCAAAAAGAGATTTCTGAGAATTTTTCAATTTGTTTGAAAATTTCTAAAGCGGCGCAATTCGCGTTGAAACGAGTGTTCTGATTGGATTATTAGAATGTAACTAGATGTTTGTTTTTATATGAAGAATAGTCATTCTGGATTACTGAGAATGAGGTACCGCTATTTTGTCAACTTTTCTCAAAAAGTAAACAATCGGTTTTCTTCGAGGTTTTTGTGAATGAAAGGTAAAATATTGTTTATTTGGTGACATAAAATTGTTTGCAATGTATGACAATTCTAAACCTTAGGAGTCTGTTATGTAGGATGCATTATGGGTATATCGCGGTACTAGCTATTAAAAACCAAACTACAGATATACTATTATGTACCTGAATTTAAAACTCATTTTGCATCATCTTATGACTTCTCCACTTCAACATTACACATACACAAAGAAGAAATACTATTGGGAATCACTTGTGTTTATCATGTGTTTGATGCCATCGTGTCAGCAGTTACGTAGTCAGTAGTTCCGAGTATACCGTGGCAAATGGCCGAGGCGCTGATTTGGGTGTTTATACAAAGGTAGTCATAATAAAATTATGTGAGTATTTGATATTTGAGCCTTAGGCCCACGATGGGCCTACTTTTTATGAATAATAAAATGCGGGAATCTGGCTATATCACCACATGTCAATAGATGTACATCACGGAAGAAAGTTCAACTTGTTTTTAATAAAAAATACTAAAAATACTTTGGGGAGGGGGACTGTTTTGAAAAATAATCATTCAATGGAAAAAGCGCATCTCGGACCTTAAAATTATGCCCATATTTGGTAATACGGGAATTACGTAGTAACCTATACACGTGATCAAAACTGCTTCATTCATAAATACCAGGTAGCAGACCGCCATTTTACAAAGTTGGAATGAACATAAATATATATTATGGACATTTGGAGCATTTTATCAGATAAAGGGGTGGGGTAATTTTGCATAGATCTTGATATTCAGGTAAGCATCTTGCATCAGTAATTTTCGAACCACTTACGTTGACAGTTTATGATTTCTTGTTTATCAACACATGTTTACCTTTCTGGGTCACCACTGATCCAATGGAAAGAATGATAGGTGGCGTTATTTTACCTCGTTCTGAAAAAGTGTGGATGCCTCGGTATGTTACGACCAGCGGTATGTTAAGAAACGACTATACTACATCGTCGGAAAACAGTAACACCGGAATAGATAATATGCGATGGTGAATCTATATTAATCTGTATAGATACTTACCGTCACTTAAATCTGTTGGCTTTTCCAGTGCAAATACACAAACAACCATTGAAAATATTATTAGGGGTAGTTTTCGTGCTGTACGAGACTCCATTATGTTACAAACAGATAGCTAAAATCAATCAAATTATAACATGTATCCACCAGAAAGCGTCATTTGACCGGATGTGTTGCTGACTCGGGATGGGACAGTACTCTTGTATTTCTAATCGACCGGTCGCCGTGTCAATTTTAATACAGAATCCCGTAACAAATTTAGGAGACTAAGTGAAGTGTTGTATTTCTTCTTTGTTTATACAGCACTCATTCACTTATGAAGATTACTTGTATGTACATGTGAGAGCAGGGTAAACGTGACATTGGGCTTGGTGGAGCAAAATTCAACCCGGAGCAAGTATGTTTTTCAATCTTTGCAACGGCGGCACCTAGAGAACCTTATCATGCAAGGAAGAAACCAATAATTGTTAGTTGTAGAATGTAGTCGAAAACTGTGTTGAGAGTAGAGAGTGATGGAACCTATGCTCTTCGTATTCCTATGCTCGGCGTATTTGCCCATTTACATCCGTATTTAAAATATTTATGTACAATAGTTCTTGGCTAAGTTCGCTGACAGAGCTGAAGCATGGTCCAATAGCATTCCGTTGTTTGTATCGGTAGGCTGGTGCAACTGTCACGTGACTGGTCCAGCAAATGAATATAAACACACACATATCATTGGGAGAATATTTCCACCGAAACTGATACAGTGTATGAGCAATTCAGGTAGCTGTCCGAATTTTAAAAGAATCTACACCTAACCCGAAAAATAGTTTAGAACTATACCATTTCTGATTTAGACTTTAGCTATCGCTCTACGTCTATGTCTTATAGGATAAGAAAGTTATGTGGTGGGAACGCCGATACAAGCCAATCTGCCACCTTGTAAATGAAGACCAATTGGTCCTGGCTGTCATGTACTGTTGGCAGGTGAACGTATTGCAGCATTCTTGTAACGCACCCCACTTCCATTGATCTGTAATATTTAGTACAGTAATGAAACGTATGGATTGGCATTGCACTTTTTCAATTTGATTGATAATATCTTTCTGATAGTAGGGATCTCAGACGACGGAGCCTTATTCTAATGTTAAACGGACGAGAACTAAACAAGCATGTATCATGTAGACCTGTGTTACTGCAGTGTTTCAAGTTTCTTTTCGTGAATCCAAGGGTTGCGCTTGCTTACTGGATGAGTTTAGTAATGAGACTCTCCGGAAGGGCGACGCCAATGTATATGTTTTCTGATACTTGTTGAACAAAATGATTGTCCATGGAGAAGAACTATGGGGATTTGCAGTCTATGCTCATAATGTAGCTGTTAGTTGCGTTGAATGACATTCCCCAAATATGTGTTCAGTTCTAGAGAGCTTTGATGTCTGCATGTGCTTAGTAATGTAATTGTCCGGAAAGTGTGACGTATGGTGAGGACCGAATCTAATGTTGTTCTATAACTTGTTACAGTACAATACAATTATGTATACATGTATATATGTAATACATGTATGATTGTGCTTATGTATGCATATACAGTAATACTCTTCTAATCCGGACAGGACACACAGTCAGGTATAGAAGGGGTTCCGGATTAGATGGGTTTTTTTTATAATTTATATTAATATTCAATACAATCATATACAACATACTACGATGTACAGTGCAACAAACGAACATGAAAATAAAACAAACATAATTATACACTAGTGCAAAAAAGACACGTACATATGTAGTCAGTTTAAGTAACTTAATACATGTACTCATATTATATATAGACTAAGGTGGTTATGTTGTGTGAATTAGTTATACTATTTGAATGTTCAGCACGTCCTTAGATTAGGCTACACGCACTAACATGTATACAGGCAGTACAGAAGACACTCTATACTGTCCCACATCTCATATTCGTTATTTGAATGCTCAGCTTGCTCTCGACTGGCCTCCTTTTATAATTGACGAGTCCGGTATAGAGGAGTTTCGGATTAGATGGGGTCCGGATTAGAGGGATTTTACTGTACAATAAAATATGAGTGTCCATGGTAAAGAACTACATGTATGGTGATTTGCAGTTTACATTCCTAACGTGTTGCGTTGAATCTCATGCTCCAAGTCTGGGTCCAGTCCGTGTGAGCTTTGATATCTTGTTGGAGAATATACATGTATATATAAGATCCAGCTATATACTCAGAAACATACAGGAAATATGCTTATACGTGATACTCCCAACACTCAATGCTGAGTATAAGTGGGAGAGGCTCATAGTTCGGGACAGTGGTTAGAACTATCATTAGTGAGAACGTTGAAAGAAACTACATCCTAAGACTAATAATACAGATATGAAATCACATAAGTAGAATTGACAGCCGCTCAGCTAAAATGTATAAACTGGGGCTGGACTGTAATTTGTTGGAGATGCCAATCCAGAGACATATCGTATGAAGGAAACATGTTTATATGGCATTGGATTCAGGACTGTGGAATTCAGGGATCGTTTGTTCCTAATTATATTAATAATCTTTCAATAGTGACTTTAAACCTATGTCTGGGGTGTCGGTGCTTTACAGAGGAGATTTTGGAAAGGGTCTCTGACTCTTGCACTATTCTCCAACATCTAACACCACTACATGTAATCTCTTCCGGAGGCGTCGCTCAAACAGTCAACCGGCAGCAACGATAAATAAACGTAAAACACACACTGCGGAATTAATAAGTTCAATATGTATTATATTGGGAAATAAAATATGTTTAAACTAATAAGTTCCGATTCCTTGTAGGTGTTAGATGGTTGTGGTTGACGCATACAATATGTTATTTATTTTGTATCTATACTATAGGCATGTGACTGACGACTGTATGCGTCGATATCCAAGTGTTTGCCAGTTCAGGGAGTCGATTATTTTAGATACACTACTTGCATAAATATAATCATTGACAACATAGCATGCTGCTGATCTTTGCACTTTTTCTAAATTATAGATGAGTAACTTTTGCCAGGAGTGCCAGATGGTTTAGCAATACACTGTACAACGTACTCGAGTCGGGTACGAACATAGGTGATACCAGCTTTTTGTTGGGAGCTGGTAGCTTATGAGGAGATGTTATTTATATGGGAGACCAATATGGTCTCACCAATATAAATCTTTAAATCGTAACACCTAGATTGTAATCGTCATCGGTTGTCATAATACCATGTTACGAAATGTGTAAGGGGAAAATAGCAGTTTTCTTTTGTGAGCTATTCTCAACACCTCATACTTGTCAGGACTGAATTATATGGACCAGTCTTGTTCCTACTGTTCAAGAGCATGCAGGTCGCTTTGAATGATTTGTGCAAGAGGATATTGATATATATATGTATTGCCATGTCCGTCATATATTTACATGTAGGCCTATTATATTTATTTAACACCCAAAGCGTTAATTGGGCCGCATTGAGTTTCTGGTAATTGCCAGAAGCAATACATTGAATAAAAGGCCGACCAGTTAGTGGGGAGTCCGTTGATATAAGCTAAGAGGCAAGGTACAGAGCAGAGCATTGGGTGATCACTGAGACGACAGGAAGTGTATCTGACGTGGGATTCCACAAAGCAGTTTTCTGTTTTATTATGCTTTGCTGTTTCCTGATTGTGAATCGTCCATGAATATGATGAATTAAACCGAGGTTTCATGTCGGTGCTTTACACCGTGCACGTAAAAGAACCAGAGGAGATTGTGGAATGGGTCTCTGTCTGTATCATTGCACTATCCTCCAAAGTTCTAAAATGACTAATCTCTCCAGGAGGTGTCGCTGATATGGGCAACCGGTAGCGACGATAAATAAACGTAAAAAAGAAGCGACAAGAGTTGCAACATACAGTTCTAAACTCAGATATGTCCCTATTAAAATTGTAACAGTTGGCTTTGTAATTTATGTTAATTAATATTATTTGACTGGATATGTCGGCCGATCTTATTATTTATTTCATGGAACACATTATCATGATCAGAAGTTCCTAATCTTTGAAAGGTATTTGTATTGTTGACTAATGAGGGTACGTTGGACATGAACAGATCTTAAAATGTTCTCATTTCTTGTGGGGATATTGGACCATTTGTTGAAGGTAAAAGACGTTTAGTTTATCCAAGAAGCCTCATACATTTCCTTGAATTTGCCATTACATTTCAGAATACCTATCTATAAGTCACCAAGCATCCATATGGCACTATGTTGGGGGCCCCTTGGACAGAGATGACCACAACTCTGTCCGGGAATCCTCATTATTTTCGTGGGGTTGATAGAAGGAATCAATGTAAATATTATGTAACTTTTGAACCAGGATATGCAACAGTTGGTTTTCAAATCATGTTGCGCTCGCCCATATGGTTCGCCGGAGGCGAGGGTGTATAAGCTCAATCATCACCAAAGCATGTTGCTCTTGTATGATATTCTGCCATCTCTAAGGGTCCATATTATATCGTTTAATACATTAATTTAAATGACAAAAGATGTATTAGGATGAATAAGTGTTCACGTATCAGCTAATACTGATTAAAGTCTTAATAACTAGAGAACAGTTACTACGGCTAAACTAAGAGCCGAAGACAACACGTCGACCGGGTCAATAGTCCAATCATCTGGCGGTATGGTACGAAAGTATCTGGAAAACAACAAATATATTTCGCTTGGTGCAAAGCAAAAATTGAATTAATCAATGGTGGTTGGAAGTAACTATAAGATGTATATAGTTATCGTGTTCGGTGGCAGCTTTATAATACTCTCAGATACTTACATGCAATTGTAACAAAAAATATAATCGTACTCAAAAACTGTCGACCCAATAAATATTTGTAATCATAATCAACCCCAAATACTGGCACCTACCTAGACATTGAGTAGCAACCTACAACAAATTTAAAATGTATTCAAACACTAGTCACATTGATGCAGTATCCATATACTCGCTGTTATATGCATGCGTTGTAGACCGTCTCAACTCTTGATTGCGGATCCTCTAACCCGAGTGGTTGCAGATTTGCTACTCAGTCACGGAACATATGTAGGTTCCATTAATGTTAAGCCCCTTTTGTGGACCTAGACATATTTCCTGGGTTGGTTTAGACGACTTAAGCAGTGTCTTACTCAATGACATTACATACGTGGCCTGACCGAGTATCAAACCTCTTGATTCCGAAATACCCTAACATTGATAGACCAAATTGAAGGTGTCCAGCCTGTTGTATAAAGGCTGACTTCTATCGTACCTCTAGTGTTACAGACATGCTACATTCCCTAAATCTACGCAGACTTGCGTCCATGTGGCGTCCGTGGTCCAATGGTAGAGCGTCGGATTTGGAATCAAATGGTCCGGGTTCGATACTCAGTCAGGCCACGTATGTAGTGTCATTGAGCAAGGCACCTCACACACATTGCTTAGTACTGGTTAACCGCTATGGTCGGCTAAGCATGCCCAGGAAAACACGTCTAGGTCCCCGCAAGGGGTTTGACATTAATGGTACATACATACAGACTAGATCAACGGCGTATTGACAATAGGTTATCCCTTATGTATAAAATTCATAATGATCTTGTTGCTATTCCCATTGAAAATTACCTAGTTCCCCTCTCCCGTCCTGCTCGCCATTCCTTAAGCTATAGGTTAATTACAGCAACTACAGACTACTACAAGTTTTCCTTTCCAAGAACAATCTACCATTGGAATCATCTCCCTCCTGACATTGTCCATCTCCCTACCATAGAGCAATTCAATATGGCAGTTTGCCATATTGATCATGCCAGTCCCTAGTTGTTCTGCGCAGCTACTTTTAAACTTTTACCACAACTAATTTTCATTACTTTCTTAAATTATGCTTTTAACTACTCATACTTTTAACTTCTTTGCGGTTTTTGATGCGCAACATGTCTACGTCCCCGCGAGGGGTTCGACATCAAAGGAAGATAGATAGATAGATTCCAAATCCGAAGCTCTACCACTGGACAATGGATGCCACATATGTAGTGTCCTTGATCAATGCACCTCACACACATTGCTTTGTACTGGTTAACCTCTTATGATGTTATGTCGGCTAAGTCTATCCATTTATCAGTATCTTCCTGTAATGTCAAACCCCACGTGGGGATGTAGTTTGCCCAAGAAAGAATGTTTTGCCCTAGGTCACTCACTCTCATGATGTCTCTGTGTACCCAGTCAAGCAGATACAATGTACATGTTTCCAATAGCTGATGAAGACTTGTAACTCTATCACTATTATGTATAAACATTTTTTTTACTTCAAACTACTTGTATATACTGCTGCAGGTTTGAACCTCGCTGGGTGTGTCAAACGAAGCTATCCAGCTAGTTTGCAGAAGGTATATATGTATGTTCCATTAATGTCAAACCCCTTGCGGGTACCTAGACATGTTTTCCTGGGCAGGCTTAGCCGACCTAAGCGGTTAACCAGTACTAAGCAATGTGTGTGAGGTGTCTTGCTCAATGACACTACATACCTGGCCTGACTGAGTATCAAACCTGGGACCGTCAGTGGTTCTACCTGATGATAGCTAGGTGGAAGATTATGGTACATGGTTCAAGTCAGAAGATTATGGTACATCTTCATATATGCAAGTTGGAAGCTTATGAACCATCTCTCTCTTGTTGATACAAACTTACTACTTTTTCAGTGACTTGAAGTTGAAAGTGTCAGATCATAGTTGGACCTGAAACGTAAACAGTGTCAGATCATAGTTGGACATGAAACATTAATAGTGTCAGATCATAGTTGGAGATGAGACATTAATAGTGTCAGATCATAGTTGGACATGAGAATGAGACATTAATAGTGTCAGATCATAGTTGGAGATGAAACATTAATAGTGTCGGATCATAGTTGGAGATGAAACATTAATAGTGTCAGATCATAGTTGGAGATGAAACATTAATAGTGTTGGTTCATTGTTGGAGACGAAACATTAATAGTGTCAGATCATAGTTGGACATGAAACATTAATAGTGTCAGATCATAGTTGGAGATGAGACATTAATAGTGTCGGTTCATTGTTGGAGATGAGACATTAATAGTGTCAGATCATAGTTGGAGATGAGACATTAATAGTGTCAGATCATAGTTGGAGACGAGACATTAATAGTGTCGGTTCATTGTCGGAGATCAAACGTAAACAGTGTCAGATCATAGTTGGAGATGAGACGATCAGCTGCTCCAAGTCAGATTGGACGACCAAAATTTGTTTCCCCATTTGTTAAACCAAGCGTGTCGTCTACAGGAAGTAGTACTAACCCAAATACAAAGGTATAAGTATAGTTGATTTCTGTTTTACTATATCTCCATACATACAACAATTTAGCTATCAATCAGTTGATATTAAAGCAGTCAGCATATCTACCCAACCTCCATGCATATTACTGGGACTACATGAGATTCTGACCTTTAATATGAATGAATGTTTGTTTGGCTACTACGCTGTCAATGTAATATGTGTATTGGTAATAGCTTCTCTGTGGGAACCGGTTAAAGATAACTTCCTGTGTATTTTCAATGTATTAGCTGGTTTGAGAAATTGTGAATTTTAAATGAGCTCATGAAATTTAAAGTTGTGTTCATAATTATGGTAAAAATCAGACACATTTGTTTTGTTGTGTTTTACGTTTATTTATCGTCGCTACCCGGTTAACCAAATGAGCGACGCCTCCTGAAGAGATTAGTCATTTTATATTTTTGGAGGATAGTGCAATGATAGACAGAGACCCATTCCAGAGTCTCCTCTGGTTCTTTTACGTGCACGGTGTAAAGCACCGACACGAGACCTCGGTTTAAATTCCCATCTGAAAGACTGTTAATTTTATTAGGGCAAGACGAGGGATCGAACCTGCGATCCCTGGATTACCAGTCCAGCGTGTTACCACTGGACTACAGATCACATTTGTTAGTTTGTTTTTGGGTTTTTTAAAGTCGCACCAACAGAATAGGTGATACAGCGACTCTCCAGTGACTCTCCAGCTATTGATTGTGGAGGAAGAACCAGAATGTCCCTCAGAGCAGTCTTGCAGACACGGACGGACACCAGGATAGAACCACCGACCTACCACAAGCCAGCTGGATAGCTACCTCATATGAAAACATTTCACACCCCCAATGTCGTTCTAACCTACAGCTGTAAGGGGCAAATGATTTGAAGTTAGCGACCATACCCACTCGGCCATGGAGACCCCAATGTCGTTCTAACCTACTGCTGTAAGGGACAAGTGAATTGAAGTTAGCGACCATACCCACTCGGCCACGGAGACCCCAATGTCGTTCTAACCTACTGCTGTAAGGGACAAGTGAATTGAAGTTAGCGACCATACCCACTCGGCCACGGAGACCCCAATGTCGTTCTAACCTACTGCTGTAAGGGACAAGTGAATTGAAGTTAGCGACCATACCCACTCGGCCACGGAGACCCCAATGTCGTTCTAACCTACTGCTGTAAGGGACAAGTGAATTGAAGTTAGCGACCATACCCACTCGGCCACGGAGACCGCAATGCGGAGACCCCAATGTCGTTTTAGCCTACAGCTGTAAGGGACAAGTGAATTGAAGTTAGCGACCATACACACTCGGCCACAGAGACCTCTAGGCACATTTGTAAATGTATACTAACAGGTTTACGTGTTAGATTACAGGGTTTATAATTTAGTCCAGAGTAATTTTGTGCTGTAGACGCCAGACTGGAGATTTGCTTTTCTCCGGGTACTCCAGCTCCATCTCCATGCGTGTATCCGCGCCAACGAGAGTGTTCCATAAATGTTGTAGCGTGTTTCGCAATAATTGTAGAATTTCATCATTGTCATCATTTTGTACATTTCAGGCAGATGACCATCATGTTTCTCTCGGAACCAATGATGCAATAAATCATATACACTTGCATCAGTATCCACAAGACTGGTTGATATACGTTGTTGTGACATGTTTCGCAATCATTGTAGAGTACATAAAAGTTCATTCTGTGCATTTCAGGCAGATGTTTCCCTTGGAAACAATGATGTATTAAATGCTGCAAGGAACAACAATGTTTTGCAGAGAATTTTCCCCAATACATGTGAAAGGTTAGTACATGTTGTATTGGAATCAATAGAACCACTGTATGTATTTACTTAGAATTTTTATCAGGCATACATCCGAAGCAGAGGCATACATCCGAAGGAGAGGCAGACATCCGAAGGAGAGGCATACATTCGAAGGAGAGGCAGACATTCGAAGGAGAGGCATACATCCGAAGGAGAGGCAGACATCCGAAGGAGAGGCATACATCCGAAGGAGAGGCAGACATGTGAAGGAGAGGCAGACATCCGAAGGAGAGGCAGACATCCGAAGGAGAGGCAGACATCCGAAGGAGAGGCATACATCCGAAGGAGAGGCAGACATCTGAAGGAGAGGCAGACATCCGAAGGAGAGGCAGACATCCGAAGGAGAGGCAGACATGTGAAGGAGAGGCAGACATCCAAAGGAGAGGCATACATCCAAAGGAGAGGCAGACATGTGAAGGAGAGGCAGACATCCAAAGGAGAGGCATACATCCAAAGGAGAGGCAGACATGTGAAGGAGAGGCAGACATTCGAAGGAGAGGCATACATCCGAAGGAGATGTATACATCCGAAGGAGAGGCAGACATTCGAAGGAGAGGCATACATCCGAAGGAGAGGCATACATCCGAAGGAGATGTATACATCTGAAGGAGAGGCAGACATGTGAAGGAGAGGCAGACATTCGAAGGAGAGGCATACATCCGAAGGAGAGGCATACATCCGAAGGAGAGGCATACATCCGAAGCAGAGGCATACATTCGAAGGAGAGGCAGACATCTGAAGGAGATGTATACATCCGAAGGAGAGGCAGACATGTGAAGGAGAGGCAGACATTCGAAGGAGAGGCATACATCCGAAGGAGAGGAATACATCCGAAGGAGAGGCATACATCCGAAGCAGAGGCATACATTCGAAGGAGAGGCAGACATCTGAAGGAGATGTATACATCCGAAGGAGAGGCAGACATATGAAGGAGAGGCAGACATATGAAGGAGAGGCATACATCCGAAGGAGAGGCAGACATCTGAAGGAGAGGCATACATCCGAATTAGAGGCAGACATCCGAAGGAGAGGCAGACATCCGAAGGAGAGGCAGACATCCGAAGGAGAGGCATACATCCGAAGGAGAGGCAGACATGTGAAGGAGAGGCAGACATCCGAAGGAGAGGCAGACATCCGAAGGAGAGGCAGACATGTGAAGGAGGGGCATACATCCGAAGGAGAGGCAGACATCTGAAGGAGAGGCATACATCCGAAGGAGAGGCAGACATGTGAAGGAGAGGCAGACATCCGAAGGAGAGGCAGACATCCGAAGGAGAGGCAGACATCCGAAGGAGAGGCATACATCCGAAGGAGAGGCAGACATGTGAAGGAGAGGCAGACATGTGAAGGAGAGGCAGACATCCGAAGGAGAGGCAGACATCCGAAGGAGAGGCAGACATGTGAAGGAGGGGCATACATCCGAAGGAGAGGCAGACATCCAAAGGAGAGGCATACATCCAAAGGAGAGGCAGACATGTGAAGGAGAGGCAGACATTCGAAGGAGAGGCATACATCCGAAGGAGATGTATACATCTGAAGGAGAGGCAGACATTCGAAGGAGAGGCATACATCCGAAGGAGATGTATACATCCGAAGGAGAGGCAGACATGTGAAGGAGAGGCAGACATTCGAAGGAGAGGCATACATCCGAAGGAGAGGCATACATCCGAAGGAGAGGCATACATCCGAAGCAGAGGCATACATTCGAAGGAGAGGCAGACATCTGAAGGAGATGTATACATCCGAAGGAGAGGCAGACATGTGAAGGAGAGGCAGACATTCGAAGGAGAGGCATACATCCGAAGGAGAGGCATACATCCGAAGGAGAGGCATACATCCGAAGCAGAGGCATACATTTGAAGGAGAGGCAGACATCTGAAGGAGATGTATACATCCGAAGGAGAGGCAGACATATGAAGGAGAGGCAGACATATGAAGGAGAGGCATACATCCGAAGGAGAGGCAGACATCTGAAGGAGAGGCATACATCCGAATTAGAGGCAGACATCCGAAGGAGAGGCAGACATCCGAAGGAGAGGCAGACATCCGAAGGAGAGGTATACATCTGAAGGAGAGGCAGACATGTGAAGGAGAGGCAGACATTCGAAGGAGAGGCAGACATCCGAAGGAGAGGCAGACATCCGAAGGAGAGGCATACATCCGAAGGAGATTATAATTAGAAATCATTGCTAGGGCATCCTTAAAAATTTGTTTGGCATAACGCGACTGACCCAGCTATATTCCCGCTACTCAATCTTGTTTCTGAGATGTCTCGCCAATTTTTACGAGTACCGCAGGTGGGACAGACCTTAGTTACTGAGGAAACTACCGGGTAGTTAGCAGAACTTTGCTAAATAATAATTAACACAAAGAAGATGAATTCTATAATACTTACTGTTGTCTTTCATTCATATCATATCTTATACAGTCGGATCTGTAGTCCAGTGGTAGCACGCTGGACTGGTAATCCAGGGATCACAGGTTCGATCCCCCGTCTGACCCTAATACAATTAACAGTCTTTCAGATGGGACATTAAACCGAGGTCTTGTGTTGGTGCACGTAAAAGAACCAGAGGAGACTCTGGAATGGGTCTCTGTCTGTATCATTGCACTATCCTCCAACAATCTAAATGACTAATCTCTTCAGGAGGCGTTGCTCATATGGGCAACCGGTAGTGACGATAAATAAACGTAAAACACACACACAATCTTATCATTTATTTTGTATCATTGGCATTTGTTGCTGTAAATAGTTGAACAATAAAAATATTTAAACTAATTAACACAAACATCTGATACTTGGTTTATTTTCTTTTCTTGTAAAGCCTGTAATACGTATATCCACCAACTCCACCCCCTCACATACCCACTATGCAAGTCTCTGCATACCCACTTCAGACTATGCACGTCTGCATGCCCACTTCAGACTATGCAAGTCTCTACATACCCACTTCAGACTATGCCAGTCTCTGCATACCCACTTCAGACTATGCAAGTCTCTGCATACCCACTTCAGACTATGCAAGTCTCTGCATACCCACTTCAGATTATGCAAGTCTCTGCATGCCCACTTCAGATTATGCAAGTCTCTGCATACCCACTTCAGACTATGCAAGTCTCTGTATACCCACCTCAAACTATGCAAGTCTGCATACCCACTTCAAACTATGCAAGTCTCTGCATACCCACTTCAGACTATGCAAGTCTCTGCATACCCACTTCAGATTATGCAAGTCTCTACATACCCACTTCAGACTATGCAAGTCTCTGCATACCCACTTCAGACTATGCAAGTCTCTACATACCCACTTCAGACTATGCAAGTCTCTGCATACCCACGTCAGACTATGCAAGTCTCTGCATACCCACTTCAGATTATGCAAGTCTCTGCATACCCACTTCAGACTATGCAAGTCTCTACATACCCACTTCAGATTATGCAAGTCTCTGCATACCCACTTCAGACTATGCAAGTCTCTGCATACCCACTTCAGACTATGCAAGTCTCTACATACCCACTTCAGACTATGCAAGTCTCTGCATACCCACTTCAGACTATGCAAGTCTCTACATACCCACTTCAGACTATGCAAGTCTCTGCATACCCACTTCAGACTATGCAAGTCTCTACATACCCACTTCAGACTATGCAAGTCTCTACATACCCACTTCAGACTATGCAAGTCTCTGCATACCCACTTCAGACTATGCAAGTCTCTACATACCCACTTCAGACTATGCAAGTCTCTGCATACCCACTTCAGACTATGCAAGTCTCTACATACCCACTTCAGACTATGCAAGTCTCTGCATACCCACTTCAGACTATGCAAGTCTCTACATACCCACTTCAGACTATGCAAGTCTCTGCATACCCACTTCAGACTATGCAAGTCTCTGCATACCCACTTCAGATTATGCAAGTCTCTGCATACCCACTTCAGACTATGCAAGTCTCTACATACCCACTTCAGACTATGCAAGTCTCTGCATACCCACTTCAGACTATGCAAGTCTCTGCATACCCACTTCAGACTATGCAAGTCTCTGCATACCCACTTCAGATTATGCAAGTCTCTGCATACCCACTTCAGACTATGCAAGTCTCTACATACCCACTTCAGATTATGCAAGTCTCTGCATACCCACTTCAGACTATGCAAGTCTCTGCATACCCACTTCAGACTATGCAAGTCTCTACATACCCACTTCAGACTATGCAAGTCTCTGCATACCCACTTCAGACTATGCAAGTCTCTACATACCCACTTCAGACTATGCAAGTCTCTGCATACCCACTTCAGACTATGCAAGTCTCTGCATACCCACTTCAGACTATGCAAGTCTACATACCCACTTCAGACTATGCAAGTCTCTGCATACCCACTTCAGACTATGCAAGTCTCTGCATACCCACTTCAGACTATGCAAGTCTCTACATACCCACTTCAGACTATGCAAGTCTCTGCATACCCACTTCAGACTATGCAAGTCTCTGCATACCCACTTCAGACTATGCAAGTCTCTGCATACCCACTTCAGACTATGCAAGTCTCTGCATACCCACTTCAGACTATGCAAGTCTCTGCATACCCACTTCAGACTATGCAAGTCTCTGCATACCCACTTCAGACTATGCAAGTCTCTACATACCCACTTCAGACTATGCAAGTCTCTGCATACCCACTTCAGACTATGCAAGTCTCTACATACCCACTTCAGACTATGCAAGTCTCTGCATACCCACTTCAGACTATGCAAGTCTCTACATACCCACTTCAGACTATGCAAGTCTCTGCATACCCACTTCAGACTATGCAAGTCTCTACATACCCACTTCAGACTATGCAAGTCTCTGCATACCCACTTCAGACTATGCAAGTCTCTACATACCCACTTCAGACTATGCAAGTCTCTACATACCCACTTCAGACTATGCAAGTCTCTACATACCCACTTCAGACTATGCAAGTCTCTGCATACCCACTTCAGACTATGCAAGTCTCTGCATACCCACTTCAGACTATGCAAGTCTCTAGCATACCCACTTCAGACTATGCAAGTCTCTACATACCCACTTCAGACTATGCAAGTCTCTGCATACCCACTTCAGACTATGCAAGTCTCTGCATACCCACTTCAGACTATGCAAGTCTCTGCATACCCACTTCAGATTATGCAAGTCTCTGCATACCCACTTCAGACTATGCAAGTCTCTGCATACCCACTTCAGACTATGCAAGTCTCTGCATACCCACTTCAGACTATGCAAGTCTCTACATACCCACTTCAGACTATGCAAGTCTCTGCATACCCACTTCAGACTATGCAAATCTCTACATACCCACTTCAGACTATGCAAGTCTCTGCATACCCACTTCAGACTATGCAAGTCTCTACATACCCACTTCAGACTATGCAAGTCTCTACATACCCACTTCAGACTATGCAAGTCTCTGCATACCCACTTCAGACTATGCAAGTCTCTGCATACCCACTTCAGACTATGCAAGTCTCTGCATACCCACTTCAGACTATGCAAGTCTCTGAATAGCATACCCACTTCAGACTATGCAAGTCTCTACATACCCACTTCAGACTATGCAAGTCTCTGCATACCCACTTCAGACTATGCAAGTCTCTGCATACCCACTTCAGACTATGCAAGTCTCTGCATACCCACTTCAGACTATGCAAGTCTGCATACCCACTTCAGACTATGCAAGTCTCTACATACCCACTTCAGACTATGCAAGTCTCTGCATACCCACTTCAGACTATGCAAGTCTCTGCATACCCACTTCAGACTATGCAAGTCTCTGCATACCCACTTCAGATTATGCAAGTCTCTGCATGCCCACTTCAGATTATGCAAGTCTCTGCATACCCACTTCAGACTATGCAAGTCTCTGTATACCCACCTCAACTATGCAAGTCTGCATACCCACTTCAAACTATGCAAGTCTCTGCATACCCACTTTAGACTATGCAAGTCTCTGCATACCCACTTCAGGTTATGCAAGTCTACATACCCACTTCAGACTATGCAAGTCTCTGCATACCCACTTTAGACTATGCAAGTCTACATACCCACTTCAGACTATGCAAGTCTCTGCATACCCACTTCAGACTATGCAAGTCTCTGCATACCCACTTCAGACTATGCAAGTCTCTGCATACCCACTTTAGACTATGCAAGTCTACATACCCACTTCAGACTATGCAAGTCTCTGCATACCCACTTCAGATTATGCAAGTCTCTACATACCCACTTCAGACTATGCAAGTCTCTGCATACCCACTTCAGACTATGCAAGTCTCTACATACCCACTTCAGACTATGCAAGTCTCTGCATACCCACTTCAGACTATGCAAGTCTCTACATACCCACTTCAGACTATGCAAGTCTCTGCATACCCACTTCAGACTATGCAAGTCTCTGCATACCCACTTTAGACTATGCAAGTCTCTGAGGCTAAAACATACCGGTATCTCATGCCAGTTGTCCAGACATGTGCTGAGTGGTTTTCGTTGATTACTTCATATCTCTCGCCACCGCCCCCACACACTGTGTAGGTTCGAATCCCACTGAGTGTGAGGATGCCATCCAGCTGGCTTGCGGAAGGTCGGTGCTTTTAGCCGGTTGTTCGTTGGTGCAATACCGTCTTGAGGGGCATCTGAGATCTACCTCCATCAATAATAATACCTAAGCTGTAGGTGCGACCTTTAACCCCCAAAAAACGAACAAATCTGTTGTTCAGTGCTAACAGCCTAACACGCTGGACTCGTAATCCAGGTATCGTGTGTTTAACCCTTTCAACACCAAGTAACTCACATGGACTGGTCCATGATATTCATAAACCAATAAATGAATCAGAAAATCACATTTGGACAAGTTCATTTATCAAAATGGGTAATTGTGTCTAAAAATAGTCATATCACTGGCAAAAAGTGCAGATCCTGATGAGACGGCTCGTCACGAGCCGGCTCATCTGGATCTACACTTTTTGTAAGCCTATTTAGAGGTCTGTGGTGTTGAAAGGGTTAACTCCTGCTACCCTTCTTTCACAAGCGAGCTAAAATAAATTTGCATAAGCAATAGCTAGGTTGTTCATTATTCTCAATGATTGTATCTTTATATTTTAGACCAGTTGATGATGCCATTAGCGGTGATAAACAGTGTTCAACTGATGATGAAAACGAGGGATTGCACGTCTCAAAGAGACCACGGTTCAAGGCCCCAGTCATTGACAAACCCCTGTTCATTGTTAGTCCTTCCAACAATTCGCAGAAAACTGTCACATCTGAGAAGATGGGTAAGCAGCTAATTACATGTCCTCATTGCATAGGTTAATGGGCATGTTCATGGCTACCCATCCTGCTGGACTAGTGACCTGAAAAATGCACATCATAAGCTTTCAGTCGCATTATGATAAATTTGCTTGCCAAATAAACTATGTATGTACATTTGTATGTCTTTCTGTTTAGCTTCCGACTGATAACTACATTTTTCCACTCCTGCATGATAGATAATCAATGGTTGTGCCACCTCTGCATCGACTGCACATGTAGTCTAATTGTTACATTTCTTAGTGATTTTTTATTTGTCTTCGATATCTTCAGTTGATTGATCTTCGATATCTTCAGGTCATTGATCATCGATTTCTTCAGGTCATTGATCTTCGATATCTTCAGGTCATTGATCATCGATATCTTCAGGTCATTGATCATCGATATCTTCAGGTCATTATCATCGATATCTTCAGATCATTGATCTTCGATATCTTCAATTCATTGTTAAATGATCGTCCATTTCTTCAGGTTATTGATCATCGATTTCTTCAGGTCATTGATCATCGATATCTTCAGGTCATTGATCTTCGATATCTTCAATTCATTGTTAAATGATCATCGATTTCTTCAGGTTATTGATCATCGATATCTTCAGGTCATTGATCATCGATATCTTCAATTCATTGTTAAATGATCATCGATTTCTTCAGGTCATTGATCATCGATATCTTCAGGTCATTGATCTTCGATATCTTCAATTCATTGTTAAATGATCATCGATTTCTTCAGGCCATTGATCATCGATATCTTCAGATCATTGATCTTCGATATCTTCAATTCATTGTTAAATGATCATCGATTTCTTCAGGTTATTGATCATCGATATCTTCAGGTCATTGATCATCGATATCTTCAATTCATTGTTAAATGATCATCGATTTCTTCAGGTCATTGATCATCGATATCTTCAGGTCATTGATCTTCGATATCTTCAATTCATTGTTAAATGATCATCGATTTCTTCAGGTTATTGATCATCGATATCTTCAGGTTATTGATCATCGATATCTTCAATTCATTGTTAAATGATCATCGATTTCTTCAGGCCATTGATCATCGATATCTTCAGGTCATTGATCATCGATATCTTCAGGTCATTGATCATCGATATCTTCAGATCATTGATCATCGATTTCTTCAGGCCATTGATCATCGATTTCTTCAGGTCATTGATCATCAATTTCTTCAGGCCATTGATCATCGATATCTTCAGGTCATTGATCATCGATATCTTCAGGTCATTGATCATCGATTTCTTCAGGTTATTGATCATCGATATCTTCAGGTTATTGATCATCGATATCTTCAGGTCATTGATCATCGATATCTTCAGGTCATTGATCATCGATATCTTCAGGTCTTGATCATCGATTTCTTCAGGCCATTGATCATCGATATCTTCAGGCCATTGATCATCGATATCTTCAGGTCATTGATCATCGATTTCTTCAGGTCATTGATCATCGATTTCTTCAGGCCAACACAACCACAACACACCACAACACAACCAATCATTGATCATCGATTTCTTCAGGCCATTGATCATCGATATCTTCAGGTCATTGATCATCGATATCTTCAGGTCATTGATCATCGATTTCTTCAGGCCATTGATCATCGATATCTTCAGGCCATTGATCATCGATATCTTCAGGTCATTGATCATCGATTTCTTCAGGTCATTGATCATCGATTTCTTCAGGCCATTGATCATCGATATCTTCAGGTCATTGATCATCGATTTCTTCAGGTCATTGATCATCGATATCTTCAGATCATTGATCATCGATTTCTTCAGGCCATTGATCATCGATATCTTCAGGTCATTGATCATCGATTTCTTCAGGTCATTGATCATCGATTTCTTCAGGTCATTATCATCGATATCTTCAGGTCATTGATCATTGATATCTTCAGGTCATTGATCATCGATTTCTTCAGGTCATTGATCATCGATATCTTCAGGTCATTGATATCTTCAGGTCATTGATCATCGATATCTTCAGGTCATTGATCATCGATATCTTCAGGCCATTGATCATCGATATCTTCAGGTCATTGATCATCGATTTCTTCAGGTCATTGATCATCGATATCTTCAGATCATTGATCATCGATTTCTTCAGGCCATTGATCATCGATATCTTCAGGTCATTGATCATCGATATCTTCAGGTCATTGATCATCGATTTCTTCAGGTCATTGATCATCGATTTCTTCAGGTCATTGGTCATCGATATCTTCAGGTCATTGATCATTGATATCTTCAGGTCATTGATCATCGATTTCTTCAGGTCATTGATCATCGATTTCTTCAGGTCATTGATCATCGATATCTTCAGGTCATTGATCATCGATATCTTCAGGTCATTGATCATCGATTTCTTCAGGTCATTGATCATCGATTTCTTCAGGTCATTGATCATCGATTTCTTCAGGTCATTGATCATCGATTTCTTCAGGTCATTGATCATCGATTTCTTCAGGTCATTGATCATTGATATCTTCAGGTCATTGATCATCGATTTCTTCAGGTCATTGATCATCGATTTCTTCAGGTCATTGATCATTGATATCTTCAGGTCATTGATCATCGATTTCTTCAGGTCATTGATCATCGATTTCTTCAGGTCATTGATCTTCGATATCTTCAGGACATTGATCATCGATTTCTTCAGGTCATTGATCATCGATTTCTTCAGGTTATTGATCATCGATATCTTCAGGTCATTGATCATCGATTTCTTCAGGTTATTGATCATCGATATCTTCAGGTCATTGATCATCGATATCTTCAGGTCATTGATCATCGATATCTTCAGGTTATTGATCATCGATATCTTCAGGTCATTGATCATCGATATCTTCAGGTCATTGATCATCGATATCTTCAGGTCATTGATCATCGATATCTTCAGGTCATTGATCATCGATTTCTTCAGGTCATTGATCTTCAATATCTTCAATTCATTGGTCATCGATATCTTCAGGCCATTGATCTTCGATATCTTCAGGTCATTGTTCTTCGATATCTTCAGGTCATTGTTGATTGATCATCGATATCTTCTGCTGATTTCTGTATTGAATAATATATTTTGATAGTTGATGAAGTTTTGAATATTTCAGATGTCCAAGAGCCGGCAAGAAAAGTTGATTATTTCAGTGTTGTTTGGTGCAAGAGATCACACAAAAAGGTAGACATGTTTCACAATTTCAATTCCATCTTTTATCTTGTTTTTCTCAGTGTCATATATTAACCCTTTATCCTTCATAGAGATTTAGGTTAATATACTGTTATATCTACATACAAAGGACAGCCATTTAGTTATCATGCAGTGGATAAGTAGTCGCCATATCTATCCCACCTCCATAGATATTACTGGGACTACATGAGATTCTGGCCTTTATTATGAACATTGGTTTGGCTACTACATTGTCAATGTATGTCGTATTGGTAATGTCGTCAAGAGGTGCTTCTATGAGGGAAAGGGTTAACAGTTCTCTGTTGTGTGAAAACTTCCTGAAGGGTCTTTAACCCATTTCATTCTGGATACCGTTCAAACGGTATTTGCAAAGAACATAGAGCCAGATCAACCGCCACGGAACATGACATCTGATCAGAATCTATGCTGTTTGCTATTCAGATGATCTTGCTAAGACACTTGGCTATGCAGCAAACAACATAGATCCTGATCAGCATGCAGCGTCACGCTGCGGCTGATCTGGATCTATGTTGTTTGCAAAACTCTTTAAATATACCCAGAATGAAATGGGTTAATAGCTTACAGGGAACCGAAACACTACAAAATGTCATGACTGTTTTTTTGGGAATATCGCAAAATCCAGGTTTCAAATATCATATTATAATTACATTGATATCAGATGATTTCACAATGTTATAGTTTTATACATGTTTGAACCACACATGATGGAAGCATGTTCAAAGTCACATGCTATTTGGTCACCTGATTACAATCTATTTATAGCATAGACAACATTATTGTTACTGACCTATTCATTCATCTTGTATGTCAAGCTATGTCGATCGATAGATTACACCAGCAGTTTATACTGTTTAACAATATTTGTGATCCACTAACTAACACTGATAAATGATTGATTTTCTGCAGTTTGTTTTCACTTTATTGATAATAAGATTTCTACACATTTGACCCACAAGATGGCGGCGCCACATGGAATTTGATCACGTGATTGCAATCTATACATAGCGAACAAGATTTCAACAAGATGAGAATTATATGAAGTGTTTATGGCTTGAATTGAATAAATTAAGGCAGTTTTCCACATGTTTAGTCAAAACATCAACCATGCTGTATAAAACATCAATTATGCTGTATCAACCATCAATTATGCTGTATAAAACATCAACCATGCTGTATAAAACATCAATTATGCTGTATCAACCATCAATTATGCTGTATAAAACATCAACCATGCTGTATAAACATCAATTATACTGTATCAACCATGCTGTATCAACCATCAACCATGCTGTATAAAACATCAACCATGCTGTATAAAACATCAATTATGCTGTATAAAACATCAATTATGCCGTATAAACATCAATTATGCTGTATAAAACATCAATTATGCTGTATAAACATCAATTATGCTGTATAAAACATCAATTATACTGTATAAACATCAATTATACTGTATAAACAATCAATTATGCTGTATAAAACATCAACCATGCTGTATAAACATCAATTATGCTGTATAAACATCAATTATACTGTATAAACATCAATTATGCTGTATAAACATCAATTATACTGTATAAACATCAATTATACTGTATAAACATCAATTATGCTGTATAAACATCAATTATACTGTATAAACATCAATTATGCTGTATAAACATCAATTATACTGTATAAACATCAATTATGCTGTATAAACATCAATTATACTGTATAAACATCAATTATGCTGTATACACATCAATTATACTGTATAAACATCAATTATGCTGTATAAATCATCAGCCATGCTGTATAAAACAAACATCAACCATGCTGTATAAAACAAACATCAATCATGCTGTATAAAACATCAATTAAGCTGTATAAAACATCAATTATGCTGTATAAAACATCAAGTATGCTGTATAAAACATCAATTATGCTGTATAAAACATCAATTATGCTGTATAAACATCAATTATACTGTATAAACATCAATTATGCTGTATAAACATCAATTATACTGTATAAACATCAATTATACTGTATAAACATCAATTATGCTGTATAAATCATCAGCCATGCTGTATAAAACAAACATCAACCATGCTGTATAAAACATCAATTACACTGTATAAAACATCAATTATGCTGTATAAAACATCAACCATGCTGTATAAAACATCAATTACACTGTATAAAACATCAATTATGCTGTATAAAACATCAATCATGCTGTATAAACATCAATTATACTGTATAAAACATCAACCATGCTGTATAAACATCAATTATGCTGTATAAAACATCAACCATGCTGTATAAAACATCAATTACACTGTATAAACAATCAATTATGCTGTATAAAACATCAATTATGCTGTATAAAACATCAATTACACTGTATAAAACATCAATTATGCTGTATAAAACATCAATTACACTGTATAAAACATCAATTATGCTGTATAAAACATCAACCATGCTGTATAAAACATCAATTACACTGTATAAAACATCAATTATGCTGTATAAAACATCAATTACACTGTATAAAACATCAATTATGCTGTATGAAACATCAATTATGCTGTATCAACCATCAATTATGCTGTATAAAACATCAATTATGCTGTATAAAACATCAATTACACTGTATAAACATCAATTATGCTGTATAAAACATCAATTATGC
The DNA here is from genome assembly GCA_014843695.1 of Archivesica marissinica. Classification (NCBI taxonomy): domain Eukaryota; kingdom Metazoa; phylum Mollusca; class Bivalvia; order Venerida; family Vesicomyidae; genus Archivesica; species Archivesica marissinica. The sequence continues at coordinate 24,167,343 of CM026390.1, forward strand.
TGTATCAACCATCAATTATGCTGTATAAAACATCAATTATGCTGTATAAAACATCAATTACACTGTATAAAACATCAATTATGCTGTATAAAACATCAATTATGCTGTATAAAACATCAATTATGCTGTATAAAACATCAATTATGCTGTATAAAACATCAATTATGCTGTATAAAACATCAATTATGCTGTATAAAACATCAACCATGCTGTATAAACATCAATTACACTGTATAAAACATCAATTATGCTGTATAAAACATCAATTACACTGTATAAAACATCAATTATGCTGTATAAAACATCAATTATACTGTATAAAACATCAATTATACTGTATCAAACATCAATTATGCTGTATAAAACATCAACCATGCTGTATAAAACATCAATTATGCTGTATAAAACATCAACCATGCTGTATAAAACATCAATTATGCTGTTTATTTCAGCACAAGAAATGGGAAGGGGATGGTGAGTATAGTTATGTTCCTAAATGACTGGTTGAAAGTGAGGCTACGTAGTCATATATTTGCATACATGTATACATTTGTAACCAAAAAACCATCAAATATATAAAATTGTTCTATTGAGCTCCTCTGACAAGTTTTGATAACTTACTTGCATACTATTCCAAGGGTTGGTCCCCCCCCCCCCCTACAAATTCAACAAATAATAATGACCTTGAACTTGAATTTCTGCCAAAAAGTCCCGAGTTTTGTACCACAAGATTTTGGCCTCATGTGTGTGTTTTACGTTTATTTATCGTCGCTACTGGTTGCCCATATGAGTGATGCCTCCTGAAGAGATTAGTCATTTTAGATTTTTGGAGGATAGTGCAATGATACAGACAGAGAGCCATTCCAGAATCTCCTCTGGTTCTTTTACGTGCACGATGTAAAGCACCGACACGAGAGCTCGGTTTAAAGTCCCATCTGAAAGACTGTTAGTTTTATTCACAGGGATTCGGCACGTTTGGGGGTACTAGTATATATATTTAAGTACAGGGATTCTACTCTGTGGGATGTCAGATTTCGCATCGATCAGTAAAATGGCCCTATCTGAAACAATTTGTACAAAGCTGTCCAAATATAACGCCTATCCCGAGTCTTTATATTGTTCTTCAAATAAAACACAACTTTAAGCTGCATGCATGTATACTTTGCAAACAATTGCCACAAACATTGGCCATAGCAGGTCACATTTCCATACTAGGACACGGGTTCTGTCAGCAACAAAAACAAATCTTCGACGGGAGAGTTTTAACTGTGAATAACATTATCAATAAAATGTGTTTCCACTAACGTGTAGGTTTATTCGGCAAAAATGTACGTCAAAATGAGATTTCGTAGCATTTTCAATTTGTTTTGAAAATTTCTAAAGCGGCTCAGCTCAATTCGCGTTGAAACGAGCGTTCTGATTGGATTATTAGAATGTAACAAGATGTTTTTTTCTATATGAAGAATAATCTTAATCCAATCAGAACGCTCGTTTCAACGCGAATTGCGCAGCTTTAGAAATTTTCAAAACAAATTGAAAATGCTACGAAATCTCTTTTTGACGTACATTTTTGCCGAATAAACCTGCACGTTAGTGGAAACACATTTTATTGATAATGTTATTCACAGTTAAAACTCCCGTCGAAGATTTTTTTTGTTGCTGACAGAACCCGTGTCCTAGTATGGAAATGTGACCTGCTATGGCCAATGTCTGTGGCAATTGTTTGCAAAGTATACATGCATGCAGCTTAGTTGTGTTTTATTTGAAGAACAATATAAAGACTCGGGATAGGCGTTATATTTAGACAGCTTTGTACAAAATTGTTTCAGATAGGGCCATTTTACTGATCGATGCGAAATCTGACATCCCACAGAGTAGAATCCCTGTACTTAAATATATATACTAGTACCCCCAAACGTGCCGAATCCCTGTGATTTTATTAGTGTCAGACGGGGGGATCGATCCTGCGATCCCTAGATTACCAGTCCAGCGTGTTACCACTGGACTACATATCCATCTGTAATCTTGGCTTCAAAGTGGCTTCCCATCTTATAAGTGAGTGCTAAAAAATATTCATTTTTTAAAAATGTGATCCATGATTACGTTTTATAAAAGACACTGAACATTTCTTCAACTTGCACTGGTGGCTAAACATGCAATTTATACATGGTCTGGTGTCCATTTTATCAACCCGTCTTATATGTGAGAGTGCATGCCAAAACCCACCGATTTTATGACCAAAGTTGGGGGTCGTCTTATATGTGAGTATGAACGATATATGTACATACGTAAACAAAACTCAAACAGTGTAATTTCTCAAAAACCATCAAAGTTATTGCTTTGAAACGTCATATACTCATTCAACTGCTAATTATCTACACCCGCAGTAAGTCCCCACCCCCAATAATGATATTGAACTTGAATGTTGCCAAAAATAGATTTCAGAAATTATCTATGCATTAAAAAAATGTTATCAAGTTACTGCTGTGAAACTTTACATGCGCATCCGAGGACTAACTTTCTACACCCACTGTAAGTATCCAGCCAATCAATGACCTTGAACTTGAAATTTGGTCAAATATAGTCAATTTCAGAAATTATGTATGCGTAAAAAAATTCTAAAACATTATTGTTTCTCAAAAGCCACCGAACGGTATTAGATAGGAATCATTCTAGAGATGGCAACGAATAGCGATTTTACTATTCAAATATATTCGGTCGGGAAGGTATTTGAATATTCGATATAATTCTATCAAAAACTCAAATTGGAATTTTTGAGGACAATATAATAAAAATCGTACTTTAACCCTTTCAACCCCAAGTAACTGACATGGACTGGTCCATGATATTTTTAGACCAATAAATTAATAACAAAATACATTTGGATCAGTTCATTTATCAAAATGGGTAATTTTATCTAAAAATAGTAATAATTATTACTGGCAAAAAAGTGCAGATCCTGATGAGACGGCTCGTTACGAGCCGGCTCATCTGGATCTACACTTTTCATAAGCCTATTTAGAGGCCTGTGGGGTTGAAAGGGTTAAATAGTACTCTTTGGTAATATTGAGCAGCTAATTAAAAATGTAAGAAACATGGTTGTTGTTGCAAAGTGTCTGTAATATTTCAAAGGAATTTTCTTGTCTAAACAACAGTTTTGACATCATAATTAAACACTACCTACCTTAGCACCTACTGTAATTATTTTATTACATGGCAGTGTGTCAATTAACACCTGCCATAGATGCGACCACAACATGATTTATTCACACATCCTGGAGCGATTTCTTTTGTATTGGAAGGTTTTATGATGGTTTCAAAAGAATACAACATATCTGGCAGTTTATTTCATATTTGCAAATTATATAATATTTTTTAGGATACTGGAATAGTAATCGGATATTCAGACGTCCGAGCAAATATTCGAATATTCGTTACCATCCCTAATTAATTCTCACAGTTAGACCCCATCGCATTGACAACATTTAAACATGCAGTATCTAAGAGCAAAGCAGTGCTAAATTAAATGCGTTATTCCATTGCTTTCAACCAGTTCCGATTAGCGCAGTGGTTAGCACGCTCGCTTCTCACCAATGCAACCCGGGTTCGATTATCGGACCGGGAAGTATGTGAGATGGTACGATGGTCACCAGATCGGACATGTGGGTTTTCTCCAGGTACTCTGGTTTCCTCTAACACGAATGACCACATTTACGCTTTCATCTGCGCCAACGAGAGTGATTAATATAAGTTATTATAACTTGCTTCGCAATCGTTGTAAAAGAAATAAAGGTTTTTAAAAAAAAGCACATGTAAAACATAACATAAAATGTTCGTCTTTTGAATCATTTCTTCGAAAATTGAGTGAAAATTGAGCTCAGACAGTGATCATTATTCTGCTGATACTTCTTCAAAGTTCTCAATTATGAAAACAGCTTGAAGCTTAAGCTCGCTTTGTGTTGCAGCGGTACTGGTGACCAGTGGACGAAGTGTGACACTCTACGATGCCGAGGGCAAAGAGTAAGTACATTGTATGCAGTTATTTCATGCTTCAAGTTCATACAATTCATCATCACGTCACTCGGTACATCTCCCCGGTGCCTAGAGTGAAGGTCATACTTATAGATCGAAGGTCAGGGTTAAATATGACAGAAATGAGAAACTGGCGCTTAATTTGGCGATTGGCGAAAGTAACGGGCGCCAACAATTCGTAGGCAATTTGTTATTTTTTCAATGTTGTAAGCGGCTGTACTTTACTATAAGTAAGGAAGTAAGTAAGTTTTTATGTGACATGTGCACATTTCAACAAATATATATAGCAAATATTAAACAACAAGAAGACACACCCGGCCCCGTGGGCCTATAAGTCACCTAATAATATGCATTCAATAATAAATATATAGTGTGAACAGAAGTGATCTGATCATTAGATTAATAAATTGAAAATTGAAAAATATGGCGCTATTCACAAATCATGTGGGTTATCAATGTACAAAGTAATTAAGAACATGTCCATAAGACACATGTGTCCCAGCTTCTTCTTTGATCTACAATGACAAGGTCCAATACCGTGACCTAATAGCGCGGTAGTACAAACAAATCATTACTATAACTCTGGGCCCAACTACATGTACATAATTATGTTGTGTGTATTTAACGATCGATAACACATTCTCAGGCGGATGCAGGTATTGTGAAAACATGATGGTTCTTATTAATTATGCATTCTATGATATACAACTAGGCAAGTAAACGACCCATTGGCTAGCATGTTTGGCTCCCAGTTGGCTCCATTTTATTCCAATTTGCTCCAGTTGTTTCAAATTGGCGACAGAGGTGATGCCAAAATAAAGGCAGCCAGACAGAGACCTGAAAGATCACATGACTCGTACAGCTCACTCGTGTCTTTGGTGAAGGTCACACTTGGAGGTCAAAGGTCAATAGCATTATTTCATACTTCACACAAAATCTTCATCATCTGACTCGTACAGCCCACTCGTGTCTTCGGTGAAGGTCACACTTGGAGGTCAGAGGTCAATAGCATTATTTCATACTTCGCACAAAATCTTCATCACATGACTCGTACAGCCCACTGGTGCCTTAGGTGAAGGCCACACTTGGAGGTCAAACAAACAACACCACACAAAACCACACAATCGTACAGCCCACTGGTGCCTTAGGTGAAGGTCACACTTGGAGGTCAAAGGGCAATAGCAGTATTTCATACTTCACACAAACGTTTATCTCAATGAGCTAATGCCCCATGTCACTTTATCAACTCCCGATTTCTGGTAAAAGGTCAAATGGGTTTATATACTAGTAGGTTGATACATATTTCTTCATTGGAACGCTATGACCTTCTCTCATAGAATTATTTTTCATCAAACTAGTTAGTTTATACAAATTTATTTTAGCTCGATTGCGAAACAAGTTCTTACAACTTATATTAATTACTCTCGAGGCCTCATTCCTGATATTTAAATTCCACATTGCCTCATCTCTCTCCCTCGTGGCGATGGATTCCATCGGGAATGAGGTCTCAAGAGTGATTAATATAAGTTGTAAGAACTTGTTTCTCAATTGAGCTAAAATAAATTTGTATAAACTAAATCCAACGCTCTACCACTGGACAACAGACGCCACAAAAATGTTCTTATATAACTTGCAGGATTGGGAAAAGTTCTGGTTACAAGTCTACGGAGCTGGCTTCATTGAAGGAAGATGAGACACTGCCCATAGGTGGAAAAGAAATACAGGTGCGAACCTCTACTAGATCTTGTTTCTACGTGGAGTAACTAACTTTGGGGGGGGGGGTGTAGCCAGGAACGCTTTTGTGAGAGTAGGAGTCCATCACCATTTGACCTGGCCTTGTTGCTTTAAAACTTCTTCAATCTCAAATTCTGTCCTAAGCTTTCTAATTAGTTGAGCCAAGAGCAAATCTCAGACTCGACCAATCATATGACTCAGTTCTCATAAATCAATAGCAGGAATTGATCACAAACTTGTTCACTACGTCAGCTTTAAGGAGAACATTTAACCAACCTCTTCTCTACAGACCGATCTGTAGTCCAGTGGTAACACGCTGGACTGGTAATCCAAGGATCGCAGGTTCGATCCCCCATCTGACCATAATAAAATTAACATTCTTTCAGATGGGACTTTAAACCGAGATCTCGTGTCGGTGCTTTATAGCGTGCACGTAAAAGAACCAGAGGAGACTCCGGAATGGGTCTCTCTCTGTATCATTGCACTATCCTCCAAAAATCTAAAATGACGAATCTCTTCAGGAGGCGTCGCTCATATGGGCAACCGGTAGCGACGATAAATAAATATAAAACACACACACAACCTTATCTCATGAACCAATTTCTAAGAATTATGCCCAATTTAGTCTCCTATATCTAGTATCTAGGCAGCAAACTCTGATTTGCTGACATGAAGTTATTGTGAAATATGGAATTTCTTTAGAAGTGTTACGTAGTGAAAGATAAGAAAAACATATTACTGAATTGTCGTCTGCTACAATTATTTGAACTATTAACCCGTAACCTGTCGATCACAACAAAAATATAGCTTTTGCAAACAGCAATAGCCAGATCAAACGCCACAGAATGTGCTGTCAGAATGTGCCATCTGATCAGGCTCTATGCTGTTTGCTATTCGGATAGTGGAGCAAAAACACTTAGATCCTGGTTAGACCTGGCGTTAAGCCACAGCTGATCTGAATCTATGTTGTTTGCACATTCCGTCCAATTTATTCGACAGGTTATGGATTAATAGCATTATTTTGCCCAGCATGCAAAGAGTAAATTAATTCAGGTGAGCGAATTATTATATTTGTAGGTGATGTCGATATTAACAGAGGAACTGTTTAAATCAGGGCAGTGCTTTACTGGAACTGTTGTGACACCAGCCACTGCTCCTGCACATGGTAAGACAGGCAGTCGGCCATTGACTGCTAACTTTGTATATTCATATTAAATTGAGACTTGAAAACTAAAGTATAAACAATGTAGCAAAAGATATATTTTGATGAAACTTCGCTTTCTTTCGATAATCAGCCATTGCAGTCAAAAAAATACTTCACTTAGTCACATTAATGAAAATCATGAAAACACTATACATGTAGCAATGCTATAATTGACCCAATATTGATCAAACTTGGTCACAGGTGATGTTTTGATAAAACCACCTTCTTTTTTTTATTATGCAAATTTAATTTAGCTCAATTGCGAAACAAGTTCTTACAACTTATATTAATCACTTTCGAGACCTCATTCCTGATGGAATTCATCGACATGAGTGAGAGAGAAGAGGCAACGTGGAATTTAAGTGCCTTGCCTAAGGGCACAATCGTAACAGCTCCAGTGGGGCTCGAACTTCGGACCTTTCGCACCTGAAGCGAGCGCGCATCCACTGTGCTATCACGACTGCCACGAAACCACCTTTAAGTTTGGTAATCAGCCATTTCCATCTATGTCACAGTCTTACAGGATATCCTTGTAGACACTGTAGCAACTTTTGATGAAATTTTCCCCCATATACTGCTAGGCCATTTCCATCAGAAAACTAGGTCAAATTTGTGGCAATGCTGTTCAATAACTGCAAATAGTTGTTTCCCCGTTGTGAGTTATAGTATTATTAAATTTTTCCGTTTGAAGAAACGTGAGAGTTTTAAAACAGCTTGTTAAAAATGTGGAGAAGTATTACGGAAAAACTACCCAATTTATATATCTATGAACCACTGCCTACCCTTGCGTTATCCCCGTGTAATCCCAGGACATCCAGATAATTTAGGATTTGAACCACTGCCTACCCTTGCATTATCCCAGGACATCCAGATAATTTAGGATTTGAACCACTGCCTACCCTTGCATTATCCCATCCCAGGACATCCAGATAATTTAGGATTTGAACCACTGCCTACCCTTGCATTATCCCTGTGTGATCCCAGGACATCCAGATAATTTAGGATTTGAACCACTGCCTACCCTTGCATTATCCCTGTGTGATCCCAGGACATCCAGATAATTTAGGATTTGAACCACTGCCTACCCTTGCATTATCCCTGTGTGATCCCAGGACATCCAGATAATTTAGGATTTGAACCACTGCCTACCCTTGCATTATCCCTGTGTGATCCCAGGACATCCAGATAATTTGTGATATGAATCACAGCCTACCCTTGCATTATCCCTGTGTGATCCCAGGACATCCAGATAATTTGTGATGTGAATCACAGCCTACCCTTACATTATCATAAGCAGCAACTATTGGAGTATGAATAAATGTTTATTGCAGTTAATCTGTTATTCAAGCAGGTATCGTACGTTCGTCCATCCTTTCGGAGCCAATTCTCAGTAACCAATGGGCGGACCATGTCTCATTTATATGAAAAAGTTGGCAGTTTCTTACGGAGGTTGGTGCACCCAAGTACTGGTTAACCGCTGGAGCCTGCCCAGGAAAGGTGTTGTTAGGTAAACTGCCCGTCGGCGATATAGCCCAAAATGGTGCTGATGCAGGCGTATAACCCGAAATACAGTCAAACCTGTGTTAGTGGTCACCTCTATTAAGCAGCCAACCTGTATTAAGCAGCCACTTTCCAATTTGTTGTCTTACTATATATTTGACTTCTATTAAACAGCCACCTGTGCTAAACAGCCACTTTCTGTGATTCCCTTGGCTGGCTGCTTAAGACAGGTTTGACTGTATAACATAACCAATGGGTGGAAATTTATGAAACTTAACATAATAATTATATCAACATAGAATGATGGAGCATGTGCACTTTTCATCATGATTGACATAGTAACATGAAAGTTATTGCCCTTTAATGGACTGAAAATCCACAAATTTGTCTGTCCAGAGCCAGTTTGGTGTGGGATGTCAATTCATCGAACTTGCTTGTTCCATGTTCTGTTTGACATTGAATATCCCAAAGTACTAACGAGTATGAATTATGTTCCAGTCAAAGTTACATCCAAGCCATTCAGTAAACCGCAGAAGTCTGGCTGCCCTGTTACCGGCTTAGTATGCAGACCAGAGACTATAACAGTGAAACCGAGATACGATCCCAATCTTCCCGGGGCCCTGGTAATGCCAAAACCCAGTGACAGTCACCAGGTAGCTCAAACTTGTCACAATTTTGTAATGCGAGATATTAGACAGTGTAACAGAAATGATATTTAAGAAATAATAAGTATCAACCGTGGTATATCGTAGAATAACTGCGATATACCACGGTTGATACTTATTATTTCGATTCTAACACGACTTACTTCTAATAATTTTAAAGGAGTATTTTCTTCAAACGCCGCTGCATTTGGCTTTCGAAATTTCCTCCCGCGTAAGGGGCGATGACGTTATTTTTTATGGAAAATATCAATCTAGTGCATAAATGAACAAAAGTTGTAACTGATCAATAATTTTATTTATTTTGTCAAATAAAACTGTACAGAATAGTAACTGAAACGTTACTTAACAGAAAAACAAGATGGATAAGAGATTATCTGATTCTAAAAATAGCTCACTTCTGTGAATTCCAACGGTATTTTTTACAAACATCACGTGACTTTCATTCATAAAACTTTACACGCATTGTATAAATGACGTAGCCAAAACACGGTGCGCATGCAGCATAGTTCAAGGTAGTTATATTGCAGAATAACCTGAGGTAGATTTTACTCTACACGTATGTATGTTATTAGCTGGGTCGTGTTAGAATTAATGATAACATGGTTTATACTACATGTCCAAAATAGGGAAAAAGTTTAATGTATAAAATCGAGATGTAAGGTATAAAAGGGAGATGTAAGTTATACAAAGGATAAGTTTAAGGTATAAAATAGAGACGTTTATGGCACACTATGGTGAAGCTGAAGATATACAAAGGAGAAGTTTAAGGTATAAAATAGAGACGTTTATGGCACACTATGGTGAAGCTGAAGATATACAAAGGATAAGTTTAAGGTATAAAATAGAGACGTTTATGGCACACTATGGTGAAGCTGAAGATATACAAAGGATAAGTTTAAGGTATAAAATAGAGACGTTTATGACACACTATGGTGAAGCTGAAGATATACAAAGGATAAGTTTAAGGTATAAAATAGAGACGTTTATGACACACTATGGTGAAGCTGAAGATATACAAAGGATAAGTTTAAGGTATAAAATAGAGACGTTTATGGCACACTATGGTGAAGCTGAAGATATACAAAGGAGAAGTTTAAGGTATAAAATAGAGACGTTTATGGCACACTATGGTGAAGCTGAAGATATACAAAGGAAAGGTATAAAATAGAGACGTTTATGGCACACTATGGTGAAGCTGAAGATATACAAAGGAGAAGTTTAAGGTATAAAATAGAGACGTTTATGGCACACTATGGTGAAGCTGAAGATATACAAAGGAAAGGTTTAAGGTATAAAATAGAGACGTTTATGGCACACTGGTGAAGCTGAAGATATACAAAGGAGAAGTTTAAGGTATAAAATAGAGACGTTCATGGCACACTATGGTGAAGCTGAAGATATACAAAGGAAAGGTTTAAGGTATAAAATAGAGACGTTTATGGCACACTATGGTGAAGCTGAAGATATACAAAGAAGTTTAAGGTATAAAATAGAGACGTTTATGGCACACTATGGTGAAGCTGAAGATATACAAAGGTATAAAATAGAGACGTTTATGGCACACTACGGTGAAGCTGAAGATATACAAAGGAGAAGTTTAAGGTATAAAATAAAGATGTTTATGGCACACTATGGTGAAGCTGAAGATATACACGTCCGCCTCCGTGGTCGAGTGGTTAAGGTCGCTGACTTGTATACCACTGTAACCTATCATCACTGATGGTCACGGGTTCGAGCCCCGCTCAGGCCATGTCTCATTTATATGAAAAAGTTGGCAGTTTCTTACGGAGGTTGGTGCACCCAAGTACTGGTTAACCGCTGGAGCCTGCCCAGGAAAGGTGTTGTTAGGTAAACTGCCCGCCGGCGACATAGCCCAAAATGGAGCTGATGCAGGTGTAAAACCCGAAATATAACATATAACTGAAGATATACAAAGGAAAGGTTTAAATCAAACAAGGGAGAAGTTTAAGGTATACATGTGTGTTTTACGTTTATTTATCGTCGCTACCGGTTGCTCATATGAGCGACGCCTCCTGAAGATATTAGTTATTTTAGATGTTGGAGGATAGTGCATGATACAGACAGAGACCCATTCCAGAGTCTCCTCTGGTTCTTTTATGTGCACGGTGTAAAGCACCGACACGAGACCTCGGTTTAACGTCCCATCTGAATGACTGTTAATTTTATTAGGGTCAGACGGGGGATCGAACCTGCGATCCCTAGATTACCAGTCCAGCGTGTTACTACATATCCGTCTGTTTAAGGTATACAATGGAGAAGAATAAGTTATATAATGGAGAAGTTTATGGTATACTTGTGCAAGGGAGAAGTTTAAGGGAGATGTTCAGGTGTACTAGAGGTGAATAGACTAGAGGTATAGAAGGGAGAAGGTTATGATATTCAGTGTATTGCAGTGGCAGTGGAACAAGCGTTCATTGCCGGTGGTTGATGTTATTTATATTGTGTATTTCAGTGGCAGTGGAACAAGCGATCATTGTCAGTGGTTGATGTTATTTATATTGTGTATTTTAGTGGCAGTGGAACAAGCGTTCATTGCCGGTTGTTGATGTTGTTATTGATCCGTACCTTGCCACTCGTCTCAGACCACACCAGAGAGAAGGGGTGATTTTCCTGTACGAGTGCATCATGGGATACAGAAACTACGGCGGTCAAGGAGCAATTCTTGCGTAATATTTAAATCCTGTTTTCGTAAAGCTTCAGAAATTTAGATGTAGTTATTTTTAAAATGCTTTACAAGGAACACGAATTCATTGTCAGCCATGTCATGGAAATTGTTAAAAGCTTAATTCTAACATGACTCAGTATGTTGTCTGTATTTGCAAAGATTGAATTTACTGTGTTTAAATCTGAAATAAAACGTTGTTTAGCGCGTTATGTCGAACATCATTTTACTAATATATTTGTAGTTTTGTGACATCATTTACGCTTTCTAAAAATAGCACCATTTATTTTTGCACTTTTTAGATATTTTGGTCATGTTGGAATCAAACTAATTATGAACAATTCTGCCTGGAAAAAAACCGCCGCGAAGGCTGAACCCGTGTATAATGCGCACTAGACAAATTCTTCAAGGATTTCAGTAATAAATGTGCACGTTATACATCGGTAAATACTGTAATATTTGTATTTGTGTCATTCATAGTCTAATAAAACATTGTCGCTCTGAGCTCCGGAATTAACCACTTAGGCATACAGGCTGCGTGGTTAGTTCCTACAGATCAGAACTCCAAACTATGTTTAATTTAGTTTTCGGACTCAAAGCAGTCGGTGTAGCCTGGGTTCCAGTCTGTCGATTTTTCACTTTTTAACTTCTAGCCAAATGACAGCCTGGGGAAACTGGATTTCCGATCGTAGTGCCATCTACTTATACCCACTTTTTTGAGGGTGTAGATTTGAAGAACGACAACTCTTCCCTACAAGATAATATCGCTAAATATAGAAACGGAATTCTATCGGAAATCGCTGAACAGGCATGATTATACACGATCATTTCCGAATATACATGATCATTTCCGAATATACACGATCATTTCCGAATATACACGATCATTTCCGTACACTCATTTACATATAATGTCCCGTTTCTGTGTTATATCGACGAGATGGCGGATTTTAAATATTACATTTAGATGGTAATAGATCGATTCGGCGTAATTGAACTAAGGACGACTTAAATATTGAGTAAATATGTCAAATCAGACGCACATTGTACTTTTTAAAACTATTTATCGTTCCGTTGACCCATAAACAATGGCGGCCAATTATTAAGTTTTATCAGCATTGCAGTGCCTCGTTTTCAATTCAAGTACGTCATTATTTAAGTCACGTGCTAATAGGCCTATTAATAGGATTAATAATTTCACGGGAAACCTCGCCAGTTTCCCCAATATGTTCAGAAACTCAATACGGCCCAATTAATAGTCTCGGTGTTAAAATATATTTATTTGACTGACCAGGCAAAATATATCGACGCCTGATCCCAGGCTACAGTCGGTGATGTCATTTATGATGTTGTATAGGCATGACCTAGCACAATTACATGGCTGCATTGTATTCTGTCACAACAACATTTATGATGTTGTATAGGCATGACCTAGCACAATTACATGGCTGCATTGTATTCTGTCACAACAACATTTATGATGTTGTATAGGCGTGACCTAGCACAATTACATGGCTGCATTGTATTCTGTCACAACAACATTTATGATGTTGTATAGGCGTGACCTAGCACAATTACATGGCTGCATTGTATTCTGTCACAACAACATTTATGATGTTGTATAGGCGTGACCTAGCACAATTACATGGCTGCATTGTTTTCTGTCACAACAACACTTTTCAGCCTAGAATAAAAAGAAAATTTGTTTTACAGTGATCGTAGAAACAAGTAAGTCACGTTTAAGCTTTGCTTTTAAATAATAAAATAATCTCTATGTGTTATGCTTGTGTTACAGAGATGATATGGGGTTGGGGAAGACACTACAGTGTATCTCTCTCATTTGGTATGTACAGTTTCTGCTTAAATTAGAATTTGTCTTCAACAATGAGGCACAAACCGTTTTATAATAAACATACGGGCAACACTATAAGTCTCAATCCTGCTGAACAAACGTGCAAAGAACATAGATCCAGATCGGCTGCAGTTACGCTGCTTCTGATCAGAATCTATGTTTACTATTATGTCAAGTGTTTTAGTTCCAAAGAGCAATATAGCCTGATCAGACGGTATCATCACTGATGGTCACGGGTTCGAGCCCCGCTCACGCCGTGTCTCATTTATATGAAAAAGTTGGCAGTTTCTTACGGAGGTTGGTGCACCCAAGTACTGGTTAACCGCTGGAACCTGCCCAGGAAAGATGTTGTTAGGTAAACTGCCCGCCGGCGATATAGCCCAAAATGGTGCTGATGCAGGCGTAAAACCCGAAATATAACATATAACATAACTGATCAGACGGCAAGTTCTGTGCCGTATGATCTGGCACTATGCTGTTTTCTAAAGCAGCTTTATGCACGCTTGCAAAGCAAGTTTATACAATTTATATTAATCACTCTCGTTGGCGCGGATGAAAGCGTATATGTGGTCATTCGTGTGGGAGGAAACCGGAGTACCCGAAGAAAATCCACCTGTCCGATCTGGCGACCACCGTACCATCTCACATACTTCCTGGTCCGAGAATCGAACCCGGGTTGCGTTGGTGAGAAGCGAGCGCGCTAACCACTGCGCTAATCGGACATTCTTATTGTTGATATATTGTCTAGGACACTTCACAAACAAGGACCGTATGGCGGGAAACCGATAGCAAAGAAAATTCTGATAATTACACCAGGAAGTTTAGTCAAAGTATGTATACACTTGGATTCCATAGTATTGTGCTTAGTCCTGGTAGGTATACACTTGTACTAAAAGCATTTATCCGGCTAAAAGAACAAAAGTAAGAACATTGGAGTAGCCAATAGTCCGTTTGTGACGTCCTATGCATTTATATTTGTAGATATAAAAAAATTTAGCGCAAGTTTTTGCAGCATTATATTAATCGCTCTGGAGACCTCATTCCTGATGGAATCCATCGCCATGAGAGCGGAATTGAAGTGCCCTGCCTGCCATGGGGCACAATGGTAATGGCTACAGATGACAGGCGCACTACAAGCCTTTTGTACCTGAATTGACCGCGCTATGCATTTCTAGCATATTGCTCTTATTCTGTTATAATTTTTAAATAGTTTGGCGTAAATGGTCACCATAACAACGGAATATATTGCCTTACATTAAGAGACATTGCTGGTTTTCCTATTACCTCCCTTGATGGTTAAATTCTGATTTATCCCGAAATGTATATTGGTCCTATTAGTTGGAATCCTTCGTTTTTACTGTTGCTCCCTAACCAGATGTTGCGGTATGATAAATGTGATTTTATCAAACTCGTGTTAAATGCTAGATAACAAATTTCTGCAGTAAAATACCGATTGGATTTACTGTGTATATGTGGAGATTTAATAATTTTATGATGAGAAGACGGACGAAATTAACAACATTTGGTGCAAAGGAAATAACTATAAAAACAGAAACAGAGGAAACCAATTAACCCATTCAACACCAAGTAACTGACATGGACTGGTCCATGATATTTTTAGACCAATAAATTTATAAGAACATTACATTTGGACCAGTTCATTTATCAAAATGGGTAATTTTGTCTAAAAATAGTAATATTACAGGCAAAAAGTGCAGATCCTGATGAGACAGCTCGTCTTGAGCCGGCTCATCTGGATCTACACTTTTTGTAAACCTATACAGAGGTATGTTGTGTTGAAAGGGTTAAACGTAACTCATCAATGCATCTCATTATTATGTCTGTAGCTTCAAGCACACATTATGTCTGTAGCTTCAAGCACACATTATGTCTGTAGCTTCAAGCACACATTATGTCTGTAGCTTCAAGCACACATTATGTCTGTAGCTTCAAACACACATTCAAGTAAAATATTGTAAAATGTGTCTCCCCCCACCCCATCCCATGCCTCCACCCAGTATAAAGAATGTTTAAATTAGTTTAGTTTATACCAATTTATTTTAGCTCGATTGTGAAACAAGTTCTTACATCATATATTAATCATTCTCGAGCCCTCATTCCTGATGGAATCCATCGCCACGAGGAAAAGAGAAGAGGCAACGTGGAATTTAAATGCATCGCCTTGGGGCACAATCGCAGGACTCAAACTCTGGCATTTCACACCTGAAGCGAACGCGCTACCACTGCACTATCACGATTTCCACTGTTTTAATTGGCATTAATTAACTGTATGTGTTTGTAGAACTGGTACCACGAGTTCAGGAAATGGTTGGGATTTGAACGACTACAGGTGTACTCTGTGAGCTCGGACAACACAGTGGAGGTAATGCTTTTGTCAGGGATCATGTTTCTAAAATATTGCTAAATTGGGAAATTTGGGTCGTAAAATGATATAGGTAATATAGAAACAAGACAAAAGTATAGGGTGGCACTTAGAGAGATAAAAAAACCAATACTGATTTCACATGACCTTGAATTTACCTTAGTTTATACAAATTTATTTTAGCTCGATTGCGAAACAAGTTCTTACAACTTATATTAATCACTCTCGAGACCTCATTCCTGATGGAATCCATCGCCACGAGGCAGAGAGAAGAGGCAACTTGGAATTTAAATGCCTTGCCTAAGGGCACAATCGTAACGGCTCCAGCGGGGCTCAACCTCCAGACGTTTCGCACCTGAAGCGAACGCGCATCCACTGCGCTATCACGACTTCCACGAAGTTGTGCAACATTAAGCCCTATGCACTAACAAATCGGTTTTCACCAAACATTTGTGTCCGCAAATGATTATCGTAAGTAGAATCACCATTTTTCAGTCAGTGGTTCTACCCAGGTGACCGTCCATGCCTGCAATACTGCCCTGAGGGGCAACCGGGGTCCTACTCCACCAAGAATAGTAGGAGAATCGCCGCATAATGAAAGCTGTTGGTACAACTATAAAACCCCAAAACCACAACTATAAACCCCAAAACCACAACTATAAAACCCCAAGACCACAACTATAAAACCCCAAGACCACAACTATAAAACCCCAAGACCACAACTATAAAACCCCAAAACCACAACTATAAAACCCCAAAACCACAAACTATAAAACCCCAAAACCACAACTATAAAGCCCCAAAACCACAACTATAAAACCCCAAAACCACAAACTATAAAACCCCAAAACCAATACAAACACTAAATGTGTATTAGTCCTATTATTGTAGATGTAAATTTATGTATAGGATATAAAGCCGAAAACGATCCAATATGTAAAATATTGGACTGAGACGCGTAACGCCGAAGACAGTACCAATGTTTTGCATAATGGATCCGTTTGAAGCTTATATCTTACTTAAAACACACACTTGTATAACGACATCCTACTAATTAAAATTGTTAATTTCGTACATTTACACGTAGGATTGAATATAATACTATGGCCTTTTTGACATCAGTCCAATATTAATAATAATGGACTGCAAGTACAAAGGTATGACGTCACGGCTGTGTTTTAGATAAATATACAAAGTCCAAATACATGTTGAAAGTGGGTGGAAAATAATAAAATTGGGTAGATTTGGGTAAATTGTGCCACTTCTCTAACGTTGCACTTACAGTTGGTTTTTATTATATTTCGGGTTTTACGCCTGCATCAGCACCATTTTGGGCTATATCGCCGGTGGGCAGTTTACCTAACAACACCTTTCCTGGGCAGGCTCCAGCGGTTAACCAGTACTTGGGTGCACCAACCTCCATAAGAAACTGCCAACTTTTTCATATAAATGAGACACGGCGTGAGCGGGGCTCGAACCCGTGACCATCAGTGATGATAGGTTACAGTGGTATACAAGTCAGCTAACTTAACCATTTGACCACGGAGGCGGACTCTTACAGTTGTAATTCATTGTCACTGTGATTTCCAATTCGGATACGCAGATGTAAATATATAGTTAGTGTGAGGAAATACCTTTAAAGAATGGAGAAAATTAAATGTCAGGATTTTCAAATTGAATTTGGTTACGCATATTTCGGATTACGCTTGACATTTTCCAATGAAAACGTTCCCGTTAGCGCAAGTTCCCGGATATTGAAGTAAAAATTAATTACTTGCATTTGCATACTTCTTCTTCTTCTTGTCGTTCGCGAATCACATGGACAAGCCGGCAGCAAACACGAAATGGACCGTCCTCCTCAGATCCTCCCGGCAGCCATGTAACTTCGTCTGGAGAGAAGTATCTGTTGCCCAGGTTGTTTTCCTCAGCCCATGAAGATTGGGACACTCCTGGAGGATGTGTTCTGCGGTCTGGTCCCCTATTTTGCAGCTGCAGGCAGTTGATGGAGCTAGTCCAAGCTTCCGACACATATGGAAGTTCAGGCGGTTATGCCCTGTTCTAAGCCGGAATATCGTGACTTTCTCCTGTCTGGTGAGAAGGTGGTAGTCATCCTTCTCGACTGTTGGCTTTGATGCAGATTTGATTATGGTGCATTTCTCCTTGTAAGTCAAATCTTTGTCTGGTTGCCTCTCGGTAGAACCTTGCTTGGCAAGCTGGTCAGCGGCTTCATTGCCAGGAATGCCTATGTGTGCAGGTACCCACTGGAGGACAGTTCTTTTAGTTACGCTGACTGTTCGAAGGGCTTCCATCAGGTGGGGTTCTTTGTTGTTAGACAGGGCATCCAGAACTGAGAGCGCATCAGTCAGGAAGACAACCTGGGCACACTCCACAGTGTTGTGTACTAGAGATGCTGCTGTTTCAAGGGCCTGTACTTCTGCCCCATAGTTGCTGCAGTGTACTCCAGTAGGTAGAGCAACTGACTGTGTGTGTCCATCTGGGTGTCGGACATACACGCCTGCTCCTCCGTTTGCTACTGCTCTTGTGGCTGAACCATCTGTGTAGACTTGTAGCCATGCTTCTCCAGGATAACTCTTGTCGATGTGTGCTAGTGTGAGGGCACGTTTGACGTCATCATGTTGTCTATCTCTGGATGTCATGTATGGGATTGTACTGCAGATGGTAACCTTGGATTCATCGCTAGTCAACCATGGCTTGGATAGAAATGGCGTTGGAGGCAATGTCTTGGCTGGGAGATGGCTGGTGTGCTTTCGAGCAAGCTTCTTGGACTGGTGGATGAAACTGCTTCGCTTTAGACGATTCTTCGTTAGTGCCTCAACTCTGCTTCATCGGTTGTTCTTCCTGACATCGAAACTTCTCTGTCTGTAGAAGAATTCTTGTGTCGCGACGTTCTTGCAGTGGCTGGATGGAAGTAATTTTCTCCATGGCCTTGATTGGAGTGCTCTTCATTGCACCTGTGTTCTGAACCTTGTTGAGTGTCTGTTGGTTGGTCTTGGCTGATGCTGTCCAGGCAGTGGATCCATATTCCAGGTGAGGCCTGACCACACCTTGGTATATAGTCTTCAGGATGTGATCATTGGCACCCCATGTGGTGCCAGCAAGCTTCCGAAGGATTGCAAGCTTGCGCTTGGCTTTGGCCTCTGCTTTCTGGATATGTGGCTTCGATGTCTGCCGTCTGTCAAATGTCACCCCCAAGTATGTTGGCTCGTTGTCCGTCTTCAAGGCAGTTCCACCGACTTTGATGGTTCCAGCTTTCTGTTTGGTGGAAAGTGTGAAGAGTGTGGTTGACGACTTCTCCTTATTAATAGAGATGCACCAGTCTTCTGCCCATGCTGTGAGCTTGTCTGCGGCCATCTGCATTCTGTATCTGGCAGTCGTTGCATGTTCTTCAACACACCACATAACCAAGTCGTCAGCATAGAGTGCATTTGCATACAAAAGCCTAAATTGGTGTGAAAATATTATTTGATCGGTCTTTTTGAAAGAACCTGACCCTTAACCTGCCGAATAAATGTGAAGAAATGTGCAAACAACATAGATCCAGATCAATCGCTGTGTCGTAACAAGACAAGTGATTTAGCTCCACTATCCGAATAGCGTAGCAAACAGCATAGAGCCTGTGCCGTCTGATCTGGTTCTATGCTGTTTACAAAAGCAACTCTAGTTGTGATTGGCAGATTAAGGGTTAAAGTGACATTACATCGCAAAAAGCAAATAAAATGCATTGTTTTCACGTATAAATGCATTGCTACTACAAATTCTTCTGAATACATTCAAACACTAACATTGAATCAATAAACAGTGTTTTTGTGGAATGAAAGTATGATTTCATATAACGGTCATTCATGTTCCTGAATTGACGTTTGTTTGTCATCGGAGTCAATACTAAACTCGAGATAATGTCGTTTAGATATAATTTAACTAAGAATAGTCTACAAATAAATAGGCACAAATGTGAGACATAACTAAATCTGTACCATAAAACGTGTTATTCAGGATACACTAGTTGTATTACGCATGGATGTTTATATGATTTTGTTATGTCAACAAACCGCGTATACGACGTTTGTTTATTAGTTGAAAGACTCAGTATTTGAGGCAAATATTTGGGGGAAAATTATACCATATAATAGGACAATACATTCTGTAGAAATTTGCATTTTCACAGATGTAGTGTCGCTTTAAGTGACAACAAACTTCATAGCACCTCATTCCGTATAAGGCTATATGATTGACTCTAATTACAAACAATTCTTACACCAAAGGATCATTATGATAGATCGATAATAATGGGTCATGATCATTACTATGATTCTATGAATGAAATACAATCTATTCAAGTTAATTTCCAAGTATCTCGGTTAATATACGATGCCGCAGGAAATGACCGAATTGATCGATATCATTCTCGAGAATTTTAGTATTTGTCTATCACAATGGAATTTTACTAAATGTCGATGCACAATGTGACAAGTAAAAGCTGGTGTGACCGTGTTAGTTGAATTTTCACTAATTTCGCATACATTGTTTTGATTGACACATGACCGTCTAGTGCAGTTGGGAAATGTGGCCGCTAATACCAGGTGTAATATAGTGATCTTTGTTGGGGAGACTTCGAACTGGCCGTTACCTTGACACCAGGTGACCGTTAGCACAGGTCTGACTGTATCTTCCCCCCTGTCCATAAAAACGACACTAGCTAGAAATAAACAATACCTCCGCCGCCCAAGACACTAGCTAGAAATAAACAATACCTCCGCCGCCCAAGAACCAATCACATTCAAGAAAAATTTATTGATTTTTTGCAGGGCTTCATGAAGACATCTATATATCCTGTGCTGATTATATCGTACGAGATGTTTGTCCGTATGTATGATGTCCTACAGCACGTACAGTTTGACCTTCTAGTGTGTGATGAAGGACATAGATTGAAGAATATTAACATTAAAACTACCTCTGTAAGTAACTGCAGGACATAGATTGAGGAATATCAACATTAAGACTACCTCTGTAAGTAACTGCAGGACATAGATTGAAGAATATCAACATTAAAACTACCTCTGTAAGTAACTGTAGGACATAGATTGAAGAATATCAACATTAAAACTACCTCTGTAAGTAACTGTAGGACATAGATTGAAGAATATCAACATTAAAACTACCTCTGTAAGTAACTGCAGGACATAGATTGAACGATATCAACATTATAACTACCACTGTAAGTAACTGCAGGACATAGATTGAACGATATCAACATTAAAACTACCTCTGTAAGTAACTGCAGGACATAGATTGAAGAATATCAACATTATAGCTACCTCTGTAAGTAACTGCAGCACATAGATTGAACGATATCAACATTATAACTACCACTGTAAGTAACTGCAGGACATAGATTGAACGATATCAACATTATAACTACCACTGTAAGTAACTGCAGGACATAGATTGAACGATATCAACATTATAACTACCACTGTAAGTAACTGCAGGACATAGATTGAACGATATCAACATTATAACTACCACTGTAAGTAACTGCAGGACATAATTATTTGGTCAGCCATGCTCCTGAATGGTTTATTATTGGAGTCTATACTAAAAACGTGATACTGTTTGCTTTTTTCACAGATGTAGTGTCGCTTTAAAGTACATTATAAATGTAGTGTCGCTTTAAAGTACATTATAAATGTTGAAATGGTTGGATTTATCTACTGAAAAACTTGGTTAATACTGGTATATGATGAGTATAATTATATGATAGGAACTGTTTAGAAATGGAGTATAATTATATGATAGGAACTGTTTAAAAATGGAGTATAATTATATGATAGAAACTGTTTAGAAATGGAGTATAATTATATGATAGGAACTGTTTAGAAATGGAGTATAATTATATGATAGAAACTGTTTAGAAATGGAGTATAATTATATGATAGAAACTGTTTAGAAATGGAGTATAATTATATGGTAGGAACCGTTTAGAAATGGAGAATAAATTGTAATTGTAAATTGTTTTATATTACTAAATCTTCTTGTGTATGCATCAATGTTTAAAGCGACACTAAATCAGTGAAAAAAGAAAATTTCTAC
Source organism: Archivesica marissinica (assembly GCA_014843695.1). Taxonomy (NCBI): domain Eukaryota; kingdom Metazoa; phylum Mollusca; class Bivalvia; order Venerida; family Vesicomyidae; genus Archivesica; species Archivesica marissinica. The sequence continues at coordinate 24,189,507 of CM026390.1, forward strand.
AGAATGTAATTTCCTATTGCAGTCAAACTTAATTGCTCCGGCCTCGGTTAACTAGAACAACCCTGTTTGCTCGAACAAGTTGTCTTGTCCCGGCAATAATCTCTATATTCTACCTGTTCGAACATGGATGACTGGAGTCATACCAGGGTTTATCATTTGGTGAATAGTAACAAATGATGTAGGAATACATTGTTTAGCTGAGTTATACCAGGGTTTATAATTTGGGCAAATAGTAACAAATGATGTAGGAATACATTGTTTAGCTGAGTCATACCAGGGTTTATCATTTGGGTGAATAGTAACAAATGATGTAGGAATACATTGTTTAGCTGAGTTATACCAGGGTTTATAATTTGGACAAATAGTAACAAATGATGTAGGAATACATTGTTTAGCTGAGTCATACCAGGGTTTATCATTTGGGTGAATAGTAACAAATGATGTAGGAATACATTGTTTAGCTGAGTTATACCAGGGTTTATAATTTGGACAAATAGTAACAAATGATGTAGGAATACATTGTTTAGCTGAGTCATACCAGGGTTTATCATTTGGGTGAATAGTAACAAATGATGTAGGAATACATTGTTTAGCTGAGTTATACCAGGGTTTATAATTTGGGCAAATAGTAACAAATGATGTAGAAATACATTGTTTAGCTGAGTTATACCAGGGTTTATAATTTGGGCAAATAGTAACAAATGATGTAGGAAGCATATGCTTCCTGTACTGAATTTTCATATAAAAACTGACCAATCGGTTGCTTGAATCGTGCTATTTAATTCACACTTGATTTATGATACAGATTCCTCGTTATATCTCATATTTATGCCTATGTATGTTTATTTTTAGGCTAATCTGATTTAAATTCTCTCTAAGCGACAGTAGCACACGTTTAGTATAGATTCCAATAATAAACAAATGTCAATTCAGGAGCGTGGCTAACCGTTAATATGAAATTCTGCTTTCACTTTTGAGTTTGTAGACCGCAAACACACTGTTTATGGATTGAAAGTTAGTGTTCGAATTATTTCGAAAGAGTTTGTAAGTCGTAATGCTATTATTCCAATAAAAAATGCATTTTGTGTGTGATTTTTGCGAGGTAGTGTCATGCTTTTTGCGATGTAGTGTTACGCTTTTTGCGATGTAGTGTCACACTTTTTGCGATGTAGCGTTACGCTTTTTGCGATGTAGCGTTACGCTTTTTGCGATGTAGTGTCACACTTTTTGCGATGTAGCGTTACGCTTTTTGCGATGTAGTGTTACGCTTTTTGCGATGTAGCGTTACGCTTTTTGCGATGTAGTGTTACTTTAATTGGTGCGTGTGTATGTGTATTAAATGATTCAAGTGTTTGTTTGCAGTTGATAATGAGTTTGCCGGTACAGCGGCGTGTCGTACTGACAGGAACACCTATACAGAATGACCTTCAGGAGTTCTTCTCCATTGTTGAATTCTGTAACCCCGGAGTGCTCGGTAAGCCCTACGCCCTGAGCTTGCATTCTCTGTTTCTACTTGTAACTTGTTAGTGTAGTCTCCACTGTGAGCTTGCATTCTCTGTTTCTACTTGTAACTTGTTAGTGTAGTCTCCACTGTGAGCTTGCATTCTCTGTTTCTACTCATAACGTGTTAGTGTAGTCTCCACTGTGAACTCTCTGTTTCTACTTGTAACTTGTTTGTGTAGTCTCCACTGTGATCCTGCATTCTCTGTTTCTACTTGTAACTTGTTTGTGCAGTCTCCACTGTGAGCTTGCATTCTCTGTTTCTACTTGTAACTTGTTTGTGTAGTCTCCACTGTGAGCTTGCATTCTCTGTTTCTATTTGTAACTTGTTAGTGCAGTCTCCACTGTGAGCTTGCATTCTCTGTTTCTATTTGTAACTTGTTAGTGCAGTCTCCACTGTGAGCTTGCATTCTCTGTTTCTACTTGTAACATGTTTGTGTAGTCTTCACTGTGAGCTTGCATTCTCTGTTTCTACTTGTAACTTATTAGTGCAGTCTCCACTGTGAGCTTGCATTCTCTGTTTCTACTTGTAACTTATTAGTGCAGTCTCCACTGTGAGCTTGCATTCTCTGTTTCTACTCATAACTTGTTAGTGTAGTCTCCACTGTGAGCTTGCATTCTCTGTTTCTACTTGTAACGTGTTAGTGCAGTCTCCACTGTGAGCTTGCATTCTCTGTTTCTACTTGTAACGTGTTAGTGCAGTCTCCACTGTGAGCTTGCATTCTCTGTTTCTACTCATAACTTGTTAGTGTAGTCTCCACTGTGAGCTTGCAGTCTCTGTTTCTACTTGTAACTTATTAGTGCAGTCTCCACTGTGAGCTTGCATTCTCTGTTTCTACTCATAACTTGTTAGTGTAGTCTCCACTGTGAGCTTGCATTCTCTGTTTCTACTTGTAACGTGTTAGTGCAGTCTCCACTGTGAGCTTGCATTCTCTGTTTCTACTTGTAACGTGTTAGTGCAGTCTCCACTGTGAGCTTGCATTCTCTGTTTCTACTCATAACTTGTTAGTGTAGTCTCCACTGTGAGCTTGCAGTCTCTGTTTCTACTCATAACTTGTTTGTGTAGTCTCCACTGTGAACTTGCATTCTCTGTTTCTACTTGTAACTTGTTTGTGTAGTCTTCACTGTTAGCTGCATTCTCTGTTTCTACTTGTAACTTGTTTGTGTAGTCTCCACTGTGAGCTTGCATTCTCTGTTTCTACTTGTAACTTATTAGTGTAGTCTTCACTGTGAGCTTGCATTCTCTGTTTCTACTCATAACGTGTTAGTGTAGTCTCCACTGTGAGCTTGCATTCTCTGTTTCTACTTGTAACTTGTTAGTGCAGTCTCCACTGTGAGCTTGCATTCTCTGTTCCTACTTGTAAATTGTTAATGTAGTCTTCACTGTGAGCTGCATTCTCTGTTTCTACTTGTACCTTGTTTGTGTAGTCTCCACTGTGAACTTGCACTCTCTATTTCTACTCATAACTTGTTAGTGTAGTCTTCACTGTGGGCTGCATTCTCTGTTTCTACTCATAACTTGTTAGTGTAGTCTCCACTGTGAACTTGCACTCTCTGTTTCTACTCATGACTTGTTTGTGTAGTCTTCACTGTGGGCTTGCTGTTTTGCCATGGTTGTAGTAATCTTAGGCAGGACTCTTAAATCCACATTACCTTTTCTCTCCCTCTTGACGATGTCTTTAGAGTGATTAGTGTAAATTGAAAAGTAATTTTTAAGTAATTTAGGTATATTTCCAGTGAAATATAGAAATTTATCAGTGATAAAATATGTTATTCCACTGGTTTAAACCAGTGGATTAGATCATTTTATTTTTAATATTGTTCCCATCCACTACTACAGTTTGAAATATTGTTAATGTGAACGTTTTCGTCAGTGACATCATTTATGATGTCATCTAAAACGTGATGTTCTAGCGCTACTGTAATTTAGCTCTCGGTTTCATCGTTTCTAACATAAACTACTCAGTACTGTTCAGCTTAAAATAAAAAGAAAATTTGTTTACGTGAATGATCAAATTATATCTCACTCACTCACACAGAGGGGTATTATAATCCCTCGTGGCTAGCGGCACTCGTGCATTCGGGGCACTCATGATAAGACTGCTTTCAAAGTGCATTCGGGGAAAGATAAGTTTCGGCTCATTGTTTAGGTTTCAGTTCTGGTCCGCTAAAAATTTACGATACTGTTCAACAGTTGGGTTTGGTTCATGTTTTACAGTATAACACCAGATACTGTGTTTGGTTTGGTTCATGTTTTACAGTATAACACCGGATACTGTATGTTTGGTTTGGTTCATGTTTTACAGTATAACACCAGATACTGTGCTGGGTTTGGTTCATGTTTTACTGTATAACACAGGTTCTAGGTTCATGTTTTACTGTATAACACAGGTTCTAGGTCTGGGCTCATGTTTTACTGTATAACACAGGTTCTAGGTCTGGGTTCATGTTTTACAGTATAACACCAGATACTGTGCTGGGTTTGGTTCATGTTTTACTGTATAACACAGGTTCTAGGTTCATGTTTTACTGTATAACACAGGTTCTAGGTCTGGGCTCATGTTTTACTGTATAACACAGATTCCAGGTCTGGGCTCATGTTTTACTGTATAACACAGGTTCTAGGTCTAGGTTCATGTTTTACTGTATAACACAGGTTCTAGGTCTGGGTTCATGTTTTACTGTATAACACAGGTTCTAGGTTCATGTTTTACTGTATAAAACAGGTTCTATGTCTGGGCTCATGTTTTACTGTATAACACAGGTTCTATGTCTGGGCTCATGTTTTACTGTATAACACAGGTTCTAGGTTCATGTTTTACTGTATAGAACAGGTTCTATGTCTGGGCTCATGTTTTACTGTATAACACAGGTTCTATGTCTGGGTTCATGTTTTACTGTATAACACAGGTTCTATGTCTGGGCTCATGTTTTACTGTATAACACAGGTTCTAGGTCTGGGTTCATGTTTTACTGTATAACACAGGTTCTATGTCTGGGCTCATGTTTTACTGTATAACACAGGTTCTAGGTCTGGGCTCATGTGTTACTGTATAACACAGGTTCTATGTCTGGGTTCATGTTTTACTGTATAACACAGGTTCTATGTCTGGGCTCATGTGTTACTGTATAACACAGGTTCTAGGTCTGGGTTCATGTTTTACTGTATAACACAGGTTCTATGTCTGGGTTCATGTGTTACTGTATAACACTGGTTCTATGTCTGGGTTCATGTTTTACTGTATAACACAGGTTCTAGGCTCATGTTTTACTGTATAACACTGGTTCTATGTCTGGGTTCATGTTTTACTGTATAACACAGGTTCTAGGTCTGGGTTCATGTTTTACTGTATAACACAGGTTCTATGTCTGGGTTCATGTTTTACTGAATAACACAGGTTGTAGGTCTGGGTTCATGTTTTACTGTATAACACAGGTTCTATGTCTGGGTTCATGTTTTACTGTATAACACAGGTTCTATGTCTGGGTTCATGTTTTACTGTATAACACAGGTTCTATGTCTGGGTTCATGTTTTACTGTATAACACAGGTTGTAGGTCTGGGTTCATGTTTTACTGTATAACACAGGTTCTATGTCTGGGTTCATGTTTTACTGTATAACACAGGTTCTATGTCTGGGTTCATGTTTTACTGTATAACACAGGTTCTAGGTCTGGGTTCATGTTTTACTGTATAACACAGGTTCTATATCTGGGTTCATGTTTTACTGTATAACACAGGTTCTAGGTCTAGGTTCATGTTTTACTGTATAACACAGGTTCTAGGTCTGGGTTCATGTTTTACTGTATAACACAGGTTCTATATCTGGGTTCATGTTTTACTGTATAACACAGGTTCTATGTCTGGGTTCATGTTTTACTGTATAACACAGGTTCTATATCTGGGTTCATGTTTTACTGTATAACACAGGTTCTAGGTCTGGGTTCATGTTTTACTGTATAACACAGGTTCTATATCTGGGTTCATGTTTTACTGTATAACACAGGTTGTAGGTCTGGGTTCATGTTTTACTGTATAACACAGGTTCTATGTCTGGGTTCATGTTTTACTGTATAACACAGGTTCTAGGTCTGGGTTCATGTTTTACTGTATAACACAGGTTCTAGGTTCATGTTTTACTGTATAAAACAGGTTCTATGTCTGGGCTCATGTTTTACTGTATAACACAGGTTCTATGTCTGGGCTCATGTTTTACCGTATAACACAGTTTCTAGGTCTGGGCTCATGGTTTACTGTATAACACAGGTTCTAGGTCTGGGCTCATGTTTTATTTACTGTATAACACAGGTTCTATGTCTGTGTTCATGTTTTACTGTATAACACAGGTTCTAGGTCTGGGCTCATGTCTTACTGTATAACACAGGTTCTATGTCTGGGTTCATGTTTTACTGTATAACACAGGTTCTAGGTCTGGGCTCATGTTTTACTGTATAACACAGGTTCTAGGTCTGGGCTCATGTTTTACTGTATAACACAGGTTGTAGGTCTGGGTTCATGTTTTACTGTATAACACAGGTTCTAGGTTCATGTTTTACTGTATAACACAGGTTCTAGGTCTGGGCTCATGTTTTACTGTATAACACAGGTTCTATGTCTGGGTTCATGTTTTACTGTATAACACAGGTTCTAGGTCTGGGTTCATGTTTTACTGTATAACACAGGTTCTATGTCTGGGTTCATGTTTTACTGTATAAAACAGGTTCTAGGTCTGGGTTCATGTTTTACTGTATAACACAGGTTGTAGGTCTGGGTTCATGTTTTACTGTATAACACAGGTTCTATGTCTGGGTTCATGTTTTACTGTATAACACAGGTTCTAGGTCTGGGTTCATGTTTTACTGTATAACACAGGTTCCAGTGCTGGGTTCCGCCGCGTATATGAGGAGCCCATTGTAGCAGCTCGTCAGCCAGATGCAACAAGGGAGGCAATTTCTCTTGGTGAGGAGCGAGGGGCTCAGCTGAAGCGGATGACACAGATGTTTGTACTTCGGAGAACTCAGGAAATTAACAAGAAGTACCTGCCACTCAAACGTATGTATGTGTGGTTTACATTTATTTATCATAGCTACTAGTTACCCATATGAGTGATGCCTTCTGAAGAGATTAGTCAATTAGATTTTTGGAGGATCGTGCAATGATACAGACAGACCCATTCCAGAGTCTCCTCTGGTTCTTTTACGTGCACGGAGTAAAGCACCGACACAAGACATCGGTTTAAAGTCCAGTCCCCTCTGAAAGACTTAATTTTATTAGTGTCAGACAAGGTATCGAACATGCGATCCCTGGATTACCAGTCCAGCGGAACTAGTTGGAAACATGTGTCCTGACCAGTAGGTGTGTGAGAAATATGTTCTCCTAGTTGTGTTATGAGAGTGTGACTTTTCTGTTATTTGTGCTCTGTCTTCAGGAGAGATAGTTTTGTTTTGTCGACCGACGGACCTGCAGCTACGTCTCTACCACCATCTGCTTCGCTGTCAGCTGATCCGCTCATGTCTTGCGGGCAGTACAGCCGGGTCGCCACACCTCATCTGTATAGCAGCGCTGAAACAGTTGTGTAATCACCCTAGTCTTATATACAAGAAGGCCGCCGAGCACGAGAGTAACAAACGATGCGAGAGCAACGATGAGAGTGTAAGTCCATCCACACAATATTTACATCACTAATGCGTTTCCTTCAATGAACGTATGTGCCCTGATTTTCGCATGATCGTTTGCAACTAATTATAGGCAGCTGATAAAAAAGTGTTTATTTATTATAGTGTCACCCCCTATTTAAAGGGCCAGCCATTTCTGATTAATGAGACACCTCCTTTTTTTATGAACATCAGTACCTCCCGAATCCTATGTTTGTATGTCAGGCGCCAGGCTGGTAGGCAATCGGTAACCATTATTTAACTAGCTGGCGGCTCACCAGCCGGCCATATCAGAACGGACCCCTGACGAGATTCAAGCCTTCGACCTCCGGCTATGTAGGCGAACGCCTTAACCACTAGGCCACTGCATTCGCAGTGTTAGACAGCGCGTGTCGTTCACAGTTTATGCTGTTCCAAGGATGATCTATTTACCTGTTGCAAAGTTGGACTAAAAACATTTTAAAAGCAAAGTGTGCTATCTTTTCTTTGTGTCATTGAAAAGAATAATTAATGTAAATATAAGTTTGGCCTCCATACACTTTAACCACGCACAATGTAGTTCATACCCCAATGGAAACTATTAACCCGCGATTTATTCCTTAAATTGTGCCCATACGTACATATCAAGTGACGTGATTCGCGATACGTTGTCTGCTTGAAACAATCACGTATTCTAAACTCGCCATGTCACAGAATTCACAAATGTTTCGAGTATCCCGATGTTCAATATCCTCGATATATGAGAATTGTTGGGTGGAAGTCGTGATAGCGCAGTGGATGCACATTCGCTTCATGTGCTAAAGGTCTAGAATTCGAGCCTCGCTGGAGCCGTTAACGATTGTGCCCTTAGGCAAGGCATTTAAATTCCACGTTGCCTCTTCTCTCTCATTCGTGTTGATGGATTCCATCAGGAATGAGGTCTCGAGAGTGATTAATATAAGTTGTAAGAACTTGTTTCGCAATCGAGCTAAAATAAATTTGTATAAACAATTGTTGGGTCTCTGTGGCTGAGTTATTAACTTCAAATCACTTTCCTCTCACAGCTATAGGTTCGAATCCCTCTGAGGGTGTCGAGTTCTTTCATTCATGTGAGGAAGCTATCATGCTGACTTGTGGAAGGTCAGTGGTTTTACTCTGGTACCCGATCCATGCTCGGCATGACTCACCGAGCTCTTCCTCCACCAATAACAGCTGGAGAGTCACCGTAGGACCTAGGCTGTTGGTGCGACCTTAAACCCCAGGGGATAGTGTTGTATGTTTGGAGGGTGTTATTGTGTGAAATGTATATCTGGAGGATAGTTTTGTGCGATATTATATGTTTGGAGGATAGTATTGTGTGAACATATATTATTTGGAGGATAGTACTGTGTGATATTATATGTTTGGAGGATAATATTGTGTGATATTATATATTTGGAGAATAATATTGAATATTTGGAGGATTGTATTTTGATGTTGTATATTTGGAGTATAACATTATATATTTGGAGGATTGTATTTTGATGTTGTATATTTGGAGTATAACATTATATATTTGGAGGATTGTATTTTGATGTTGTATATTTGGAGTATAACATTGTATATTTGGAGGATTGTATTTTATGATGTTGTATATTTGGAGTATAACATTGTATATTTGGAGGATTGTATTTTATGATGTTGTATATTTGGAGGATTGTATTTTATGATGTTGTATATTTTGAGGATAACATTGTGTATGATATATTAATGTTTCTATATGCATTTTTTTCCTTAAATGGGAAAATAATGCAAAATTATTAGATTAAAACTAGGGATGGCAACGAATAGCGATTTCGGTATTCGAATATTCGGTCGGGAAGATATTCGAATATTCGATATAATTCTGTGAAAAACTCAAAATATCTCACACACATAAATTTTCACAATTAATCTACTTTCTGTTTTATGCCTTACGTCATATCTTCTTCCTGTAAATTTGGCGACAACTCAATCAGTTATTGTTATCGTCCACTGTACACGCTACCATTCCCGATGAGACTTAAGTTAGTACACCAAATTAATACCTATGCTACTATATATAATAAATGAAGAATTCTATATAAGAACATGCTAAACTTTAATCAAATTCAATTACTTGGAAACATTTCAATGTGTACTAAATTTCACACATACAATATATATGTCCATAAATGTCAACGGGTAGTACCGTACGATCTCACCATGCGTGCACATTAAAACTCAATGTCACAACCTTTTTGAACGTTGTTCTAGTTCAAAAAAATAATGTTGTCAACAAGAGAAGTGGATAATCTGTTCCTTAGCTTGTTGATAAGTAGACCATTTGCGGAGAAGATGCGTTCCAACTGGGACTGACCGTAGTCTACGGGCGACAGTGGGGAATTTCAGTTCATTTTTCTGCCACCACTCAAGGGGTTTCACATGGGGATCCATTTTCTCGAGCAGATAGCTCTTTAAGTCAGACTGTTCCTTTTCGTTTGTCTCAATCAAACATTAGAAAGTTCAATTTCCTACGCTTAGGCGTAGGCTCACAGTCACCACTAGTGTCACGTGAAGACAGTTTCAATGGTACGTCCTCCACGTAGGCTCCAGTGTTTCCTCGGTGATCTGACGTTGTTCATTGGTGAGAAACGGGAGACGTTTGTAGCGCGGATCTAGTAGAGACGCTAGTATAGGTGTTGACTTGGCGGCATCAAGTGACGACGGCTGAAATCGTCGCACAAGTTCACCACTGATGACCTCCTTCACTTTCACTATCAGACCACTATCAGCACTATCAATACTCAGGCAGTCATTCAGAAGCCCATGCACTATTGGAAATATTTCCGAACAACACACATCCATTTTAAATACATATGGGCGTGAATGTTGCTGCAAAATTTCAGTAATATTTCAAAGGTACTTTCTCGGCAAAACAATTTTGAAATCATATCAAAGACCCCCGATATTTACCCAGCAGCAACAATTTGCAAACAAATTAGTTTGCAATATTGAATTGGTTCAATCAGTAATATAGATTAACATGTTTATAAATGAAACAATAAAATTCAAACAATACCTACCTTAGAACCTACTGTAATTATCCAATTTAATGGCAAGTGTCAATTAACACCTGCCGTGGTTGCGATCACAACATGGTTTATTCACACCTCCTCGGGCGATTTCTTTTGTATTGTAACTTTGTATGGTTTTATTGAAAATATATTGAATAATATTGAAAAGAAAACGACGTATCTGATTTTATGACAGTTTATTTAAATTTTGCAAATATGTATTTTTTTCTTCCAAATATTCGAATACTGTCGTAGTATTCAGATATTCGGACGTTCGAGCGAATATTCGGTTATTCGTTGCCATCTCTATTTAAAACATAGAAACAACCATTGATATATTTTTAATGATTTTATAAATAAATCTTGATGAAGCGAAGTAACTTATGATTATAATTTTATAAATACCTGCTTAATTGCGGAAGTTCTTAAAACGTTTGCTTACAATCAGAGTAAACTATTATTTGAAAATCATAAAATAAAAAATTAAAATAAAAAAATTGTATAAACTATAACATTTATGACGATATCATAATTTAAATCTTTTAAACACATTGAAGGTGATTTTACTATTTTATTTCAGATATCAGTGTATGAGGGTCTCTTTCAACTGTTTCCCGAGGGCTACTCTCCCGATGCTCTCCTAGAGGAACACTCGGGTAAGCTTGCTGTCCTAGGCTCTCTACTGCATCAACTTCACTGTGCAGATAAACCCGAGAAAATAGTAGTGGTCTCCAACCATACAAAGGTACTTTAGATGTAGGATTCATAACATACATAAGTAATATACCGGGGTAGTTGCCTCCAATACATCAGATAATGCCCCCCTTCCCCCATATTGGGGTGCAACAATATTGTTATTGCCCTGTCTGTCTCTCACACTTTATTTCTCAATATTTTGAAACCCATTCGACCAGCAGTCTTGAACATATTTTTACGCATATATACAATATACAGTCTTGGTCATTATATGATCTATGCTGATTTTTTAAGTCATTAGGTCAAGGTCACTGGAGAGTCAAATTCAAAGACGATTGTCGCTCAATAATTTTTGAATACTGCGTACACAGTCTTCTAAGTTTATGGGCACATGACCGTGGTCAATATATGAACTTATGAACCCTGTTGGCTTTTGGGTCAACGGTCAAGGAATTTGTTAATGTGCATTGAAGCCTGTTTCTGATCAGTTACGGAATGAATAACATGTTAATAGTTTCCATTGGGGTATGAACTACATTAGGTGTGCTTGAAGTGTGTGGAGGCTGAAGACATCCGCTCTAACTTTAAGCACACCCAATATAGTTCATACCCCAATGGAAACTATTAACCCGCGATTCATTACTTATATTTACATTAATTATTCTTTTCAATGACACAAAGAAAATATAGCACACTTTGCATTTAAAATGTTTTTTAGTAATGATTTGCAACTTACCGTGTGCTGGAACAGGTAAATAGATCATCCTTGGAACAGCGTAATCTATAAGTCACGCCTTTTCTCGTGACAAATGCTGCCTAACACTGCGATCGCCCGTAACTTCGAGTGCGCATGCCAGCTGCATATCATTTGTTTGGAACCCTCATGCGAAAATGTATACAAGCAGAGCATATACGTTCATCGAAGGAAATGCAATAGCGATGTAAATATTGGCCAATAGATGCACCCTAGGGATTATGAGTCAGCTGTTGAAAGCTCAACCTTTTCTAAATTGTTTGTCGAAATTCGCCAAGCCAGTGCATCGTTTTATAGCTCATGTCGACTACTTATGATTTTCCATTCACTGATTGTTACTGGATAGTTGTGATCAAACACATGCTATTCTGTTGTCCTCTTTGCAGACACTAGATATGATACAGTGCCTGTGTGATCAGAAACGTTATCTTTATTTGAGACTTGACGGGCAGACACCAGTGAGCAGACGACTGGAGCTTGTCGACAGATTCAACAGCAAGCATTCAAAGGAGTGTAAGTGGTTTGTCTGATTTACTTGTACCGTGTCACCTCTGAAGGGCCAGCTTAACCCTTTGCACGCTAGCAGCAGATAAAATCACTTATGCAAACAACATACGGTAGAGCCAGATCAGACGGCACAGATTGTGCCGTCTGATCAGGCTCTATGCTGTTTGCTATTTGGATAGTGGAGTTAAAACACTCTGGAATGGGTCTCTGTCTGTATCATTGCACTATCCTTCAAAAATCTAAAATGACGAATCTCTTCAGGAGGCGTTGCTCATATGGGCAACCGGTAGCGACGATAAATAAATATAAAACACACACACAACCTTATCTCTTGAACCAATTTCTAAGAATTATGCCCAATTTAGTCTCATATATCTAGTATCTAGGCATTTTCTTGTTATCAACCTCAAATATTTACACATTAATATTATTAATACATTAGAAATTGTTTAGCATATATCGTGATTAGGAGTCACGTATTTTCAGTGTTAAATATATTATGCTCCGGCCTATTATATTATTATATAACAACCAATTGTTAGGGAGAAGAACTGTATACGATTTCTTTCATTCTAATCCCTTTCAGTCTATTGCTGTTAATTTATATGTAAAATGTTAATTATGTTATGTACATGTAAAATACTGAAATAAATAATGTTTAAACTAAATGGCACAACCAGTAGTGACGATAAATAAAACACAGCAAATTATTCACTCCCTTAAACCACTGTAAAATCAAGCCTTTGTTCTTGTGCCAAATACTAGCATAGGAGTTTGTGTCTCTCCGAGTGCTATCCTCCAGTTTGTGTCTCTCCAAGTGCTATCCTCCAGTTTGTGTCTCTCCGAGTGCTATCGTCCAGTTTGTGTCTCTCCGAGTGCTATCCTCCAGTTTGTGTTTCTCCAAGTGCTATCCTCCAGTTTGCGTCTCTCTGAGTGCTATCCTCCAGTTTGTTATGGATAAAGCAATTAGATCAGCTAAATATGTTACTAACGTGTTTCAAACATTGTATAATTTTGATTGCAGTTATATTTCTCTTGAGTTCCAAGGCTGGAGGTGTGGGTCTGAATCTTGTTGGGGCATCTCGACTGGTTCTCTATGATATAGACTGGAACCCTGCCAATGATTTACAGGTTTGTGCATTAATTATGAGCATCTATAGACTAGTATAGATTTGTCCCCTCTCTTCTCACACTGGGACCCTATCTGTTGCATAGGCTGGTTCTCTCTATGTATCTCACACTGGGACTCTATCTGTAGCATATGCTGGTTCTCTCTATGTATCTCACACTGGAACTCTATCTGTAGCATAGTCTGGTTCTCTATGTATCTCACACTGGAACTATATATGTAGCATAGACTGGTTCTCTATGTATCTCACACTGGAACTATATATGTAGCATAGGTTGGTTCTCTCTATGTATCTCACACTGGAACTATATCTGTAGCATAGTCTGGTTCTCTCTATGTATCTCACACTGGAACTCTATCTGTAGCATAGTCTGGTTCTCTCTATGTATCTCACACTGGAACTATATCTGTAGCATAGGCTGGTTCTCTCTATGTATCTCACACTGGAACTCTATCTGTAGCATAGTCTGGTTCTCTCTATGTATCTCACACTGGAACTATATATGTAGCATAGACTGGTTCTCTATGTATCTTACACTGGAACTATATATGTAGCATAGGCTGGTTCTCTCTATGTATCTCACACTGGAACTATATATGTAGCATAGACTGGTTCTCTATGTATCTCACACTGGAACTATATATGTAGCATAGGTTGGTTCTCTCTATGTATCTCACACTGGAACTATATCTGTAGCATAGGCTGGTTCTCTATGTATCACACACTGGGGACCCTATTTGTTACATAGGCTGGTTCTCTATGTATCACACACTGGAACTCTATCTGTAGCATAGTCTGGTTCTCTATGTATCTCACACTGGAACTCTATCTGTAGCATAGGCTGGTTCTCTATGCATCTCACACTGGAACTATATCTGTAACATAGGCTGGTTCTCTATGTATCACACACTGGGGACCCTATTTGTTACATAGGCTGGTTCTCTATGTATTACACACTGGGGACCCTATTTGTTACATAGGCTGGTTCTCTATGTATCTCACACTGGGAACCCTATCTGTAGCATAGGCTGGTTCTCTATGTATCTCACACTGGAACTATATCTGTAGCATAGGCTGGTTCTCTATGTATCACACACTGGGGACCCTATTTGTTACATAGGCTGGTTCTCTATGTATCTCACACTGGGAACCCTATCTGTAGCATAGGCTGGTTCTCTATGTATCTCACACTGGGACCCTATCTGTAGCATAGTCTGGTTCTCTATGTATCTCACACTTGGACCCTATCTGTAGCATAGGCTGGTTCTCTATGTATCACACACTGGGGACCCTATTTGTTACATAGGCTGGTTCTCTATGTATCTCACACTGGAACCCTATCTGTAGCATAGGCTGGTTCTCTATGTATCTCACACTGGAACTCTATCTGTAGCATAGTCTGGTTCTCTATGTATCTCACACTGGGACCCTATCTGTAGCATAGACTGGTTCTCTATGTATCTCACACTGGAACTCTATCTGTAGCATAGGCTGGTTCTCTATGTATCTCACACTGGAACTCTATCTGTAGCATAGTCTGGTTCTCTATGTATCTCACACTGGAACTCTATCTGTAGCATAGTCTGGTTCTCTATGTATCTCACACTGGAACTCTATCTGTAGCATAGAATAATTCTCTACAGAGTCCAAGCATCGAACCCGATTTGCATGTGAGAAGCAAGCGTGCTAACCACTGTGCTAAGCGGACAGCTGTTACTAACTCTTCTAACTCTCTTGTAACAACTGATTTCATGGTAATGTTTTACAATGGAGTCAGTTTATATCAACTTAAACCACAATATTGTGTGTTACGATGAACTGAATAAGTTTGTCCATTTGTTTAAACCTTGGGCAGCAAATCTCCATCCAACCATAATAATGGTAAGTCTTTCAGATGTGACTACAGTCAAACCTGTGTTAGTGGTCACCTCTATTGTACAGTCAAACCTGTGTTAGTGGTCACCTCTATTATACAGTCAAACCTGTGTTAGTGGTCACCTCTATTGTACAGTCAAACCTGTGTTAGTGGTCACCTCTATTATACAGTCAAACCTGTGTTAGTGGTCACCTCTATTATACAGTCAAACCTGTGTTAGTGGTCACCTCTATTATACAGTCAAACCTGTGTTAGTGGTCACCTCTATTGTACAGTCAAACCTGTGTTAGTGGTCACCTCTATTGTACAGTCAAACCTGTGTTAGTGGTCACCTCTATTGTACAGTCAAACCTGTGTTAGTGGTCACCTCTATTGTACAGTCAAACCTGTGTTAGTGGTCACCTCTATTGTACAGTCAAACCTGTGTTAGTTGTCACCTCTATTGTACAGTCAAACCTGGGTTAGTGGTCACCTCTATTGTACAGTCAAACCTGTGTTAGTGGTCACCTCTATTGTACAGTCAAACCTGGGTTAGTGGTCACCTCTATTGTACAGTCAAACCTGGGTTAGTGGTCACCTCTATTGTACAGTCAAACCTGGGTTAGTGGTCACCTCTATTGTACAGTCAAACCTGTGTTAGTGGTCACCTCTATTGTACAGTCAAACCTGTGTTAGTGGTCACCTCTATTGTACAGTCAAACCTGTGTTAGTGGTCACCTCTATTGTACAGTCAAACCTGTGTTAGTTGTCACCTCTATTGTACAGTCAAACCTGGGTTAGTGGTCACCTCTATTGTACAGTCAAACCTGTGTTAGTGGTCACCTCTATTGTACAGTCAAACCTGGGTTAGTGGTCACCTCTATTGTACAGTCAAACCTGGGTTAGTGGTCACCTCTATTGTACAGTCAAACCTGTGTTAGTGGTCACCTCTATTGTACAGTCAAACCTGTGTTAGTGGTCACCTCTATTGTACAGTCAAACCTGTGTTAGTGGTCACCTCTATTGTACAGTCAAACCTGTGTTAGTGGTCACCTCTATTGTACAGTCAAACCTGTGTTAGTGGTCACCTCTATTGTACAGTCAAACCTGTGTTAGTGGTCACCTCTATTATACAGTCAAACCTGTGTTAGTGGTCACCTCTATTATACAGTCAAACCTGTGTTAGTGGTCACCTCTATTATACAGTCAAACCTGTGTTAGTGGTCACCTCTATTATACAGTCAAACCTGTGTTAGTGGTCACCTCTATTATACAGTCAAACCTGTGTTAGTGGTCACCTATATTATACAGTCAAACCTGTGTTAGTGGTCACCTATTATACAGTCAAACCTGTGTTAGTGGTCACCTCTATTATACAGTCAAACCTGTGTTAGTGGTCACCTCTATTATACAGTCAAACCTGTGTTAGTGGTCACCTCTATTATACAGTCAAACCTGTGTTAGTGGTCACCTCTATTATACAGTCAAACCTGTGTTAGTGGTCACCTCTATTATACAGTCAAACCTGTGTTAGTGGTCACCTCTATTATACAGTCAAACCTGTGTTAGTGGTCACCTCTATTATACAGTCAAACCTGTGTTAGTGGTCACCTCTATTATACAGTCAAACCTGTGTTAGTGGTCACCTCTATTATACAGTCAAACCTGTGTTAGTGGTCACCTCTATTATACAGTCAAACCTGTGTTAGTGGTCACCTCTATTATACAGTCAAACCTGTGTTAGTGGTCACCTCTATTAAGCAGCCAACCTGTATTATATATACAGTCAAACCTGTGTTAGTGGTCACCTCTATTAAGCAGCCAACCTGTATTATATATACAGTCAAACCTGTGTTAGTGGTCACCTCTATTAAGCAGCCAACCTGTATTATATATACAGTCAAACCTGTGTTAGTGGTCACCTCTATTAAGCAGCCAACCTGTATTAAGCAGCCAGGTTTCAAGATTCCCAATATGTTGTTTTTATTATACATTAACCCTCTGTTAAGCAACCACCTGTGCTAAGCAGCCATTTTATGTGATTCCCTTGGCTGGTTGCTTAAGACAGGTTTGACACTACACTCAACAAAATTCCTAATCGGTCACCTTGTGATTTACAGTATTTGGAGCAAACTAATAACATATCCATATCTGAGGATCTGAGGAGGACGGCCCATTTCGTGTTTGCTGCCGACTTGTCCATGTGATTCGCGAACGACAAGAAGAAGAAGATATCTTATTTGATACATTTTATTACAGATCTCTATGCAATGAAAGTCTGTATAATCATCTGGAATAAAATGCATATTATTATATTATATGATTATATTACTTAGTTGTTAAGTTTATTATTACTTGACTTGAGTTAGCTCCAAATATTACAAAACACCATGCCCTGAGGTTATAAAACTTTTCTCCGATCTCAAGCTCAAGTGATCTGATTGGTTGATTCCGCGTGTTACTGTCAGCTGAACCAATCAGACGATTGAGATTTGAGATTGGAAAATAGTTTTATAACCTCCAGGCCATGTGACCAATTAGGAATTTTGTTGAGTGTATAAACCGAGTGTATCGGTACTAGACACCGGACATGTAAAGAACCAGAAATGCTTCTTGAATTGGTGCATCTTCAATACCTGCACTATCCTCTGTTTATGCAGAAGTCCGCCTCCGTGATCGAGTGGTTACGGTCGACTTGTATACCACTGTAACCTATCATCACTGATGGTCACGGGTTTGAGCCCCGCTCAGACCGTGTCTCATTTATATGAAAAAGTTGGCAGTTTCTTACGGAGGTTGGTGCACCAAAGTACTGGTTAACCGCTGGAGCCTGTACAGGAAAGGTGTTGTTAGGTAAACTGCCCGCCGGCGATATAGCCCACAATGGTGCTGATGCAGGCGTAAAACCCGAAATATAAATAAATAAATGGTTTATGCAGTTATTTTAGCTCGATTGTTAAACAAGGTTTATTGACATTAGATTAATCACTCTTGAGACGTCATTCCTGATTGAATCTATCATCATGAGGGAGAGAGAAGAGGCAATGTGGATTTATCCGTCTTACCTAAGAACACCACCACAGTTGTTGTGACGAGGCTCAAACTCACAAACTCCAGGTTACGAAATGGACAGGGTTGTCTGATTAGCGCAGTGGTTAGCGTGCTCGTTCACCAATGCAACCCGGTTTCGATCCTCAGACCGGGAAGTATGTGAGATGGTACGGTGGTCGCTAGATCGGACATGTGCATTTTCTCCTGGAACTCCGTTTTCCTCCCACACAAATGACAACATTTACGCTTTCATTCGAGCCAATGAGAGTGATTAATATAAGTTGTTAAAACTTGCTTCACAATCGTTGTTAAATAAGGTTTAAACAAGGGTTCATTCTAGGTCAGAAATTTTTGGAGAAGTGAGAAAGCATCCTTAAATTGTGTTATTTAATAAATGTCTGCAAAATAGGGTTAAATACACAGTATGACAATTAAATACAACATTTGAATAGGAGTGCTTTATAATGGACCAGTGTATCTTACTGGACAGGGGGTGAAGTCAGGGTCCCAAGTCGTTCTCTAGAATGAGCTCTGATATTTGATGATGATACAATGTGTACATTGGTGATGTTATTTCAGGCCATGGCCAGGGTATGGAGAGATGGACAACAGCACGCTGTACATATATACCGACTACTCATTACCGTACGTTTCATGTCTTATTTTGAATGTTAGGGTAGATTCTGTGACCAGAATGAAATCCTCTTCTTCTTCTTGTCGTTCGCGAATCACATGGACAAGCCGGCAGCAAACACGAAATGGGCTGTCCTTCTCAGATCCTCCCGGCAGCCATGTAACTTCGTCTGGAGAGAAGTATCTGTTGGCCAGGTTATTTTCCTCAGTCCATGAAGATTGGGACACTCCTGGAGGATGTGTTCTGCAGTCTGGTCCCCTACGTTGCAGCTGCAGGCAGTTGATGGAGCTAGTCCAAGCTTCCGACACATATGGAAGTTCAGGCGGTTATGCCTTGTTCTAAGCCGGAATATCGTGACTTGCTCCTGTCTGGTGAGAAGGTGGTAGTCAATCTTCTCGACTGTTGGCTTTGATGCAGATTTGATTATGGTGCATTTCTCCTTGTAAGTCAAATCTTTGTCTGGTTGCCTCTCGGTAGAACCTTGCTTGGCAAGCTGGTCAGTGGCTTCATTGCCAGGGATTCCTATGTGTGCAGGTACCCACTGGAGGACAGTTCTTTTAGTTACGCAAAATGAATCACAATGACCATAGTGAAATAGGAAGTGATTAACCGAATAACTGAACCGGCAATCGGATTCTCTAAAACTCTGGGAAACGGATTGTTAATCGGTTTGTATACCAGCGGTTTGTATGGATTTTCCTTCAATAATGTCTCTTTTAGTATTTTTTTTACTATTAAATGGTTCGATATTGGGAGAAATCGGTGCCTCATGAAGGAAATTCGATATAAACGGTTATATGTAAATGATAATGTCTGAAAGGGGACTTTGATCCGACTTCGAGTTAACCGGAGAATTCGACATAACCGACTTTGACATAACGGATGTAGACTGTACATATGACCTCTATTAAGCAGTTTGACAGTAGTTAACCCATTCAACACCAAGTAACTCACATGGACTCGTCCATGATATTTATAAACCAATAAATGAATCAGAAAATCACATTTGGACAAGTTCATTTATCAAAATGGGTAATTATGTCTAAAAATAGTCATATCACTGGGAAAAAGTGCAGATCCTGATGAGACGGCTCGTCATGAGCCGGCTCATCTGGATCTACACTTTTTGTAAGCCTATTTAGAGGGCTGTGGTGTTGAAAGGGTTAAGTTGAAGTTGATAGCTTAAAGAGTTTTGTTGATATTCTAGGGTAGTATAGAGGAGAAAGTATACCAGCGACAGATCAGCAAGCAGGGCCTCAGTGGTGCAGTAATGGACGTGAGGGAGAAACGGGATGTACAGTTTGCAATGGAAGATCTCCGGGTAATGCTCGTACATAAATATGTAATATTCCACCTCAGGGGGCGGGGCGGTGTCCAGTTAGAGAGGCTGTCCGATTAGCGCAGTGGTTAGCGCGCTCGCTTCTCACCAATGCAACCTGGGTTCTTTCCTCGGGCCGGGAAGTATGTGAGATGGTGCGGTGGTCTCCAGATCGGACAGGTGGGTTTTCTCCGGGTACTCCGGTTTCCTCCCACACGAATGACCACATTTACGCTTTCATCCACGCCAACGAGAGTGATTAATGTAAGTTGTTAAAACTTGCTTGGTCCAGATTGCTTAAGCTATATTTGCACCAAAATGCAAAGAATTCCACATCCCAATCTGTGATTTTTACTAGTTTCTTTAAATATTTTAAATGTCTTCCTTTTGAGGGCCTCTGTGGCCGAGTAGTTACGGTCATCAACTTCAATTCTCACCCCCCTCACCACTGTAGGTTCCAATCCTCACCACTGTAGGTTCCAATCCTCACCACTGTAGGTTCCAATCCTCACCGCTGTAGGTTCCAATCCTCACCACTGTAGGTTCCAATCCTCACCACTATAGGTTCCAATCCTCACCACTGTAGGTTCCAACCCTCACCACTGTAGGTTCCAATCCTCACCGCTGTAGGTTCCAATCCTCACCACTGTAGGTTCCAACCCTCACCACTGTAGCTGCTGTAGGTTCCAATCCTCACCGCTGTAGGTTCCAACCCTCACCACTGTAGCTGCTGTAGGTTCCAATCCTCACCGCTGTAGGTTCCAATCCTTACCACTGTAGGTTTCAATCCTCACCGCTGTAGGTTCCAATCCTCACCACTGTAGTTCCAATCCTCACCACTGTAGGTTCCAATCCTTACCACTGTAGGTATCAATCCTCACCGCTGTAGGTTCCAATCCTCACCACTGTAGGTTCCAATCCTCACCACTGTAGGTTCCAACCCTCACCACTGTAGCCGCTGTAGGTTCCAACCCTCACCACTGTAGGTTCCAATCTTCACCGCTGTAGGTTCGAACCCTCACCACTGTAGGTTCCAATCCTCACCACTGTAGGTTCCAACCCTCACCACTGTAGGTATCAATCCTCACCACTGTAGGTTCCAACCCTCACCGCTGTCGGTTCCAATCCTCACCGCTGTAGGTTCCAACCCTCACCACTGTAGGTTCCAACCCTCACCACTGTAGCCGCTGTAGGTTCCAATCCTCACCACTGTAGGTTCCAACCCTCACCACTGTAGGTTCCAACCCTCACCACTGTAGGTTCCAACCCTCACCACTGTAGGTTCCAATCCTCACCACTGTAGGTTCCAACCCTCACCACTAGGTTCCAATCCTCACCACTGTAGGTTCCAATCCTCACCACTGTAGGTTCCAACCCTCACCACTGTAGGTTCCAACCCTCACCACTAGGTTCCAATCCTCACCACTGTAGGTTCCAATCCTCACCACTGTAGGTTCCAATCCTCACCACTGTAGGTTCCAATCCTCACCACTGTAGGTTCCAACCCTCACCACTGTAGGTTCCAACCCTCACCACTGTAGGTTCCAATCCTCACCACTGTAGGTTCCAACCCTCACCACCAAATGTAACGATATCGGGGATTTATCAAAACTATGCATTTCCGGACGTAGGCCCGCACTTTTTCTTCTTTTTGTACGGGAATACAAAAATCATAGAGTATGATTATATTTCAGAACCATGCACTTCTGCACATAGGGCCCCACGATTTTATCATTTTTTTTATCGTATCTTGAGAAATTTTGGCTTGTGAAAATGATATTTTAAGGTGCGTGGTATACACCAGAACTACGTTTTTCCCCGATTTTCGTGCCAAAAAGTGGGTGCGCGGTATACATGATAGCGCGTTATACATAGCAAATTACGGTAGGTCATCCTCTTTCAATATTTTGGCAGATTTCTAGCCTGGAATTAAGCTATTGGATGGTTTGGAAACGCTTACGCTCATAGCTCATATGATGACCATTCCATTATGTGTTTCAGGATTTATTTTCTATCAATACTTCAACAGACTGTGATACACACGAGTTACTCAACTGTGACTGTGTTACCAGACCAACCACTGAACCAGTCCAACGAGACACACCTGTAGTATCAAATAGATCGTGTCAACTGGGAATCACTGCAAAATGTGTAAGTATACAAAATGTGATAGCGTACAGACTGCGGGAATGGGTTTCCCTGGCTGAGTGGCTATGGTCGTGGACAGGACTCTTCCTAACTGCTGGGTTCGAATCCTACCAGAAATGTAAAAAAAAAACAATTTGAAAAAGATACCTAGCTGACTTGTGGAATGTCAGTAATTCCACACTGATGCCTGCTTGTGCCAGAATCATGCTAATAGGTGTAACCTGGAGCTCCTTTATCCCCCCCCCCCCCCCACACTTAAAGACTCAATGCCTAGTGGAAGTCGTGATAACGCAGTGGATGCGCGTTCGCTTCAGGTGCGAAAGGTCCGGAGTTCGAGCCCCGCTGGAACCGTTACGATTGTGCCCTTATGCAAGGCATTTAAATTCCATGTTGCCTCTTCTCTCTCCCTCGTGGCGATGGATTCCATCAGGAATGAGATCTCGAGAGTGATATAATCGAGCTAAAATAAATTTGTATAAACTAATTTGAAATAAACAAATGAAACCAATTGGTAAATATGGCTTATCGGGTATGTTAGTGGTTATAGATTGATAAATCTTATATCCGTTATGTAAAATTCGGCATCGAGAGACTTTAAAGCTGGAAAGTCGAGAGACTTTAAAGCTGGAAAGTCGAGAGACTTTAAAGCTGGAAAGTCGAGAGACTTTAAAGCTGGAAAGTCGTTGTATAACATTTTATGTTGATGTCACTCTAAATCCAAACGCATTGTGTTATTACCGTGTAGCATACATTTGTACACGTGTGTACTTGTAATTAGTGATAAACCGATTATCGCTAAGTCGCCGACAATCGTTCGCCGGCATGGACATCGGCGATAATCGATTGTGAAAATGTGTAATCGATTATAAGTCTTTATTTATTTTTAAAAAAAAATGTTTTGAACCACGTTTAAGGCTCGTTTATTTTCCTCGTCAGAGGTGACCGGTGGGTCGAGGGCATCCCACAAGCACCTTACAATAATGTACATTTTTTAACGAGTAGAATAAACAAACGGCATGAATAATAGTGTATATAAATATATCAAGTCATTATCATGTTGGCCTTAAAGTGCTGAAAAAATGTTCAGTTACACTTAGAAAAAAGAAGAAGAGAAAAGTGGTCTGCAGCCTACATTCTACCAAGTGATTGATGACAATTATTTTCAATATAATTTTAAATTAATACTTTTTAGCATATTGCTTCCATATTTCGTCAAATTCAAATAATTTGTTCTGTATTGAAGCTGTCTCAAGTTCAGTATCATATAATAGTTTTAATCGACACATCAGATGTTGAACGGATGGTTTTATGTCTTTATTTTTGTCTCTTTCTTTTATGTTTGTTTATACCTCAAATAAAACTACGATTTACTATTGGCTGTATTTTATTAGCATTGCACGTTTGCAACAACAATTGTAACTGTATCTAGTACTAGACTTTTCACTAGTATGTCACTAAGTGTTCTGTCCTCTATTAACTTAAAAACTAATTTTATATCAGGTGGCAGTCCAGTAACTTAAAGTCTAGTACTCCGATGTAACTGAGTAACTAATTTGTCGAAACTAGTAACTTGTAAGTAATTTATTAGTACTAAATAGATTGTTAAACTCACAAATTAGATGGAATGATTTTGATTTATAACTATATCAATTGCCCGATTAATAATCAATTATCTAATCTGTTTACCCGTCCGATTATTCTGATTAATCGATTATGGATTTTGAAACCGATGCACATCACTACTTGTAATAGCATACATACTGTGATTACAGTGTAGCATACATTTGTACACACGTGTACTTTGGATAGCATACACACTGTGTGATCACCATGTATCTTTTGTTTGTGATGTAAGTATGCTAAATATGATAGCATATAGATTGTGCAATAGCCGTGTAACTTTCGTTTGTGTAAATATACAAGCTGTGATAGCATGTAGACTGTATAATGACCATGTAACTTTCGTTTGTGCATTTATACATGTATTTAAATATACAAACTGTGATAGCATATGGACTGTGTAATAGCCATGTAACTTTTTCCCTTGTGCATTATACAACGTACATGTATATAAGTATGCATTCAAACTGATAGCATATAGACTATGTTTGTGTAAGTATGCTAAATGTGATAGCATATAGACTGTGTTTGTGTAAGTATGCTAAATGTGATAGCATATAGACTGTGTTTGTGTAAGTATGCTAAATGTGATAGCATATAGACTGTGTTTGTGTAAGTATGCTAAATGTGATAGCATATAGACTGTGTTTGTGTAAGTATGCTAAATGTGATAGCATATAGACTGTGTTTGTGTAAGTATGCTAAATGTGATAGCATATAGACTGTGTTTGTGTAAATATGCTAAATGTGATAGCATATAGACTGTGTTTGTGTAAGTATGCTAAATGTGATAGCATATAGACTGTGTTTGTGTAAGTATGCTAAATGTGATAGCATATAGACTGTGTTTGTGTAAGTATGCTAAATGTGATAGCATATAGACTGTGTTTGTGTAAGTATGCTAAATGTGATAGCATATAGACTGTGTTTGTGTAAGTATGCTAAATGTGATAGCATATAGACTGTGTTTGTGTAAGTATTCTAATGTGATAGCATATAGACTGTGTTTGTGTAAGTATGCTAAATGTGATAGCATATAGACTGTGTTTGTGTAAGTATGCTAAATGTGATAGCATATAGACTGTTTTTGTGTAAGTATTCTAATGTGATAGCATATAGACTGTGTGTAAGTATGCTAAATGTGATAGCATATAGACTGTGTTTGTGTAAGTATGCTAAATGTGATAGCATATAGACTGTGTTTGTGTAAGTATGCTAAATGTGATAGCATATAGACTGTGTTTGTGTAAGTATGCTAAATGTGATAGCATATAGACTGTGTTTGTGTAAATATGCTAAATGTGATAGCATATAGACTAGACTATGTTTGTGTAAGTATACTAACTGTGATAGCATATAGACTGTGTTTGTGTAAGTATGCTAAATGTGATAGCATATAGACTGTGTTTGTGTAAGTATGCTAAATGTGATAGCATATAGACTGTGTTTGTGTAAGTATGCTAAATGTGATAGCATATAGACTGTGTTTGTGTAAATATGCTAAATGTGATAGCATATAGACTGTGTTTGTGTAAGTATTCTAATGTGATAGCATATAGACTGTGTTTGTGTAAGTATGCTAAATGTGATAGCATATAGACTGTGTTTGTGTAAGTATGCTAAATGTGATAGCATATAGACTGTGTTTGTGTAAGTATGCTAAATGTGATAGCATATAGACTGTGTTTGTGTAAGTATGCTAAATGTGATAGCATATAGACTGTGTTTGTGTAAGTATTCTAATGTGATAGCATATAGACTGTGTTTGTGTAAGTATGCTAAATGTGATAGCATATAGACTGTGTTTGTGTAAGTATGCTAAATGTGATAGCATATAGACCGTGTTTGTGTAAATATGCTAAATGTGATAGCATATAGACTGTGTTTGTGTAAGTATACTAACTGTGATAGCATATAGACTGTGTTTGTGTAAGTATGCTAAATGTGATAGCATATAGACTGTGTTTGTGTAAGTATGCTAAATGTGATAGCATATAGACTGTGTTTGTGTAAGTATGCTAAATGTGATAGCATATAGACTGTGTTTGTGTAAGTATTCTAAATGTGATAGCATATAGACTGTGTTTGTGTAAGTATTCTAAATGTGATAGCATATAGACTGTTTAATGGCCATCTAACTTTCGACGTGTGTATGTATACTAACTGTGATAGCATATAGACTGTGTTACCAATGTAACTTTTGTTTGGGCATTGCCATACTTATTCGCCTATAAGACAGGATTTTTATCTCCAGATTATTTTCTTATAGTAGCGTCCTGTCTTATAAGCGAGTGATAACAATTTAAAAAAATGTTTTTTATCGGTTTGTTCCACCTCAATAATTGATGACCTTTGAAATAACTGAAAATGTGTAACAAAAGCATAGACTTTCACAGCTCTCTATCTGTAAACTGAACAGTGTTTATACAGTACAATTTGTTTGATCTTTACTTCTGAGTGGTTTCCATTTTCTCAACCCGTCTTATACGAGGGTCCACAAGCGTTATGGCCCTATGGTCATATACAAAAAATTTCTTCGCCCCTATGGTGGTATTTTGCATAGACCCACACACAGGACACAAACATTTTTTTTTGGCCCTATGGTCATATAGTAAGTAATGTTTACAGTAAACATTACTTACTATATGACCATAGGGCCAAACAAAATTTTGTGTCCTGTGCGTGGGTCTATGCAAAATACCACTCATTTAAGACCATCTTATTGTCGAGACCGTCTTATAGGCGAATCAATACGGTATATATGTATTTGAATTTAGCATTATATATTGTTTGACAGGGTCAGATGAAACGTAATTTGGGCATGGACGAATTAATGGAATGGAAACACTATCCTGGTTCTATGGTAGCTACAGAGTGTGTAAGTACATATTTGTATTGTATGAGGCAAATCGAGTGTGTAAGTGCATATTGGTATTGTATGAGGCAAACAGAGTGTGTAAGTACATATTGGTATTGTATGAGGAAAATCAAGTGTGTAAGTACATATTGGTATTGTATGAGTCAAACAGAGTGTGTAAGTACATATTTGTATTGTATGAGGAAAATTGAGCGTAACAGTTCAACCTCTTGTACATACAGAGCAGAGCATTCATTCTGATTACATATGTATTCGTTCACCCAAGCACTTTAAACTGTTATAGAGGTCACCTATATTTGTTTACAACTGTTTTACAACTACCATTATGTACTTGATGTAGTTTACAATCATGCTGGACTGTGTTACTAAATAGTAACAGCTGATTGTTTTTGAGATTTCCAGTGTCTTGTCAATGGTGGGCAATTCAAATGTTGACATTTTTGTATTCAGTTCCATCCACGGGCATGCATTTCCAGATTGTGCTGGCATTTCCTGGAAGATGTTGTTCTTGTGCTTGTTGAATATAAAGTGGCTTTAGTTTTATCAGAATTAATGGACATGCTGTTAACCCAAAACCATCCGAATAAATTGGAAGGAATGGGCAAACAGAACAGATGTAGATCGCAGCAGCATAAAACCACATCTGATCAGGATCTATTCTGTCTGCTATTCGGATAGTGGAGATAAACTACTCGGTTGAATGGCAAACAGCATAGAGACTGATCAGACGGCATGTCGTTCGGTGCTGCCTGATCTTGCACTATGCTGTTTGCAAAAGCGAATTTAGTCTCAATCTGCAGGTTACGGGTTAATAGAATACACTTCCTGAATGGAATCCGGACTAGTTATATTCAGTCTGGGTTCCATCAGGGGTTATGTTCTCTGGTATTGAAGGTTCAGTCTGGGTTCCATCAGGGGTTATGTTCTCTGGTATTGGAGGTTCCATCAGGGGTTATGTTCTCTGGTATTGGAGGTTCCATCAGGGGTTATGTTCTCTGGTATTGAAGGTTCCATCAGGGGTTATGTTCTCTGGTATTGGAGGTTCCATCAGGGGTTATGTTCTCTGGTATTGAAGGTTCCATCAGGGGTTATGTTCTCTGGTATTGAAGGTTCCATCAGGGGTTATGTTCTCTGGTATTGAATGTTCCATCAGGGGTTATGTTCTCTGGTATTGGAGGTTCCATCGGGGGTTATGTTCTCTGGTATTGGAGGTTCCATCAGAGGTTATGTTCTCTGGTATTGGAGGTTCCATCAGGGGTTATGTTCTCTGGTATTGGAGGTTCCATCAGGGGTTATGTTCTCTGGTATTGAAGGTTCCATCAGGGGTTATGTTCTCTGGTATTGGAGGTTCCATCAGGGGTTATGTTCTGTGGTATTGAAGGTTCCATCAGCGGTTATGTTCTCTGGTATTGGAGGTTCCATCAGCGGTTATGTTCTCTGGTATTGGAGGTTCCTTCAGCAGTTATGTTCTCTGGCATTGAAGGTTCCATCAGGGGTTATGTTCTCTGGTATTGAATGTTCCATCAGCGATTATGTTCTCTGGTATTGAAGGTTCAGTCTGGGTTCCATCATGGGTTATGTTCTCTGGTATTGAACTTTGAAGGTTCCATCAGGGGTTATGTTCTCTGGTATTGAAGGTTCCATCAGGGGTTATGTTCTCTGGCATTGGAGGTTCCATCAGGGGTTATGTTCTCTGGTATTGAAGGTTCCATCAGGGGTTATGTTCTCTGGCATTGAAGGTTCAGTCTTGGTTCCATCAGGGGTTATGTTCTCTGGTATTGAAGGTTCCATCAGGGGTTATGTTCTCTGGCATTGGAGGTTCCATCAGGGGTTATGTTCTCTGGTATTGAAGGTTCCATCAGGGGTTATGTTCTCTGGCATTGAATGTTCAGTCTGGGTTCCATCAGGGGTTATGTTCTCTGGTATTGAAGGTTCCATCAGGGGTTATGTTCTCTGGCATTGAAGGTTCCATCAGGGGTTATGTTCTCCGGCATTGAAGGTTCAGTCTGGGTTCCATCAGGGGTCATGTTCTCCGGCATTGAAGGTTCCATCAGGGGTTATGTTCTCTGGCATTGAATGTTCAGTTTGGGTTCCATCAGGGGTCATGTTCTCCGGCATTGAAGGTTCAGTCTGGGTTCCATCAGGGGTTATGTTCTCCGGCATTGAAGGTTCCATCAGGGGTTATGTTCTCTGGTATTGAAGGTTCCATCAGGGGTTATGTTCTCCGGCATTGAAGGTTCAGTCTGGGTTCCATCAGGGGTTATGTTCTCCGGCATTGAAGGTTCCATCAGGGGTTATGTTCTCTGGTATTGAAGGTTCCATCAGGGGTTATGTTCTCTGGCATTGAAGGTTCCATCAGGGGTTATGTTCTCTGGTATTGGAGGTTCAGTCTGGGTTCCATCAGGGGTTATGTTCTCTGGCATTGAAGGTTCCATCAGGGGTTATGTTCTCTGGCATTGAATGTTCAGTCTGGGTTCCATCAGGGGTTATGTTCTCTGGTATTGAAGGTTCCATCAGGGGTTATGTTCTCTGGCATTGAAGGTTCCATCAGGGGTTATGTTCTCCGGCATTGAAGGTTCAGTCTGGGTTCCATCAGGGGTCATGTTCTCCGGCATTGAAGGTTCCATCAGGGGTTATGTTCTCTGGCATTGAATGTTCAGTTTGGGTTCCATCAGGGGTCATGTTCTCCGGCATTGAAGGTTCAGTCTGGGTTCCATCAGGGGTTATGTTCTCCGGCATTGAAGGTTCCATCAGGGGTTATGTTCTCTGGTATTGAAGGTTCCATCAGGGGTTATGTTCTCCGGCATTGAAGGTTCAGTCTGGGTTCCATCAGGGGTTATGTTCTCCGGCATTGAAGGTTCCATCAGGGGTTATGTTCTCTGGTATTGAAGGTTCCATCAGGGGTTATGTTCTCTGGCATTGAAGGTTCCATCAGGGGTTATGTTCTCTGGTATTGGAGGTTCAGTCTGGGTTCCATCAGGGGTTATGTTCTCTGGCATTGACGGTTCCATCAGGGGTTATGTTCTCTGGTATTGGAGGTTCAGTCTTGGTTCCATCAGGGGTTATGTTCTCTGGTATTGAAGGTTCAGTCTGGGTTCCATCAGGGGTTATGACATGTTCTCTGGCATTGAAGGTTCCATCAGGGGTTATGTTCTCTGGCATTGAAGGTTCAGTCTGGGTTCCATCAGGGGTTATGTTCTCTGGCATTGAAGGTTCAGTCTGGGTTCCATCAGGGGTTATGTTCTCCGGCATTGAAGGTTCCATCAGGGGTTATGTTCTCTGGCATTGAAGGTTCCATCAGGGGTTATGTTCTCTGGTATTGAAGGTTCCATCAGGGGTTATGTTCTCTGGTATTGAAGGTTCCATCAGGGGTTATGTTCTCTGGCATTGAAGGTTCCATCAGGGGTTATGTTCTCTGGCATTGAAGGTTCAGTCTGGGTTCCATCAGGGGTCATGTTCTCTGGCATTGAAGGTTCAGTCTGGGTTCCATCAGGGGTTATGACATGTTCTCTGGCATTGAAGGTTCCATCAGGGGTTATGTTCTCTGGCATTGAAGGTTCAGTCTGGGTTCCATCAGGGGTTATGTTCTCTGGCATTGAAGGTTCAGTCTGGGTTCCATCAGGGGTTATGTTCTCCGGCATTGAAGGTTCCATCAGGGGTTATGTTCTCTGGCATTGAAGGTTCCATCAGGGGTTATGTTCTCTGGTATTGAAGGTTCCATCAGGGGTTATGTTCTCTGGTATTGAAGGTTCCATCAGGGGTTATGTTCTCTGGCATTGAAGGTTCCATCAGGGGTTATGTTCTCTGGTATTGAAGGTTCCATCAGGGGTTATGTTCTCTGGCATTGAAGGTTCCATCAGGGGTTATGTTCTCTGGTATTGAAGGTTCCATCAGGGGTTATGTTCTCTGGTATTGAAGGTTCCATCAGGGGTTATGTTCCCCCCGGCATTGAAGGTTCCATCAGGGGTTATGTTCTCTGGTATTGAAGGTTCCATCAGGGGTTATGTTCTCTGGCATTGAAGGTTCCATCAGGGGTTATGTTCTCTGGCATTGAAGGTTCAGTCTGGGTTCCATCAGGGGTTATGTTCTCCGGCATTGAAGGTTCCATCAGGGGTTATGTTCTCCGGCATTGAAGGTTCCATCAGGGGCTATGTTCTCTGGTATTGAAGGTTCCATCAGGGGTTATGTTCTCTGGTATTGAAGGTTCAGTCTGGGTTCCATCAGGAGTTATGTTCTCTGGCATTGAAGGTTCAGTCTGCATGTACGGGTAGATTGAAAAGGATGCAAATCGTTCAGAGGGTTGTATCTCGTCGAAATTTTTACTGTGGCTGCAGGTGACTTATATCAATTGTCATTAATTTCATGGCAATGGATGCACAGGAACTAACAGAGGCTTACAGAATATAGCCACACTAAAATATTGTCTCGTTTGCTGGGAATTGAGTCCACGACAATTTGTGTTGATAATCCAGAGCTTGGACCGCTCGATCAGCATACCACCAGAGCTTGGACCACTCGATCAGCATACCACCCAGAGCTACGACCACTCGATCAGCATACCACCTAGAGCTACGACCACTCGTTCAGCATACCACCCAGAGCTTGGACCACTCGATCAGCATACCACCCAGAGCTACGACCACTCGATCAGCATACCACCCAGAGCTTGGACCACTCGATCAGCAGACCACCCAGAGCTTGGACCACTCGTTCAGCATACCACCCAGAGCTACGACCACTCGATTAGCATACCACCCATTACCAGTAATGTTCACGTTTTATTCCAGGCATGGTATTTGCAGGAAGCAGCGGATAAGATATCGTTCGTTTTCTGTAGTGAAAGCAAGAGCAACACCTGAGGCACCCAAACAGACTCATTCTGAAACATCAGAAATAGTTGCAACCATACAGAATCTTCACTCGTTCTGAAACAAGACGATGACGTTTCGCGATTTTTTATGAATTGGATCAAACACGCCTACAAATACATGCCACTACATGTATGCTCGATCAGCAAAACACCGAAATAATTCTGTTGTGGGATGTGTCAAGAAAAGCAAAATAATTCTGTAGTTGGATTTGTCTAGAAGTGGGATTTGTCTAGAAAAGCAATGACAAGAAGCCTAAACTTAGCAAAATTTTGTATGTATGTATGTATGTTCCATTAATGTCAACCCCTCTCGGGGACATAGACATGTTTTCCTGGTCAGGCTTAGCCGACCTAAGCGATTAAGCAATGTGTGTGAGGTGCCTTGCTCAATGACACTACATACGTGGCCTGTTCGAGTATCGAACCCGGGACCGTTCGATTCCAAATCCGCCGCTGGACCACGGATGCCACTTTATAGATGGAAATACCCCTGCGCCTCTGACCCTATAGATGCAAATACCCTATGCCCCTATAGATGCAAATACCCCTATCCCTCTGACCCTATAGATGCAAATACCCTATGCCCCTATAGATGCAAATACCCCTATCCCTCTGACCCTATAGATGCAAATACCCCTACGCCTCTGACACATTTTCCACTCTAGAAGAAACACTATTGTTGTAGTGAAGACGTCTATTAAATTAAAGGGCTGTTTTATTAAATGAACTTTCATCAATTAATGGAGTCCATCCGTGAAGTGTCTAGTCTAGCATGTGTGTAGGTCAATCCGTGAAGTGTCCAGTCTGGCATGTGTGTGTAGGTCCATCCGTGAAGTGTCCAGTCTAGCATGTGTGTGTGTAGGTCCATCAGTGAAGTGTCCAGTCTAGTAGGTCCATCCATGAAGTGTCCAGTCTAGCATGTGTGTAGGTCCATCAGTGAAGTGTCCAGTCTAGCATGTGTGTAGGTCCATCCGTGAAGTGTCCAGTCTAGTATGTGTGTGAAGTGTCCAGTCTAGCATGTGTGTGAAGTGTCCAGTCTAGCATGTGTGTGAAGTGTCCAGTCTAGCATGTGTGTGCAGTGTCCAGTCTAGCATGTGTGTGAAGTGTCCAGTCTAGCATGTGTGTGAAGTGTCCAGTCTAGCATGTGTGTAGGTATCAATGAGTGTCCAGTCTAGCATGTGTGTGTGTGTGTAGTATCAGTGAAGTGTCCAGTCTAGCATGTGTGTGTGTGTGTGTAGGTCCATCAGTGAAGTGTCCAGTCTAGCATGTGTGTGTAGGTCCATCAGTGAAGTGTCCAGTCTAGTATGTGTGTGAAGTGTCCAGTCTAGCATGTGTGTAGGTCCATCAGTGAAGTGTCCAGTCTAGTATGTGTGTGTGTGTGTGTAGGTATCAGTGAAGTGTCCAGTCTAGCGTGTGTACGGTAGTCTAGTGTGTGTGTGTGTCTAGTATGTGTGTACGGTCGTATGTGTGTACGGTAGTGTGTGTGTGTGTCGGTAGTCTAGTGTGTGTGTGCGGAGTGTCGTGTCGTGTGTGTGTACGGTGTATGTGTGTACGGTAGTGTGTGTCGGTAGGTGTGTGTTGCGTGTCGTGTGTGTGTACGGTAGTAGTATGTGTGTACGGTAGTCTAGTATGTGTGTACGGTAGTCTAGTGTGTGTGTCGGTGTGTGTCGTGTCGTGTCGTGTGCGTGTCGTGTGTATGTGTGTACGGTGTTGTGTGTACGTGTGTGTGTGTGTGTGTGTGTGTGTGTGTGTGTGTGTGTGTGTGTGTGTGTGTGTGTGTGTGTGTGTGTCCATCAGTGAAGTGTCCAGTCTAGTATGTGTGTGTGTGTAGGTCCATCTGTGAAGTGTCCAGTCTAGTATGTGTGTGTAGGTCCATCTGTGAAGTGTCCAGTCTAGTATGTGTGTGAAGTGTAGTCTAGTATGTGTGTGTGTGTAGTCCATCAGTGAAGTGTCCAGTCTAGTATGGTGTGTGTGTAGGTCCATCCGTGAAGTGTCCAGTCTAGTATGTGTGTAAGTGTAGTCTAGTATGTGTGTGTAGGTCAGTCTAGTATGTGTGTGAAGGTCATCAGTGAAGTGTCCAGTCTAGTATGTGTGTGAAGGTCCATCAGTGAAGTGTCCAGTCTAGCATGTGTGTGTAGGTCCATCCATGAAGTGTCCAGTCTAGCATGTGTGTGCAGTGTCCAGTCTAGCATGTGTGTGTGTGTAGGTCCATCAGTGAAGTGTCCAGTCTAGCATGTGTGTGTGTGTGTGTAGGTCCATCAGTGAAGTGTCCAGTCTAGCATGTGTGTAGGTCCATCCGTGAAGTGTCCAGTCTAGTATGTGTGTG
>CM026390.1:24224500-24381473 GCA_014843695.1 Archivesica marissinica
ATGGACATAGAAACTAATGCATGGACATAGAAACTAATGCATGGACATAGAAACTAATGCATGGACATAGAAACTAATGCATGGACATAGAAACTAATGCATGGACATAGAAACTAATGCATGGACATAGAAACTAATGCATGGACATATAAACTAATGCATGGACATAGAAACTAATGCTTGGACATAGAAACTAATGCATGGACATATAAACTAATGCTTGGACATATAAACTAATGCTTGGACATAGAAACTAATGCTTGAACATAGAAACTAATGCTTGGACATAGAAACTAATGCTTGGACATAGAAACTAATGCTTGGACATAGAAACTAATGCTTGGACATAGAAACTAATGCTTGAACATAGAAACTAATGCTGAAACTAATGCTTGGACATAGAAACTAATGCTTGGACATAGAAACTAATGCGTGGACATATAAATTAATAAATGGAGCATTTACCATTATTTATGTCTCACAATCAATTATTAACAAAATATTTCCCCTCATGCCCATAGTGCAATCTTACCCAGACACATCGCGCTGCACTTCATTGGTTCCCTTCATCATACGCCTGTATTCAATCCGCTCTATCAAGCAAATGTAGCCACTAAATTCCTGGATTGCCCTGCAATAGATAATCATCTTATAGCGTTTTTGCAGTACATCACATATAGACTGGTTACACTACATCACATATAGACTGGTCACACTACATCACATATAGACTGGTCACACTACATCACATATAGACTGGTCACACTACATCACATATAGACTGGTCACACTACATCACATATAGACTGGTCACACTACATCACATATAGACTGGTAACACTACATCACATATAGACTGGTCACACTACATCACATATAGACTGGTCACACTACATCACATATAGACTGGTCACACTACATCACATATAGACTGGTCACACATACATCACATATAGACTGGTCACACTACATCACATATAGACTGGTCACACTACATCACATATAGACTGGTCACAACTACATCACATATAGACTGGTCACACTACATCACATATAGACTGGTCACACTACATCACATATAGACTGCTCACACTACATCACATATAGACTGGTCACACTACATCACATATAGACTGGTCACACTACATCACATATAGACTGGTCACACTACATCACATATAGACTGGTCACACTACATCACATATAGACTGGTCACACTACATCACATATAGACTGGTCACACTACATCACATATAGACTGGTCACACTACATCACATATAGACTGGTCACACTACATCACATATAGACTGGTCACACTACATCACATATAGACTGGTTACACTACATCACATATAGACTGGTTACACTACATCAGTGCTCCTGGAGATAATTGAAATGGGCAAATAACACATCCAAGTTGGGCACATTCAGGGCATAAAATAACAAAATTAGGGGTTCCCCCTCGCTTTGTACATATTTTCTAGTTTCTAAATAGTACTCATACTTTACTAGTGATACTATATATTACAGTGGTTAGCATGCTTGCTTCTCAACAATTCACCCAAGTTCGATCCTTGAATCAGGAAGTATGTGAGATAGTACGATGGTCGCCAGATCTGACGGTGCGTTTTGAATTTATCTCTTGCACGAATGACCACATATATGCTTCCACCAGCGCCAATGAGAGTGATTAATATAAGTTTTTAAAGCTTGCTTCACAATTGTTGTAAAATAAATAGTTTTCATTTTTTGATTTACTAAATGTACTTATTAATCTGGGTGGGACAGGTCACATCAGATCGGCAAGCAGGTCATGGCACTATTCCATTTATCCCCAGCTAGAACACTGCACATGGTATATATAACAAGAGCTTACTGTCGCAAATCTTCAACATCGTCAACATAGAGTGCGGGTACTCCATTGAACACAGCTACAAATCGGTGATGGTCTTCCACAAGGTGGATCTGAAAAGGTTAATAAAACATTAAATAATCAGTACATGTTCAAACTAGCTTAGTATTGGAAACTTACCTCATAAATCATATCTGCTAAGGACGGGTGGGGTGCGTGCTTAGCTGTTGGATAATATTGAATTTGCCATATTCGCTGTGGAGCTTACAGTCTCATCAGACTGATGTATATCTAACAGTCACATCAGACTGGTGTATATCTAACAGTCACATCGGACTGGTGTATATCTAACAGTCACATCGGACTGGTGTATATCTAACAGTCACATCGGACTGGTGTATATCTAACAGTCACATCAGACTGGTGTATATCTAACAGTCACATCAGACTGGTGTATATCTAACAGTCACATCGGACTGGTGTATATCTAACAGTCACATCAGACTGGTGTATATCTACAGTCACATCAGACTGGTGTATATCTAACAGTCACATCAGACTGGTGTATATCTAACAGTCACATCAGACTGGTGTATATCTAACAGTCACATCAGACTGGTGTATATCTAACAGTCTCATCAGACTGGTGTATATCTAACAGTCACATCAGACTGGTGTATATCTAACAGTCACATCAGACTGGTGTATATCTAACAGTCACATCAGACTGGTGTATATCTAACAGTCACATCAGACTGGTGTATATCTAACAGTCACATCAGACTGGTGTATATCTAACAGTCACATCAGATTGGTGTATATCTAACAGTCACATCAGACTGGTGTATATCTAACAGTCACATCAGACTGGTGTATATCTAACAGTCACATCAGACTGGTGTATATCTAACAGTCACATCAGACTGACCACATATATCAACAACTATAGTGGATTTCGTGGTAGCTCCGCTGGAGCTGTTACGATTGTGCCCTTAGGTAAGGCATTTAAATTCCAAATGGCCTCCTCTCCCTCCCTCATGGCGATGGATTCCATCAGGAATGAGGTCTCGAGAATGATTAACATAAAAGCTGTAAGAACTTCGCAATCGAGCTAAAATAAATTTGTATAAATTAACAACTATGATCAAAATCGACAAAACAATACATAGTTCCCGTGTGACGTAATCATTCCTACTGTGGCAGCCATTTTGAATGGCAAAATGATCAGATATTATATATAATATATAGTAGCGTAATTTTGTTTTCTTCATAAAATATTTATTTTTCATCCCATCACCATGGTTCATATATTGTTGGAAAGCTCCCAATGGACATATTTTTTGTATCATTTCACAAATTTCGTATCAATAACGAATACACAATAATTTACCTGTATATTAATATTTCAACTGTGAAAATAGACTTTCAAAAATAGGTGCAAGTTAAGTTCTTATAATTTATAATCCATACATCATTGTCAAAAAATAAATTAATATTTAAAAAGTACATTTCAATACCTTTAAAATCATACCAAATTTTATATTAAGAAACCAAAATTAATAAAGTTATTGCAATTAAAGAATTACTAGTAAAATCATGAAATTACCGTTAATAAAACTTGCTAGTCAAAATGGCTGCCAAGATAAAATCTTATCAGTGTTTTTGACTGCCGTGGGAACTACCGGTATGTATATCCACCAATCAGCAAATGCTTGCTATTTTAAGAACAAGAGCTCACCACAACTTCAGCATCTATTGTGTTCTGGTTGTTGGCTTCTCCCTTGTTATCCTTTGCCTGCACAGCAAATCTGTAAGTGGGTTCCGAACCATCAAGCTCGCTCCTAGTTTTAATACTTCCCGATATGGTGTCCAGTACGAATGGTAGTTGTACTACCGAGATGGGATAATCCTTGTCTGCAATGCCACGGTTATACTCCACCATCCCTAACTTACCAGAGTCAAGATCTACAGCCTGAATAGATAACAAATCATTAGTAACTACTAAAAGCTCATCTGGCACACAATCACGTTGTCCGAAACTCTTCTCATTTCTAACATATGTCACATTTTGTATTTGGCACTACAGTCAAACCTGTGTTAAGCAGCCACCCAAGGGAGTCAGAGAAAGTGGCTGCTTAGCACAGGTGGCTGCTTAATAGAGGTAAAATACAGTCAAACCTGTCTTAAGCAGCCAGCCAAGGGAGTCAGAGAAAGTGGCTGCTTAGCACAGGTGGCTGCTTAATAGAGGTCAAATATATAACAAAACAACATATTGGGAATCTGGAAACTGGCTGCTTAATACAGGTTGGCTGCTTAATAGAGGTCAAATGTATAATAAAACAACATATTGGGAATCTGGAAACTGGCTGCTTAATACAGGTTGGCTGCTTAATAGAGGTGACCACTAACACAGGTTTGACTGTAGTTAATTTCACATATGAACCAGTGGCATAGCTGACACTGGACTTTTGTGCAAGTCCAACGAGATGTGGGTTTCGGGGCATACCCACAAAGATATTATTGACCTTAGAACGCATCTGGTTAGCTTTGGTGTACTGCAACTCTTTGCATGCTGGGTAAAATAAAGGATATAAATAGTACAAATAATTGTAGCAGACGACAATTCATTAATATGTTTTTCTTATATATAACTGTAAACTCTGGAAATATGTCATGGGATTTTATTAGAATTGTGAAATTGCACGACTGTTATTTTCGCCGCTACCATGCAGAGTTAAAGACATAGATGTCAACAAAGTTCCATTTTCCGCAATTTTAAACTGTGAATAAAATAATATAAATAGCATAACTTATATAAACAAAACAACAACAACATATGGCCCAATGTCTATCTTCATAGCTACAAACATAACGTTGCTATGTTTAGCAGACAACAAAAACTTACTTTCATTGTACACTGTATTTATTAATATTCTGTGTTAGGCTGAAATCTGGCAATAAATTTGTTTGGTTTTGGGGTTCAAAGTCGCATCAACATTGCGACTCTCCAGATATTATTGGGGGAGGTAGAATCACCGACCTTCCGCGCAAGCCAGCTAGATAACTTGCTCACTTGAAATCATTCAACAACCAAAGTGGGATTCGAACATCAAGCGGTGAGGAGGTGCAAGTGATACGAGGGCAAAGACCTAATCGCTCGACCATGAAAGCACCTCGTCCCCATCAATAATACTAGATGTGTAGTTGGTATTTATCTTCTCACTGTCAGTACTTACAGCAATAGTGAGCAGAAGTTCATCCGCAATTAAACCGTTTTGGTAAATACCAAAGTATTTATCCTTCGTCTCATCACTCTGCCGTGGATAAATGGGAATCACCCAATTTGGTTTTTCATCATTGATGTCTTGTACATTAACGTAGACAGTTGCGATCTTCCAGGTATTGTATATCGACGCCACTGTAAGATAGCAATAATCTTTTAGCACATTTCACAATGTTTTTCTCACATAGACTATGGGTTCTATTAGGGTTGGGTAATGCCAGCCAAAACCATACCGCAATATATTGCAAGTCCTACCACAAAACCGTACCGCAATATATCGCAAGGTGTACCACAAAACCGTACCGCAATATATTGCAAGTCGTACCACAAAACCGTACCGCAATATATTGCAAGTCCTACCACAAAACCGTACCTCAATATATTGCAAGGCATACCACAATACATACAGCAATACGTACCGAATTGTATAAATCAACCGCAATACGTACCGAATTGTATAAATCAACCGCAATACATACCGAATATAAATCAACCGCAATACGTACCGGATTGTATAAATCAACCGCAATATGTACCGGATTGTATAAATCAACCATGGTGTGCTTTAGATATATGTAGAACAATCATTGTTATGGTTTCAATGAAAATTGATATATGCTCTTAGGTATACCTAACAACTTTAGTTACATTAATGTGTGAGATCTCTAATTTTCTATTTACCTCCCTTGGCAGATAAAGTCTGATTTATTCCAAAATGTAAATAGGTCCTTTTAGTCAGAATCCTTTGTTTTTACTGTTGTTCCCAGATGTTGCGGTATGATAAATGTGATTTTATCAAAATCGTGTTATTTAACTGATATCATTGTTTTACAAATAAGTACCTATTGCATATACTGTAGGAGATCTATCGAGATATAGTAATTTAATAATCATATAAAGCGATAGTGGAATAAAATTGCTAGCATGCAAAGGAAACAACAATTAAAACAGGAAAACACGTAATAGGACCTATCTACTTTTAGGGAGAATTCAGGGGCAGTAACTGACCGATGTCTCTCATTAGTCACACATTTAACATTTTAGTGCTATCGATTTAGTATCCATGATTGGTCGACTGTAACAAAGTATGACTAGCATATGGGGCGCTGTTTTGCTATTTAATCAGTATTTATGGATATCCATAATTCCATTTTTGGATATCCATAATTACATTTTTGGATATCAATAATTCAATTATATAATTGCATTATAGAGGGTTTCAATTTAATACTTTGGGGTAATTGTGGTTTAGAGGGATTACCTTGGCGCTTGACTCTGGAGTTTGACTGAACCTGCACAGTCAGTACGTATTTAGACTGCTTCTCATAATCCAGTTGTCCCTTCAAGATGAGATGACAATTCAAGCCATATTTGTCCGGTGCAAGAGAGAACAGTCCTTGTATGTTTCCTTCCAAAATGGTACATTGTGCAGAGGTTTGATCTGGCTGGTTGACCACATCCAGTATCTCCAGTGTTTCACCCTCCGGTGTGTTCTCCTTTGTAGTTATCCTAAAATCAAAATGGCATGTGCTTGGGTTCTGATTATATGAGCTAGAGACTCGTGTCATAAATTTGAAATTTTTAAGTCACAATACCTCAAATTTAGAGAACTATATTGCCACATATGAACAACATTGAAAGTAATTATTATATCAAGTCAATAACACCAATCCACCTTTCCTTGTTTCCAATAAAGAGTAGTCAAGGGAAATAAGTCATGTATTATTTTTCGGCTTGGGCCTTTTCAGTTTTGCCCAAAGATTTATTTATTCAACTATTGCCGACATGCGCTTTTCATGTTTTTGTTAACAGTCAATACATAGACAATAATGAAAGAAAACTACAGACATATAGGGAAAACTAGTCCTGACCCCTGACCGCTATGAGAGTGAGTACTGGTTGAACAGCCAATCAGCACACTTCAAGCTAATTTTTGTGCCTGGTTAAGAATATTGTATATAAGATTGATAAAAATATTAAAGAGAGATTATTTTGAAATTGGTCAAAACAGTTTCTGACAATATAAGATTTTTAAAGGTATTTCTATACAAGTGATTTACTTCGCGACATGGAAATGTTCGCGATTTTCGCGAAAATATGTGCCAGCATAATTATGTGCATCCCAACATGTATATATGTTTACCTTATTACCAGACGTAATTGGGTAATAGACATAGACATAATAGTATACAATGCAGCACTTACATTACGTACATCATGTTGCTTTAGACATAAAATATGTCAGAAATAAGTCTATACAACACATTTATTTCATAAGCAAAATATTCCTACAATATTGAAATATTCTGGGAAATTAACATGTTCTGTTTATTGCATATTTTCCTTAATTGCATATTTTCAAATTGGGTATGCAAATAAGGAGAATGCATTATACTTGACCTATGGCACAGTACTTTTTGCATGTTCACTGTGACAATATCGAGTTCATTTGTGGGCCGATTTTCACAAACCATTACTTAAAAATTATAAATAAATTGTGATCGCTCAATGAAAATCATAAAAGTGGTCTCTTACTAGGGGTGGTCTCTTACTAGGAGTGGTCTCTTAATAGGGGTGGTCTCTTAATAGGGGAAAGTGAAGAATGTGGATGGTGTGAAAGTAAAACACAGGAACAGATTTTAAGTCGTGATAGCGCAGTGGATGCGCGTTCGCTTCAGGTGTGAAAGTTCCAGAGTTCGAGCCCCACTGGAGCCGTTACGATTGTGCCCTTAGGCAAGGCATTTAAATTCCACATTGCCTCTTCTATCTCCCTCGTAGTGATGAATTCCATCAGGAATGAGGTCTCGAGAGTGATTAATATAAGTTGTAAGAACTTGTTTCGCAATCGAGCTAAAATAAATTGGTATAAACTAACAGATTTTAGAATAGGCGGGATTTTAGCAGTTGTTGGTCACAGAATGGGGTCGTCCATTATTGCAGGTCTGTTATTGCTTAAAATGTATAGGGAAGATTTCAAAATGGACGCTTACAGAGGGGAGTTGCTTATAGAAAGTGGTCGCTAGCAAGTTTGACTGTAGCTAAATATAAGTTATGTAAACATTTGTGAGTAATTTACTTACACATATACAGGCTGTTTGAAGCCAATATCCGTTCGAGATACGTTCAATTTGTTTACTCTGATTATCACCGTAGCCTCCGAGGACCTAGGTTGCCAGCCCTTATCTGATGCTATCACAGTTAACTAAAATACAACAAGCATATTAGGTCCTTTAATGTGCTGACTAATAGAAGATAGCAAGATGTACAAACAATCAACAGCTTCTTTGTTTTGTGTGACACTGTTATTTGTGGCTGTGATAATATGTTATTTGTGGCTGTGATAATATGTTATTTGTGGCTGTGATAATATGTTATTTGTGGCTGTGATAATATGTTATTTGTGGCTGTGATAATATGTTATTTGTGGCTGTAATAATATGCCATTTTTGGCTGTGATAATTAGTGATTTGTATCTGTGTACAATCTATACCATTGATGAATCTCTTACTGACATACATAATAGGTGTACCTCTTACTGACATACATAATAGGTGAACCTCTTACTGACATACATAATAGGTGAACCTCTTACTGACACACAATGAACCTCTCACTGACATACAATGAACCTCTTACTGACACACACAATTGATGAACCTCTTACTGACATACAATGTACCTCTCACTGACATACAATGAACCTCTTACTGACATACAATGAACCTCTTACTGACATACAATGTACCTCTTACTGACATACAATGAACCTCTTACTGACATACAATGAACCTCTTACTGACATACAATGAACCTCTCACTGACATACAATGAACCTCTTACTGACACACACAATTGATGAACCTCTTACTGACATACAATGTACCTCTCACTGACATACAATGATCCTCTCACTGACATACAATGAACCTCTTACTGACATACAATGAACCTCTCACTGACATACAATGAACCTCTCACTGACATACAATGAACCTCTCACTGACATACAATGAACCTCTCACTGACATACAATGAACCTCTCACTGACATACAATGAACCTCTCACTGACATACAATGAACCTCTCACTGACATACAATGATCCTCTCACTGACATACAATGATCCCCTTACTGACATACAATGAACCTCTCACTGACATACAATGATCCCCTTACTGACATACAATGAACCTCTCACTGACAAACAATGATCCTCTCACTGACATACAATGATCCTCTCACTGACATACAATGATCCTCTCACTGACATACACAATTGATGAACCTCTTACTGACATAAAATGAACCTCTTACTGACAAACAATGATCCTCTCACTGACATACACAATTGATGAACCTCTTACTGACATAAAATGAACCTCTTACTGACAAACAATGATCCTCTCACTGACATACACAATTGAT
Organism: Archivesica marissinica; assembly: GCA_014843695.1. NCBI lineage: Eukaryota > Metazoa > Mollusca > Bivalvia > Venerida > Vesicomyidae > Archivesica > Archivesica marissinica. The sequence continues at coordinate 24,234,062 of CM026390.1, forward strand.
GAACCTCTTACTGACATACAATGAACCTCATACTGATATCAATCTTCCAGAAATCCGTCGGGTCCGTCTGACACGTCAAGACAAAAATATCCTCCGGTCAGACAAAATCATAAAATGAAATTTTAATAATATGTCTAACCTGTGTCAGACACAAATTCTGGCAGCGTTTCACGACTTCTGTGATATACACCATTGCTGAATCTCTCGGTGTAAGGAAAATAAAACATTAGTTATGGTACTTACTGTGATATCATCGCTTTGTAACGTCGGCACATACAGACGCTGTGTATTTATCAGCCATCCATCTTGTCCGATTTCGAAGAATCGTGCATATGAATTAGGTCCTCCCTTCAGGGAGTACATAACTTCAGCATTCGGCGTGTTCGCATTAAGGGGAACCTCAGTGTCTCCATCCGTGGCTTCTAATTGTGCAAGCTTGGTTCCTGCTGGGTCACTTTCGTACACCTCCCCATTGTAAACACTAGCGCTAATGAATAGTGGCGTGTTCTGGTTCCTCACAATTGTTATAATCACTGTGGCAGTCGCTGTTTTAGGCTCAAACGAGGAATCGTGTGCCAACACTTGTAATGTAACAATCAGTGGTGCCGGGCTTGTTCTGATCATGCTTTTGGCGATCGTAATTTCACCAATTGTAGAGCTAATGGAGAAGATCTGACTGGCAGCAGTTGGCTCAACGTCACCAAACCTATAGCGCAGTATAGAACTGCTACTTCTAGAATCGTCTTCGTCGGTGGCCTCCACTGTTACAACCAAATCACCAATAGGATCATACTCCGAGATGCTCTTTGCCCAATTACCTTGTGCAAAAACGGGCGCATTTGAATTGCGGATGATATGTACTCTCACTGAAATATCAGCTCTTTGTGAGGCTGAAGTGATGTCAGTTGCATATACTGTAATGTAATAGGACTCTACATTGTAATTGAATAGCAGAGCCTTGGTGGTTATCTCTCCCGAATTGGGATCAATATCGAAGTACAGAGATGCTGGCGGAGTTTCTGTGATGGCATAGATAATAGGATCACCGTCTTCATCAACAGCAGCAACAGTAATCACAGAAGTACCTATTGGCTTATTCTCATTTATCCATGCTTCGTATGAGGATTCGTTGAACTTGGGTGGATTTGGATTGCGTCTTACATTCACAGTGACCATAATGTTATCCTGTTTTTCTGGTATTCCTTTGTCTTGAGCAATCACCCCCATCTTATATACAAAAGTGGATGGTTCTTTCTTCAGGTCTCCAGTAACATAGAGTTTACCATTCTCTATATTGATGGCAAAGAACGACTTCAAATGTTTCGGTGTAAGTTTCGAATCATCGAAAAAGTATATAATATCTCCGTTCGATCCTGTGTCAATATCAGTGGCATTGCAGTCACCAAATTCAGTGTTGATAGAAATGGTCTCATTTATATCAAATACAAGGTTACCATGAGCGAAACTTGGAGCATTTGGATTCCAGACCACAGTCACGTATACGAGCACCTCTGCATACACAAGTGGTTCGTCCTCTCTGATTGCAAGGACTCGGATTGTGTACCTTGGTGTCTTGTTGGTATCATCAATGAAATTCTTTTTGATTTTTAGTACTGCAAACATACCATCCATTTCAAGACGGAAATATGTCGAGGCTAGTCCATCCCCTCTGATTTCGTAGATAAGACGTCCATTTGGAGTTTGGTCATTTGCCCTGAGTGTAATTAATGTGGTATTGATAGGTGTATTAGATGATCTTGTCAATTTATGCTCGGTCGAATCAAAAGTTGGGCCGCCGACCTTCTGCAAACTGATAGTCACTCCAGTTTCATCATAGAGTATTGGAATACCCTTGTCACTGACCCGCACATTGAAGTTCCATTTGGGAATGTCTATTCCTTTTAATGATACTCTGGGTGTAATGCTGCCAGAATTGTTGATCTGGAACTTCTTCAAAGCTTCGTTGTCTTCGATGGAGTACACCAACTGTCCATTTTGTGAGCTGCCTGGGTTGGCATCAGTGGCTTCGATCAAAAATATCTCAGTATCTAGAGATGAGCCTTCAGATATGGTCTTCACATAACCATTTTTGTCAGAGATCACGGGTGCAACGTTTCGTTCTACATTAACAGTGACAGTGGCCGTCACCTGACGCACAGCGGTAGGATCCAGGCTGTTGTCTTCAGCAACAATGTACAACTGAAAAAAAGAAACAGGCAGAAGCTATATTGAGTGTCATGAGATACCGTAATCATCGACATATAGGTCGCATGGGAGTATAAGATGCAGCTAACAAAACAGAGAAATTCCAGGGAAAAAAGCTTATTAGTTGTATAAAACGCACATGATCTAATCTCATAAATATATAAGTTAACACTGTGATTCGTAAGCGTTACGAGTCGTGATAATGACTCTGGTGTATGACATCTAAATCATTAATATGCCATATTCTCTCCCTGCTGCTCTGTGTACCAATATGTGCTTCGGCGTAGGCGACAGTGGTTACCTTTTCATGCGCTGTGTACGGTCACAACTATATTTATACAATCAGTTTAATAGTATCTTTGACATGTGTCAGCAAGTGAGTAAATCTTGAAAAGTTTTAATACTGAAAATGACTTAATTTCATATGATGATGATGACACATAGTTTAATCTCAACACATTATTTAGCGGCACATCCATCAGCATTCAGTAATTAGTTTAATCTCAACACATTATTTAGCGGCACATCCATCAGCATTCAGTAATTAGTTTAATCTCAACACATTATTTAGCGGCACATCCATCAGCATTCAGTAATTGGTTTAATCTCAACACATTATTTAGCGGCACATCCATCAGCATTCAGTAATTAGTTTAATCTCAACACATTATTTAGCGGCACATCCATCAGCAGTCGGTAATTGGTTTAATCTCAACACATTATTTAGCGGCACATCCATCAGCAGTCGGTAATTGGTTTAATCTCAACACATTATTTAGCGGCACATCCATCAGCAGTCGGTAATTGGTTTAATCTCAACACATTATTTAGCGGCACATCCATCAGCAGTCGGTAATTGGTTTAATCTCAACACATTATTTAGCGGCACATCCATCAGCAGTCGGTAATTGGTTTAATCTCAACACATTATTTAGTCCATCAGCAGTCGGTAATTGGTTTAATCCCAACACATTATTTAGCGGCACATCCATCAGCAGTCGGAATTGGTTTAATCTCAACACATTATTTAGCGGCACATCCATCAGCAGTCGGTAATTGGTTTAATCTCAACACATTATTTAGCGGCACATCCATCAGCAGTCGGTAATTGGTTTAATCTCAACACATTATTTAGCGGCACATCCATCAGCATTCAGTAATTGGTTTAATCTCAACACATTATTTAGCGGCACATCCATCAGCATTCAGTAATTGGTCTAATCTCAACACATTATTTAGCGGCACATCCATCAGCATTCAGTAATTGGTTGTTATGCAAAACTTGCTAAAGTTATTTATTGTGAACCATCATTAATTGTCTTTCAATAAAAAATTTGAAATATCGTAATCTATTTTCTATCAAGAGTTTCTCGGTTTTATCACAAATAAAATAACATTTTTTACTGTGAATGATTTTCCACACAAGATGTAGATATTTAGACTCAATGAAATTTGGAACAAGTACGGTACATACAGGACTTAGAGAAAAATAGTATGAAACATTTATTTCCCTTTGTTAAAATACGCCATTTGCCATTTTTGAGTCCTTGGTTTTGAAACTTAGGTTTAAATTGGAGCATAAGACGCTGCATACTTTTGGATACTTTTTTGGATGAAAAAACATGCGTTTTATACATAGAAGATTATGGTAATATTCTTCTTTCTTTTTTACTTTAACACAGTTCATATACGGTATGTAACAGCAGTCTGCACTCACAAAATAAACAAGCTTAAATAAAAGTAAGCAACAGGAAGCCATACATCTTCCTGCTTTGTTGCACACATACACCCCACCAAATAATGTACGCAAAACCTTCATAATCCAACTATGACAGCACTGTACTAATCATAATTTTTTACAATGGCTGCACTAAATGTGCGATTGTTTCGATTTGTTTATGCTCGTCACAGAACGCACTTACCACATAATATGACGGTTTGGCCGGATCATATGAGACTCGCTCTGCTATCGAGATGAGACCACTCCGTGGATCGATGGTGAAGTATTCAGCGGCAATGTTTCCAACCGTTAATCCATAGTTTATTATGTTGTCCGGTTCCTAAAATGAACGGGTACAAATTATAACATGCGACACGATTTTCTAACTACAAGTATTTAATGTCCGCCTCCGTGGTCGGGTGGTTAAGGTCGCCGACTTGTTTACCACTGTAACCTATCATCACTGATGGTCACGGGTTCGAGCCCCGCTGAGGCCGTGTCTCATTTATATGAAAAAGTTGGCAGTTTCTTACAAAGGTTGGTGCACCCAAGTACTGGTTAACCGCTGGCGATATAGCCCGATACGGTGCTGATGCAGGCGTAAAACCCAAAATATAAAAAATATAACATAATAACAAGTATTTAAAAAGCTTTTTGAAAATGATGTCCCAGTGACCTTGACCTTCTGAATACCCGACAATAAAATCAATAGGGTTCATTTACTGACCAATTTGTCTACAAAGCCTGAAATTGATTGTATTGTTTGTGGCTGTTAGGTCTATAGGGAGCATCTATAAACCATGACAATGTACAGTCAAACCTGTCCATAAAGCTACCCTCGGGCAAGTCAAAAAGTGGCCTTTGTTGGCAGGTGGCCTCTCAATAGAGGGTTAAAATGCATTGAAAATGGCTCGACGGGAGAGAAAAATGATGGTCTTAAGAGACAGGTTTTTCATATGCGGCCTTTATTCGGAGGTGGCCTTTAGCACAGGTTTGACTGTATCTAGAAAGTTTTTGAAAGGTGAACAATAGTGTAATCAAGTTATTGAACGAAAATTGTTTTGGAATTTGACTCCCGCAACCATTCTCACCTCGACCAAAAATAATAAGGATATTTCTTTGTTTATGTGCATGATCGAATTATATTTCACTCATGAACATAGAAAGCTATTATTATTACTAGGTGGCTAACGCCATTTGTCATAATAATACTTTCAATGTTTATTCAGTGAAATATAAAGGGCTGTCCGATTAGCGCAGTGGTTAGCGCGCTCGCTTCTCACCAATGCAACCCGGGTTCGATTCTCGGACCGGGAAGTATGTGAGATGGTACGGTGGTCGCCAGATCGGACAGGTGGGTTTTCTCTGGGTACTCCGGTTTCCTCCACACGAATGACCACATTTACGCTTTCATCCGCGCCAACGAAAGTGATTAATATATGTTGTTAGAACTTGCTTCGCAATCGTCGTAAAATAAATAAAGTTTAAATGTAATTCGATCATGCATGCATACACTGAAACAAACAAATATCCTCTATGTGTAAGTATTGAAAATATAAGATAGTTTAACCATTTCAACACTACAGACCTCTAAATAGGTTTGCAAAATGCTAGATCCAGAGGAGGAAGTGTCTCATCGAGATCTGCACTTTGTGCTAGCAACTATGCTATTTTTAGACAAAATTACCAATCTTATGAATTTAAATAAACCAGTCCAAATGTGATATTCTCATCAATCCATTGGTCTAAATAAATCATGGATCAGTCCATGTCAGTTACTGACTGGAATGGATCAGTCCATGTCAGGACCAGTCCATGTCAGTTACTGACTGGAATGGATTAATCAAAGGTTACACATGTCCCAAGACGGAGGGTTTGTTTTTTGTTTGTTTTTGGGGTTCGAAGTTGCATCAACAGCTTAGGTTCATACGGCGACTCTCCAGCTATTATTTGTGGCGGAAGATCCCGGGTGTCCCTCCGAGCAGTATTACAGACACGGACGGACCTGGTAGAACCACCGACCTACCGCAAGCCAGCTGGATAGCTTCCTCACATGAAATAATTTGACACCCCCCAGTGGGATTCGAACCTACAGCTGTGAGAGGAAAATCAACAACCGTAACCACTCAGGAGGCAAACTTGGATGGATACAATTATTGTTTCATGTTATTTTAGAAGGAACTCGTAATTTAAATCTGCTTAGCTTACAGTAATGTCAGCATCTGATGCGTTGAGGTTTAGCACTTTTGTTCCCATTGGATCATAGTCTTTGATGGAGGCAAAATATGTTCTCTGCCCGTTAGGAAAGCTTGGTGTATTCAAGTTGCTGTTTATCTTCACCAGGATGGTCATAGAGCCTCGGTCATTGGGCAGGTCAGTGTCGAAGGCGGCGACGAATAACTGTAAATAACAAAACAAAAACAAAACAATATGCTACCCATCAACAATAACTGTAAATAACATAAACAATATGCTACCCATCAACAATAACTGTAAATAACACAAACAATATGCTACCCATCAACAATAACTGTAAATAACATAAACAATATGCTACCCATCAACAATAACTGTAAATAACACAAACAATATGCTACCCATCAACAATAACTGTAAATAACATAAACAATATGCTACCCATCAACAATAACTGTAAATAACACAAACAATATGCTACCCATCAACAATAACTGTAAATAACATAAACAATATGCTACCCATCAACAATAACTGTAAATAACACAAACAATATGCTACCCATCAACAATAACTGTAAATAACATAAACAATATGCTACCCATCAACAATAACTGTAAATAACACAAACAATATGCTACCCATCAACAATAACTGTAAATAACATAAACAATATGCTACCCATCAACAATAACTGTAAATAACATAAACAATATGCTACCCATCAACAATAACTGTAAATAACACAAACAATATGCTACCCATCAACAATAACTGTAAACAACATAAACAATATGCTACCCTCTATTACTGCATTACCTCGACCTCTCTATTACTGCATTACCTCGACCTCTCTATTACTGCATTACCTCGACCTCTCTATTACTGCATTACCTCGAGTCTGTTATAAAAACTTCTTTTCTATTATCAACCAAAATTCATTGAAATACCATATATGATGAGTTTGTTGCTGCATATCTGAACGCCTCCACCCCTTACCCTCCACCCCTTACCCTCTACACCCTTACCCTCCACCCCCTTACCCACCACCCATTACCCTCCACTCCATTACCCATATCCTCCACCCCATACCTTAACCTCCATGCCCTTACCATCCACCCCATACCATACCCTCCACCCCCTTACCATCCACCCCTATACATTGCCCTCCACCCCTTACCCTCCACCCTTTTTATTGTTTGCGTTTTTCGCATTTTCTAGTTTTGAATAAAATGTGTATGCACTTGCCTAGGTAGCTAGCTACGCCACTGTCTACATAGTGAAATAGGAATGCATCTGCCCCCATATCTAGACATGTAGGTTGAAATAACAGTCAAAAGGCACATATAGCTATCAATACTGATGTGATCATTTGTTGCATGTGAAATGAATGAATGAATGCAAAATGTTCTTACAAAGAATTGTCTCAGGTCGCTCTGCAGAAGACTTTGCCGAACGTAGATATCTCCAGTAAACTTGTTGAGTCCGAAGAAACTAATTCCTGGCGCAATATCGGTCAAATCGTACTGAATAGTGCCCTATAATGAAACAGTATAGAAGACATGTACAGTCAAACCTGTGTTAGCGGTCACCTCTATTAAGCAGCCAGCTTCCTGCTATCCAATATGTTGTTTTATTATACATTAACCCTTTCAACACCACTTACCTCTGAGTAGGCTTACAAAAAGTGTAGATCTAGATGAGCCAGCTCACTCGTGACGAGCCGCCTCATCAGGATCTGTACTTTTTGCCAGTAATATTACTATTTTTAGACAAAATTACCCATTTTGATAATGAACTGGTCCATTACCAAATGTTATACTTTATTTATTTTACAACGATCGCGAAGCAAGTTTTAACAACTTATATTAATCACTCTTGTTGGGTCGGATGAAAGCGTAAATGTGGTCATTCATGTGGGAGGAAACCGGAGTATCCGGAGAAAACCCACCTGTCCGATCTGGCGACCATCGTACCATCTCACATACTTCCCGGTCCGAGGATCGAACACGGGTCGCATTGGCGAGAAGCGAGCGTGCTAAGTCAGTTACTTGGTGTTGAATAGGTTAAGCAGCCACCAGTGATAAGCAGCCACTTTCTGTGATTCCCTTTGCTGGCTGCTTAAGACAGGGTTGACTGCATACATGCACGTTTTATATGATATATGATCATCTTTTGTATAATTACACAACATCAGTGAAAAAAGCAATCTTTCTACTGAATGTAATTTCCTATTATATGCTATAAATTGTTTTCAAATACATGTATTCGTCATAGATTCCGATTCAACTAATAATCAAATGTCATATATGTCGCTTATTGACATGGCAAAATAATGTAAATGGGGTTAACATTCATGAGCATATCTTGAATAACAACATTTCTGGTACATCATTATATCTCACATTTGTGCATATGCATATTTATTTTCAGACAAATCTGATTCAAATTAACTCTAAACGACAATAATATACAAACGTCTATTCAGGAGCATGGCTGACCATTATATGACATCAAATGTTCATATTTTAGCTTGATTGTGAAACAAGTTATACAACACTAGATTAATCGCTCTCGAGACCTCATTCCGCTCGATCTCGATACCTCTCAGTTATAAGGCAGACATCATATCAATTACATCAGACAAATCTGTAGTCCAGCAGGTTCAATCCCACTGTCTGACCCTAATAAAATTAACAGATGGGACTTTAAACCGAGATCTCGTGTCGGTGCTTTACACCATGCACATAAAAGAACCAGAGGAGATTCTGGAATTGGTCTCTGTCTGTATCATTGCACTATCCTCCAAAAATCTAAAATGACCAATCTCTTCAGGAGGTGTCGCTCATATGGGTAACCAGTAGCGACGATAAATAGAGTTACAGCCGAGAGCAAGTTAAAATCGCACTGTTTATCACTAGTCACAATAATTTCAATATTTCCGTCTTTTAAACATTCAATTCAGCGTACAGGTATTTAATACTTGTGAAGTAAAGCAAAGTAATATAAGACTGAAAAGGGTTTTTATGATAGTAAAAGATACAACTGTTATTTCAACTTATATAAATCACTCTCGAGACCTCATTCCTGATGGAATCCATCACCACGAGGGAGAGAGAAGAGGCAACGTGGAATTTAAATGCCTTGCCTTTCAGACATTATCATTTTACATATAAAAGTAAAGTGTTTGTTTATTATAGTGTCACCCCTATTTAAAGGGCCAGCCATTTCTGACTTATGAGACACCTCTTTTGTTGTGAACATCAGTACTTCCCGAATCCTATGCTTGTGTGCCAGACGTCAGGCTGGTAGGCAATCGGGAACCATTATTTAACTAGCTGGCGGCTCACCAACCGGCCATATCAGAACGAACCCCTGACGAGATTCGAACCTTCGACCTCCCGCTTCGACCATATAACTGGCTCCGTTTATATAGAATTTCGTGAAGTCAAACTTCGGTTATGTCGAAGTATTTTGTTCTTTCGGATGTAGACTGTATATTTCATTGGAAAGCATAAAATGAAACAAATTCTGGAGAAGAATAGAAAGTTTGAACATACCCTCATGTCCCCATCGAAGGCAACAACAGTGTCTATTGTAGAATTGATGCTTTGCGTGATAGGAATGGTGATGATTTTATACGTATCGGAAAATCTCGGGGGTCCTTGTAAGGGATCAACGATCACATTTACGGTGGCAGTGGCGGACTGTGGATTTGTCACTCGGTTGTCATGTGCCGTCACATCAAAGCTGTATGTTTTGATCGTTTTGAGCGAAGAGAGATCTTCCATCAGGATGATGGCACCAGTATTTGTGACGTAGAAAATGGTAGTTAGTTCGGTTGGAGCCTGGCTTATATAGGTCAGGTGATCCTGCATGTACAATATGTTTAGATATATTAGTATACATGATGGCCCTGGTACACACACTTCCACTATTACCTTTCATGTCCAATAATTCTCAAATGGTTCAAATTCATCATTGGTTTTTCCCTATTACCTCCCTTGACAAATATAGTGCAATTTATCCTGAATTATTAATTGGTTCTTTTAGTTGGAATCCTTTGATTTTACTGTTGTTCCCGAACCAAATGTTGCAATATGATCAAAATCATGTTAATTGATTAATAACAATCTTTACAGATAAGTACGATGTCGCTCAGATAATGCTTTAGTTTAAACAATGACGGAGCGTCTGATCATGATCTAAGTTGTTTGCTATTCAGACAAGTATTTTAGCTCCACTATCCGAAAAAGCAAACAACATAGAGCCTGATCAGATGGAACTCCGGGCCTTCGCATACCGCGCTACCACTGCGCTATCGTGACTTCCACCATGTTTAGACTTTAGAATTTAGTATAAAATTGCTTTATACATGGAGGTGAAATGTCACATTTTAAATCTTATATGATCGTGTTGTGAGATATGTGACTGCTGGTCTAGATTCCATACAATACAGACATGCTAAAATCCACTCCATTTCTTATTGCATTTTTGGCCTATTTAGATTTTTCATTTTCTGTTGCAATATGCAGGCCTGGGCCTTCAGTGCCTTATAGGAGCTACACGCCTACTAGTCTAAAATGCAATTTCTGATAGTTTGAAGAACAATAAGAGGAAACTACTATGATAATACGACCTACGGGACTTCAAAAAAAGTGTTCACTGCCATAATTATTATAAGAATGAAAGGAAAATATAACATAATATTTACATGTACTGTGAATAACTTGCTTTAAAGCGACACTACATTAGCAAAAACGCAAATTTCTACCGAATGTATTTTCCTATTATATGGTATAATTTTCTTCCAAATATTTGCCTCAAATACTGAATATTTCAGCTAATAAGCAAACGTCGTATAAGCGGTTTGTTGACATAACAAAATAATGTAAATAGGGTCAACATTCATCCGTAATACAACTTGTGTATCCTGAATAACATGATTTATGGTACACATTTACCATTATATCTCACATGTGTGCCTATGCATATTTATTTGTAAACTAGTCTTAGTTAAATTATCTTTAAACGACATTATCTCGCGTTTAATATTGACTCGGATGACAAACAAACGTCAATTCAAGAGTGTGGATGATCGTTATATGAAACCCTACTTTCAATTTTGAAAGTTTGTAAATCACAAAAACACTGTTTATTGATTCAATGTTAGTGTTCGAATGTATTCAGAAGAATTTGTAGTAGCAATGCATTTATACATGAAAAATTGCATTTTATTTGCTTTTTGCGATGTAATGTCGCTTTAAAACTGCAGGGGGAGAAAATGATAATTCATAAGTAAGAAATGTGGCATGATTTCATTATTTTGAAATTCATGTGGGAGGAAACCGGAGTACCCGGAGAAAACCCATCTGTCCGATCTGGCGACCATCGTACCATCTCACATACTTCACGGTCCGAGGATCGAATCCGGGTCGCATTGGTGAGAAGCGAGCTCGCTTAACCACCGCGCTAATCGGACAGCAATACACAATAACAGACACACAATACATAGGAATATTAAGTGTCAGATATAAATGTGTGATCACACAAATTCGGCAGAAACTGAAATCTTATTACTGAATAGTGGGGTGGGGTGGTCCTATTATAAGGGTTTGGGACTATTGAAATATAGAAGAAATCATTCCGGACTGAGAAAAAGTGGTCTTAATATAGGGGTGGTCTTAATATATGAGTGGTCTTAATATATGGGTGGTCTTAATATATGGGTGGTCTTAATATTGGGGGGTCTTAATATAGGGGTGGTCTTAATATAGGGTGGTCTTAATATAGGTGGTCTTAATATATGGGTGGTCTTAATATATGGGTGGTCTTAATATTGGGGTGGTCTTAATATAGGGGTGGTCTTAATATATGGGTGGTCTTAATATAGGGGTGGTCTTAATATAGGGGTGGTCTTAATATATGTGTGGTCTTTATGAGTGTTTTTACACCAACACTAAAAATTGACTAGATAAAGTACAGTTTTTTCCCACTACATGACCATCTGACCATTTATTTTTAGTCTTAGTATATACAAATTTATCTTAGCTCGATTGCGAAACAAGTTCTTTCAACTTATATTAATCACTCTCGAGACCTCATTCCTGATGGAATCCATCACCACGAGGGAGAGAGAAGAGGCAACGTGGAATTTAAATATAAACATATTTTTGACCCTGATAACTGCTGAATGGAAGGGCCGTTTTCTAATGTTGGTTATAACTTGTGGCCCGACCCTTTTGCAATGTTACACAAATGTATGTATGCATCTTATACATTGTTAATTTCTATTCTGTATCATGCAGGTATGTCAACTGTACTGTTAATATGCATATGCAATAAAATATGGTTAAATCAATGGAACCTAGATTTAATCCAATCACAAGCCAGAATCAAGCTAAAAATAGACTTACTAAATAAAGTCATAAACAAGGTGTATTGCAAATTTCGTTTCTTGACAAATAAAGGTAACTGTATGGAAATCATCATTATGGTGAAATATTGTGATGACAACGAATGCTTCAGAAGAATATCCCAAAGAAAGTCGATACTTTCGACATTGAAACATGTTTTGCTTACATTATCAGAATCCGTAGCAACAACTGAAAGAATAACGTCTCCAACTTTGAAGTCGGCATCGATCCGCTTAGTGTAAGTGAATTCAGTGAATGTTGGTTTGCCTGGGTTTCGATTGACGTTGACAGTCAGCGTACCATGTTTCTTGTTTCTAGGCCAGGCGCTGTCGTACACCTCAACTATTATCTGTGAACAAAAATGCGCCGTCTGTATTAGACTAGTATGTATTTATAAATAATTGTGCAACAGGTAATATAATAAGGAACTATTAACCCATTCAACACCAAGTAACTGACATGGACTGGTCCATGATATTTTTAGACCAATAAATTAATAACAAAATTACATTTGGATCAGTTCATTTATCAAAATGGGTAATTTTTTTCTAAAAATAGTTATATTACTTGAAAAAAGTGCAGATCCTGATGAGACGGCTCGTCACGAGCCGGCTCATCTGGATCTACACTTTTTTGTAAGCCAATTTAGAGGTCTGTGGTGTTGAAAGGGTTAAGGATCTGATGTCATATGGAACGCCAGGAAAAAGTTGTTTGCAACATAACATCAATACCAGTCAATAAGAACGTTGCATTTTCCCCCAATTATTTTCACATCAACTATTACGTTATGTTATATTTCGGGTTTTACGCCTGCATCAGCACCATTTTGGGCTATATCGCCGGCAGGCAGTTTACCTAACAACACCTTTCCTGGGCAGGCTCCTGAAACTGCCCTTATGATAAGTCTTTTAATTAATAAGTCATTATTTGATGGATGAATTTCCCGTTTTCTTGTCCGAAAATTGCAGGATGCATCTTAATGTTTGAATAGGTTCGCCAGCATCTCTTATATCTGCGTAAATAAGCTGTCTTTCCCCAATTGTTTTCACATCAACTATTATGTTATGTTATATTTCGGGTTTTACGCCTGCATCAGCACCATTTTGGGCTACATCGCCGGCGGGCAGTTTACCTAACAACACCTTTCCTGGGCAGGCTCCAGCGGTTAACCAGTACTTGGGTGCACCAACCTCCGTAAGAAACTGCCAACTTTTTCATATAAATGAGACACCGTCTGAGCGGGGCTCGAACCCGTGACCATCAGTGATGATAGGTTACAGTGGTATACAAGTCAGCGACCTTAACCACTCGACCACGGAGGCGGACTCACATCAACTAAAAATCGCCTATCGTTTGTTTGTTTTAGGGGCTTAAAGTTGGAGGCTCCAGCTAATAATTGTGGAGGAACACCCCGGGTGCCACTCCAAGCAGTATTTCAGGCACCCAGGTAGAACCACTGACCTTCTGCAAGCCCGATGGATAGCTTCCCCACATGAAATCGAGTTGATTTCAATGACCTTAATAACCTGGCCACCGAGGTCGTCTAAATATAACCTACAAGTGTATATGAAATGTGATGCCCAAAATACTATCCAGGGAAAATGGCATATTCCAAAATGCACAAAAGATGTTAGAACCTTGGTATGGTGTGCAATAGACAGTAATCTAATATTCTCCATTTATTTCACTGACAAATTGGTATACATGTACAAGTATTTGCTCGGACAACATAAAATAATTGTTTTTTGTTTACGTACAGTGTATGTCTCACTCTCCAGATTGTCCGCCATCAACGAGTATCTCACTGTAACTTCTCCGTCATTTTCATCGATCACAAAGTACTGGCTGTCTGGGAAGTTTCCAATAATCCGGTACACGAATTCTCCCTATAGAGACAGTGAGCACATGATTAAATCTCGATTATGTATGCAAACTTACGTATTACTCATATGAATGTCATTGGCCTACCCCACCATCATGTCACCCCACCCAGTCCCACTAACCCCATACTATACTGCCCCACTCTCAATCCACACACACCATAATAGTATTTTTGTCTTCATCTCAACACCTCCGTAAAACGCAGAACCAATGTTATATTCTTACTTCACTATAACACCCAATGTTATATTCTTACTTCACTATAACACCCAATGTTACATTCTTATGTCACTATAACACCCAATGTTACATTCTTATGTCACTATAACACCCAATGTTATATTCTTATGTCACTATAACACCCAATGTTACATTCTTATGTCACTATAACACCCAATGTTACATTCTTACTTCACTATAACACCCAATGTTACATTCTTATGTCACTATAACACCCAATGTTACATTCTTATGTCACTATAACACCCAATGTTACATTCTTACTTCACTATAACACCCAATGTTACATTCTTACATCACTATAACACCCAATGTTACATTCTTACTTCATTATAACACCCAATGTTATATTCTTACTTCACTATAACACCCAATGTTACATTATTACTTCACTATAACACCCAATGTTACATTCTTACTTCACTATAACACCCAATGTTACATTCTTACTTCACTATAACACCCAATGTTACATTCTTACTTCACTATAACACCCAATGTTATATTCTTATGTCACTATAACATCTGCCCAACATAGACGTGCAACCTCAATTATGAAGTCCATATAACAATTATTGTGTGTGTGTTCTACATTTTATTTATCGTCGCTACTGGTTGCCCATATGAGCGACGCCTCCTGAAGAGATTAGTCATTTTAGATTTTGGAGGATAGTGCAATGATACAGACAGAGACCCATTCCAGAGTCTCCTCTGGTTCATTTACGTGCACGGTGTACAGCACCGACACAAGACCTTGGTTTAATGTCCCATCTGAAACACTGTTAATTTTATTAGGGTCAGACGGGGAATCGAACCTGCGATCCCTGGGTTACCAGTCCAGCGTGTTACCACTGGACTACAGATCCGTCTGTCAGACCATTATTTATGTATGACATCTATACATATATGCAGGTCAAAACTATAGGAAAATAGGAATCTTTTACAATTATCGAGAATTATTCCCCTTTAATAGATCATAATTCTATAATCAAATATTCACATCAATAGATCATCTGTATGTAAATATCCCCATCAATAGATCATCTGTATGTAAATATCCCCATCAATAGATCAGCTGTATGTAAATATCCCCACCAATAGATCATCTGTATGTAAATATCCCCATCAATAGATCATCTGTATGTAAATATCCCCATCAATAGATCATCTGTATGTAAATATCCCCATCAATAGATCATCTGTATGTAAATATCCCCATCAATAGATCATCTGTATGTAAATATCCCCATCAATAGATCATCTGTATGTAAATATCCCCATCAATAGATCATCTGTATGTAAATATTCACATCAATAGATCAGCTGTAATCAAACAATTTCCAAGTAAGTGGTGCCTAAAGACACAATAAGACCAGGAATGTTCAGAACCTACCCTTTTATCACCATCATTTGCATTCACGTTAAATACATGCTCGCCTTGCTGTGCTGTTTCACTCAGGAAAACGTTATCATTCAGGTTCAGTTGTGGGCTATATATGTCACGCGGTACATTCACATATACATATCCAAAGGTAGATTTGTTTGGAATGCCGTTGTCATCCACCCGGACTTGTATCTGGAACAAAATGCAACAAATACATTATAAAAGACTGACTGATGACAGTTGACAGATTGCATCCGGTATAGGACAGGAAACAAGATACACTTGTATAGGACAAGAAATAAGATACACCGGTATAGGATAGGAAACAAGATACACCGGTATAGGACAAGAAACAAGATACACCGGTATAGGATAGGAAATAAGATACACCGGTATAGGATAGGAAACAAGATACACCGGTATAGGACAAGAAACAAGATACACCGGTATAGGATAGGAAACAAGATACACCGGTATAGGATAGGAAACAAGATACACCGGTATAGGACAAGAAACAAGATACACCGGTATAGGATAGGAAACAAGATACACCGGTATAGGACAAGAAACAAGATACACCGGTATAGGATAGGAAATAAGATACACCGGTATAGGATAGGAAACAAGATACACCGGTATAGGACAAGAAACAAGATACACCGGTATAGGATAGGAAACAAGATACACCGGTATAGGATAGGAAACAAGATACACCGGTATAGGACAAGAAACAAGAAACACCGGTATAGGATAGGAAACAAGATACACCAGTATAGGACAGGAAACAAGATACACCGGTATAGGATAGGAAACAAGATACACCGTTATAGGATAGGAAACAAGATACACTGGTATAGGATAGGAAACAAGATACACCGGTATAGGATAGGAAACAAGATACACCGGTATAGGATAGGAAACAAGATACACCGGTATAGGATAGGAAACAAGATACACCAGTATAGGACAGGAAACAAGATACACCGGTATAGGACAGGAAACAAGATACACCAGCATAGGACAGGAAACAAGATACACCGGTATAGGATAGGAAACAAGATACACGGTATAAGATAGGAAACAAGATACACGGTATATGATAGGAAACAAGATACACCGGTATAGGATAGGAAACAAGATACACGGTATAGGATAGGTAACAAGATACACGGTATAGGATAGGAAACAAGATACACTGGTATAGGACAAGAAACAAGATACACCGGTATAGGACAGGAAACAAGATACACTGGTATAGGACAGGAAACAAGATACGCCGTTATAGGATAGGAAACAAGATACACTGGTATAGGATAGGAAACAAGATACACCGGTATAGGACAGGAAACAAGATACACCGGTATAGGACAGGAAACAAGATACACCGGTATAGGACAGGAAACAAGATACACCGGTATAGGATAGGAAACAAGATACACGGTATAGGACAGGAAACAAGATACACCAGCATAGGACAGGAAACAAGATACACCAGCATAGGACAGGAAACAAGATACACCGGTATAGGACAGGAAACAAGATACACTGGTATAGGATAGGAAACAAGATACACCGGTATAGGATAGGAAACAAGATACACCGGTATAGGATAGGAAACAAGATACACCAGTATAGGACAGGAAACCAGATACATCGGTATAGGACAGGAAACAAGATACATCGGTATATGATAGGAAACACGATACACCGGTATAGGATAGGAAACAAGATACACCGGTATAGGATAGGAAACAAGATACACTGGTATAGGACAAGAAACAAGATACACCAGTATAGGATAGGAAACAAGATACACTTGTATAGGACAAGAAACAAGATACACTGGTATAGGACAGGAAACAAGATACATCGGTATAATTATGATAGGAAACAAGATACACCGGTATAGGATAGGAAACCAGATACACCGGTATAGGATAGGAAACAAGATACACCGGTATAGGATACGAAACAAGATACACCAGTATAGGACAGGAAACAAGATACATCGGTATATGATAGGAAACAAGATACATCGGTATAGGATAGGAAACAAGATACACCAGTATAGGATAGGAAACAAGATACACCAGTATAGGACAGGAAACAAGTTACATCGGTATAGGATAGGAAACAAGATACACCAGTATAGGACAGGAAACAAGATACACCGGTATAGGACAGGAAACAAGATACACCGGTATAGGACAGGAAACAAGATACACCAGTATAGGATAGGAAACAAGATACACCAGTATAGGACAGGAAACAAGATACACCTATGGGGTTTAATAGTTCAAATGCGCTTGCACATCATTTTTAGCTGGCTACGCTGCTGATAAATGCAAGATCAAAATATAGAGTGATTTCATATTGGCTTTGTTCTTTGGAATGAAGACAGAATGATTCCCATTAACAAGATCAATATGAAATCACTTAATTAACCCATTCAACACCAAGTAACTGACATGGACTGGTGCACCCATTCAACACCAAGTAACTGACATGGACTGGTGCACCCATTCAACACCAAGTAACTGACATGGACTGGTGCACCCATTCAACACCAAGTAACTGACATGGACTGGTGCACCCATTCAACACCAAGTAACTGACATGGACTGGTGCATGATATTTAACCCATTCAACACCAAGTAACTGACATGGACTGGTGCATGATATTTAACCCATTCAACACCAAGTAACTGGCATGGACTGGTGCATGATATTTAACCCATTCAACACCAAGTAACTGACATGGACTGGTGCATGATATTTAACCCATTCAACACCAAGTAACTGACATGGACTGGTGCATGATATTTAACCCATTCAACACCAAGTAACTGACATGGACTGGTGCATGATATTTAACCCATTCAACACCAAGTAACTGACATGGACTGGTGCATGATATTTAACCCATTCAACACCAAGTAACTGACATGGACTGGTGCATGATATTTTTAGACCAATCAATTATTAAGAACATTACATTTGGACCAGTTCATTTATCAAAATGGGTAATTTTGTCTGAATATAGTAATATTACTGGCAAAAAGTGCAGATCCTGTTGAGACGGCTAGTCACGAGTCGGCTCATCTGGATCTACACCCTTTGTAAGCCTATTTAGAGGTCTGTGGTGTTGAGAGGGTTAATAAAAATGTTAGTAATTAACTACCCGGTATAGCATATTCTGTTTCAACATGAGTGTAAATCTGTTGTATTAGACGCTATTGTAATATTCCTAAATAACAAGTACATTGATGTGATAGCGCAGTGGATGCGCATTCGCTTCAGGTGCGAAAGGTCTGGAGTTCGAACCCCGCTGGAACCATTACGATTGTGCCCTTAGGCAAGGCATTTAAATTCCACGTTGCCTCATCTCTCTCCCTCGTCGCGATGGATTCCATCAAGAATGAGGTCTTGAGAGTGATTAGTATAAGTTGTAAGAACTTGTTTCGCAATCGAGCTAAAATAAATTTGTATAAACTAAACTAAGTACATTGTATTTCTTTTGTAATTTCCATACAATGAAAGTATTCTTGGTTTTCTTATTGGGGTTTAAAGAGGCACCAACAGCTTAGGTCATATGGCAACTCTCCAGCTGTCATTGGTGGAGCGTGATCCTCGGGCATCCCTCTGAGCAATATCTCTTCGCAACTGAAGCAAACGCGCTACCACTGCGCTATCACGACTTCCTTATATATAAATATTCCATATATGTATACTTTATTTATTGTACAACGATTGCGAAGCAAGCTTTAACAACTTATATTAATCACTCTCGTTGGCGCGGAGGAAAGCGTATATGTGGTCATTCATGTGGGAGGAAACCGGATAACCCGGAGAAAACCTGTTCGATCTGGCGACCACCGTACCATCTCACAAACTTCACGGTCCGAGGATCGAACCTGGGTTGCATTGGTGAGAAGCAGGTGTGCTAACCACTGTGCTAATCATACAGCCAGGCATTCGTTCCCGTGTCAAATACCAAGGGGTTTGCTTCTCTCCGAGTGCTATGCTCTACTTTTGTTTGCTTTCGAGGTTTAAAAGTATTAGTATTAGTTATGTAGTACCTGTAATTGACAGAACATTGGTGATGTCAACGACATGCAAGAGTCTTCTTTCAATTCTATTCAACATTTCCATATATCATTGTTATGTTATGTTATAATTCGGGTTTTACGCCTGCATCAGCACCATTTTGGGCTATACCGCCGGCGGGCAGTTTACCTAACAACACCTTTCCTGGGCAGGCTCCAGCGGTTAACCAGTACTTGTGTGCACCAACCTCCGTAAGAAACTGCCAACTTTTTCATATAAATGAGACACGGCCTGAGCGGGGCTCAAACCCATGACCATCAGTGATGATAGGTTACAGTGGTATACAAGTCAGCGACCTTAACCACTCGACCACGGAGGCGGACCATATATCATTGTATTCAATTACCTCATATCTTTCTGTGAGATCTGGGTCATCTTTCAAACTCTTTTTTATGGTGAGCAGGCATGTATTTGGGTCAATCGTAAAGTATTCTGCTGCCTTCGCATTGCCATTGATTGAACACGTTGGACTTTCCTGTAATGTAAATGAAATAGGTCATCTAGAATCAAATAGAAAAACAAGAAATATCACAGTAGGTGATGATGTCCCCGAAGATTGTAGCCATAGCTGAAGAAGTTACAGCCCAGACTGGAAATATTGATTCGGACAGACGGACACACGGACAGTGGAAAACATTTATGCCTCCCTTCTAAAGTATAAGACCAACAACAAATCATTGGATCATGTTCTGAAATATCTGTTGATTATAAGCCAACATTTACATTGTTAACATCGGTGACATTGACCAGGTAATCATCCTATGAGTCATGCTTACACAATCAACTTCGGTGACATTGACCTGGTAACCCCACGAGTCATACTTACACAATCAACTTCGGTGACATTGACCAGGTAACCCCACGAGTCATACTTACACTATCAACATCGGTGACATTGACCTGGTAACCCCACGAGTCATACTTACACAATCAACTTCGGTGACATTGACCAGGTAACCCCACGAGTCATACTTACACTATCAACATCGGTGACATTGACCTGGTAACCTCACGAGTCATACTTACACTATCAACATCGGTGACATTGACCTGGTAACCCCACGAGTCATACTTACACTATCAGCATCGGTGACATTGACCAGGTAACCCCACGAGTCATACTTACACTATCAGCATCAGTGACATTGACCTGGTAACCTCACGAGTCATACTTACACTATCAACATCGGTGACATTGACCAGGTAACCCCATGAGTCATACTTACACTATCAGCATCAGTGACATTGACCTGGTAACCTCACGAGTCATACTTACACTATCAGCATCGGTGACATTGACCAGGTAACCCCACGAGTCATACTTACACTATCAGCATCGGTGACATTGACCAGGTAACCCCACGAGTCATACTTACACTATCAGCATCGGTGACATTGACCAGGTAACCCCACGAGTCATACTTACATTATCAGCATCGGTGACATTGACCAGGTAACCCCATGAGACAATGGTCTCATCCTGGTCAACATCTAGTTCCACACTTGGTGGATTCATTCTTGGATCGTTGAGGTTGCGTCTCACAGTTACTGTAATGGTGGCTGTTGTTCTCAATGTTGGACGTCCTGTATCATAGGCAACGACCTTCAACTGAAAACCATAAATAACTCGATTTGTAGAAAACCTGATTTGATTAACTGTATCATACGCAACGACCTTCAACTGAAAACCATAAATAACTCGATTTGTAGAAAACCTGATTTGATTAACTGTATCATAGGCAACGACCTTCAACTGAAAACCATAAATAACTCGATTTGTAGAAAACCTGATTTGATTAACTGTATCATAGGCAACGACCTTCAACTGAAAACCATAAATAACTCGATTTGTAGAAAACTTGATCTGATTCACTGTATCATAACATTACTACATTTCTGAGGTATCACACACAGTAACGTGGGTTACGCTATATATAATCATATTTTCACTTATGAGAGATTGTAGAGCTCAAAACACTGTCTATTGATTGAAAATTAATTATTCAAATTATTTTGGATGAATTTATAGTAGCAATGTCAGTTAACACTTTCAACACTACAGGCCTCTAAATAGACTTACAAAAAGTGTAGATCCAGATGAGCCGACTCATGAGCCGTCTCATCAGGATCTGCACTTTTTGCCAGTAATAATTATTACTATCTTTAGATAAAATTACCCATTTTGATAATTGAACTGGTTCAAAGGTAATTTTCTTATTAATTTATTGGTCTAAAAATATCATGCACCAGTCCATGTCAGCTACTTGGGGTTGAATGGGTTAATATCATGTACAAGTCCATGTCAGTTACTTGGTGTTGAATGGGTTAATATCATGCACCAGTCCATGTCAGTTACTTGGTGTTGAATGGGTTAATATCGTGCACCAGTCCATGTCAGCTACTTGGTGTTGAATGGGTTAATATCATGCACCAGTCCATGTCAGTTACTTGGTGTTGAATGGGTTAATATCATGCACCAGTCCATGTCAGTTACTTGGTGTTGAATGGGTTAATATCATGCACCAGTCCATGTCAGTTACTTGGTGTTGAATGGGTTAATATCATGCACCAGTCCATGTCAGTTACTTGGTGTTGAATGGGTTAATATCCAGGTATGAATTGATCCCACAAATTGTCGATCTGCGCGCGCGCGAAATACCATTTCATGTTCAGCTGCGCGCGCGCCAATTAGCGTGTTACTGACGATCTGCGCGCGCTCAAAATGTTGTTTTTGGTTTAGCTGCGCGCGCGCAAATAAGCTCGTTGTTGTCGATCTGCGCGCGCGCGCGAAATACCATTTCATGTTCAGCTGCGCGCGCGCCAATTAGCGTGTTACTGACGATCTGCGCGCGCTCAAAATGTTGTTTTTTGGTTTAGCTGCGCGCGCGCAAATAAGCTCGTTGTTGTCGATCTGCGCGCCCTTCAAAATAAATTTAGCTCGTTACTGACGATCTGCGCGCGCTCAAAATGTTGTTTTTTGGTTTAGCTGCGTGATTCGTTTTTGCTGGGTAGATAATACCGTATAATGCTTGTATAGAGGATGTTGTTGCAGACGTATGTTACTTTATTCTATTTAACATCTATTAAGCAGCCACCTGTGCTAAGCAGCCACTTTCTGTGATTTCCTTAGCTGGCCTCTTAATACAGGTTTGACTGTATATCGAGGACAGCAGGTGCAGGAACATACCAGCCCGATCCCCATTTCAGAAATAGTTTATTCAAAATTATATACATGTATGAAATGAGTAACGGCATATTTACTGTTCCTTAAACAAAATTGAAAGTAATGTGATAGCATATTGTATACTATATATAGACTCAGTGAGATATAGCATACTGTATAGACTCAGTGAGATATAGCATACTGTATAGACTCAGTGAGATATAGCACATAGTATAAACTCAGTGAGATATAGCATATAGTATAAACTCAGTGAGATATAGCATATAGTATAGACTCAGTGAGATATAGCATATAGTATAGACTCAGTGAGATATAGCATACTGTATAGACTCAGTGAGATATAGCACATAGTATAAACTCAGTGAGATATAGCATATAGTATAAACTCAGTGAGATATAGCATATAGTATAGACTCAGTGAGATATAGCATATAGTATAGACTCAGTGAGATATAGCATATAGTATAGACTCAGTGAGATATAGCATATAGTATAAACTCAGTGAGATATAGCATATAGTATAGACTCAGTGAGATATAGCATATAGTATAGACTCAGTGAGATATAGCATATAGTATAAACTCAGTGAGATATAGCATATAGTATAGACTCAGTGAGATATAGCATATAGTATAAACTCAGTGAGATATAGCATATATAGTATAGGCTCAGTGAGATATAGCATATATAGTATAGACTCGGTGAGATATAGCATATATAGTATAAACTCAGTGAGATATAACATATATAATATAGACTCAGTGAGATATAACGGTCCATAAGATGTCGTGTTAAATCACATGTGGCCCTCATTCTAACGGAAACGAAGCTGTAATTAACAAAGTCCGTTATGCATCGTGTCACCGACCCAAGTAATAAAACAAATATATTTTATGACCATAATTAACGTACCCCAGTAGTTTCAACATTGACACAATACATTGATAATTATGTTTCCGGCGGAATTGGGGCCAGTTATGGCACTTTCAATGACTGGTTCTACAGGAAATGGGTCGACACGGGTAATTCAACACATCACTTTATAGATCTTGTTATCATTACACATCCACATGTATTAATATGTCACGGTTAATGATTTTATACCTGATCAACCCAATAATCAATATTGACATAACATGAATACAATATACAATACAATACAAATATTTTATTCAGCATTAAACATTTCATATTAATGTTTACAAACATATAATATATAATACAGTGTGAACACAAGTTTTTTCAATAAAACGGTTATGTGATGAAGTTCTAAATCATTTTTGTAGATATGTATCGATTATCCGTTGCTTAATAATGTCCAGAGGGATGTCATGGGTGAACTGTTCATTCCAGATATTGTTAAATCCGTGATCTGATAGTATTGTTTTTATTTCAAACGCCCAATTTTTTCGGTTATTAAGTAGTTTAATTTTTCGATAGATATGGAGCGGTAATCGACCTAATTCTCCGTATAGCGCAGTTAAATTTGTTGATTTTTTTATCATGCGTAACCTGGGGACAGGCCGTCACGTGCTAACTCCGAGACAACTCTACGGAGTCGTGGACAGGACGGATGACATTCCCGGTAATGTTGCGGCACCAGGACTCCGTATAATGCCCGATCCAGAGCGCACCCCACGATCCAGCAGACCAACACCACAGGCCCAGCCACGCAGGATCCGCAAGGCTCGTGTACTATTTACGCCCAGTGACTTTAATTAAGAGATTAGGCTAGCACACAGATCGTGGATGTGTATAATAAATATCTGCTCGATTTCTAAAGACTCTGATAGCCTGTCTAGCTTCCACATGTCGTTAGGTGCTAGACTTCACATGGTAACATTTTACAGAATTGTCTATGTTTTGTGTTTTTCAAGTGACGTATTTACCAAAAAATGTAATACACATGTTTCCATATAAAACCTACCTGATGTGTGTTTTTATTCACGTTTGTCGTCTGATAATGAAATTGGAACATCGGTCTACAATTTTAATTAGTATCTTAGAATAAGCCCATTAATCAGATTAATCAGTCCCCCTCCCCGGCTACTCTAAATAGAAAGGTGAATGTATAACAAATCCGTGTTAAGGGTTATGGGGGGTGAAAAGGTGGCATTAATGGGGTTATAAACGGGTAAAAATATTTACCTTTGAATTTTGTTTAAAATGCATACAAAATTTTGCTTTTCAATTTTACCTGTAAAAATGGGGTAAATCCGTGGTGGAATTATCTTGGCAATGGGGTTAATTTGGATGCGACAAAAACCCTTTGTAAATGGGGTTTATTGTGACATCATTTTCGCAGATGGGGATTACTTTCCCCCGGTTGTCGCCATATTCTACGCGCGCACATTACCCACTTGTTGCCGTTATGCGCGCGCGCAAATTAACCACTTTTGGGCGTAATGCGCGCGCGCAAATTAACCACTTTTGGGTGTAATGCGCGCGCGCAGATTAACCAGTTATGGGTGTATTGCGCGCGCACAGATTAACCACTTTTGGGCGTAATGCGCGCGCGCAAATTAACCACTTTTGGGCGTAATGCGCGCGCGCAGATTAACCAGTTCTGGGTGTATTGCGCGTGCGCAGATTAACCACTTTTGGGCGTAATGCGCGTGCGCAGATTAACCAGTTCTGGGTGTATTGCGCGCGCGCAGATTAACCAGTCTGGGCATATTGCGCGCGCGCAGGGCGACCAATTATGGTCTCGATTCATAGCTCTAATATCATGCACCAGTCCATTTCAGTTACTTGGGGTTGATTGGGTTAATATCATGCACCAGTCCATGTCAGTTACATGGGGTTGAATGGGTTACTATCATGCACCAGTCCATGTCAGTTACTTGGTGTTGAATGGGTTAATATCATCCACCAGTCCATGTCAGTTACTTGGTGTTGAATGGGTTAAACATGCACCAGTCCAGGTCAGTTACTTGGGGTTGAATGGGTTAAACATGCATATGTGCAATTTTTTAGTTTTTGTGATGTAATTCGCTTTAGACAAATTATTGTGACAAATAATTCTTTCCCAAGACTTTTAAATACATATGGTAGATACAACTAAACCTGAAGATTGGTTTGAGCAACATTCGCTTTATTTCAAATTATTATGGTGCTCCGTTGTATCAAACAGTTCGAGCCATTATGTTGTACAGGGCTGCATAGGGTGCATGAAGATAAAATAATACTGTAAATGCTATATAAATAACCGGAGATGTACGATTGATGGCTTACCGTATAGCTGGTGCTAGGTGGAACGGCATATCTGAGGTCACGGTACAACTCTATAAGGCCAGTTGTATTATCTACACTGAAGAATGATGGTGCGGGGAAATCTCCAATCATTTCGTAGAAAATACGTCCCTACAACACAAACAATTAATCTGTAGTAGATATGCCCATGCAACACATACAAATAATCTGCAATAGATACGTCTCTACAACACAAACAATGAATCTGTAGAAGATATCTCTCTACAACACAAACAATGAATCTGTAGAAGATATCTCTCTACAACACAAACAATGAATCTGCAATAGATATCTCTCTACAACACAAACAATGAATCTGCAATAGATATCTCTCTACAACACACACAATTAATCTGTAGAAGATATCTCTCTACAACACAAACAATGAATCTGTAGAAGATATCTCTCTACAACACAAATAATGAATCTGTAGAAGATATCTCTCTACAACACAAACAATGAATCTGTAGAAGATATCTCTCTAAAACACAAACAATGAATCTGTAGAAGATATCTCTCTACAACACAAACAATGAATATGTAGAAGATATCTCTCTAAAACACAAACAATGAATCTGTAGAAGATATCTCCCTACAACACAAACAATGAATCTGTAGAAAATATCTCTCTAAAACACAAACAATGAATCTGTAGAAGATATCTCTCTACAACACAAACAATGAATCTGTAGAAGATATCTCCCTACAACACAAACAATGAATCTGTAGAAGATATCTCTCTAAAACACAAACAATGAATCTGTAGAAGATATCTCTCTACAACACAAACAATGAATCTGTAGAAGATATCTCTCTACAACACAAACAATGAATCTGTAGAAGATATCTCCCTACAACACAAACAATGAATCTGTAGAAGATATCTCTCTACAACACAAACAATGAATCTGTAGAAGATATCTCCCTACAACACAAACAATGAATCTGTAGAAGATATCTCTCTACAACACAAACAATGAATCTGTAGAAGATATCTCCCTACAACACAAACAATGAATCTGTAGAAGATATCTCTCTACAACACAAACAATGAATCTGTAGAAGATATCTCCCTACAACACAAACAATGAATCTGTAGAAGATATCTCCCTGCAACACAAACAATGAATCTGTAGAAGATACACCGATGGATGTGCTTAGAGCATGGATGGTTCAAGACAACATTATGCTGTAGGAGAGATCATCTGTTTAGAGAGACCATGCTATGCTGTAGGAGAGATCATCTGTTTAGAGAGACCATGCTATGCTGTAGGAGAGATCATCTGTTTAGAGAGACCATGCTATGCTGTAGGAAAGATAATCTGTTTAGAGAGAGACCATGCTATGCTGTAGGAGAGATCATCTGTTTAGAGAGACCATGCTATGCTATAGGATAGATAATCTGTTTAGAGAGACCATGCTATAGGAGAGATCATCTGTTTAGAGAGACCATGATATGCTGTATGAGAGAGCATCTGTTTAGAGAGACCATGCTATGCTGTAGGAAAGATAATCTGTTTATATTTATATTTCCGGTTTTACGCCTGCACCAGCACCATTTCGGGCTATATCGCCGGCGGGCAGTTTACCTAACAACACCTTTCCTGGGCAGGCTCCAGCGGTTAACCAGTACTTGGGTGCACCAACCTCCGTAAGAAACTGCCAACTTTTTCATATAAATGAGACACGGCCCGAGCGGGGCTCGAACCCGTGACCATCATTGATGATAGGTTACAGTGGTATACAAGTCAGCGATCTTAACCACTCGACCACGGAGGCGGACGTTACGAGGTATTTACATGATATTTAGTTATTTACATGTAGTACGGGTGAAATACAGGTAAACATAGTATCAGTATCGCCTATGTGTCAGGTAAGTTGGTGAAATAGGTTTTAGATAACTTCAAAGGCCTGTGCCAGGCTGTGTGCTGTTTATTGACTAAATATGCAGGCTGTATTGACTAAATATATAGTGTCAACTGTTTAATAATAAAATATTTACTGAGAGAAGCATTTTGCGAGATATTTGGCGCCGAAAGAATTAACGAGATACACTTAAATACTGGCTTTAATTACCTGAATGTCGTTCTTGGTGGCTGTCACAGTAATGATATCAGTTCCTTCATCCTCATCCTCGTCAAGATTTCGGAAATAGGGGCCTGATGTAACCCATGATGGCGGCTCTACACGAATAACGGATATATGCACTCGTGTTTGATCAGAATTCGAATTTGGTACTCCGTTGTCTGTCACAGTAATGTCGCACTACAAATAAACAAGTAGTTTCTACATCAAAAGTAGATGAAATCTGTAAATGGTGACTGGTGAACTGACAATACACTGGTGAACTGACAATACACTGGTGAACTGACAATACACTGGTGAACTGACATTACACTGGTGAACTGACATTACACTGGTGAACTGACATTACACTGGTGAACTGACAATACACTGGTGAACTGACATTACACTGGTGAACTGACAATACACTGGTGAACTGACATTACACTGTAAATGGTGAACTGTCATTACACTGTACACAACAATAGTTCAATTGACAATACACTGTACACAGAAATAGTTCAACAGACAATACACTGTACACAGCAATAGTTCAACAGGCATTACACTGTACACAGCAATAGTTCAACTGTCATTACACTGTACGCAGCAATAGTTCAACTGTCATTACACTGTACACAGCAATAGTTCAACTGTCATTACACTGTACACAGCAATAGTTCAACTGTCATTACACTGTACACAGCAATAATTCAACTGTCATTACACTGTACACAGCAATAATTCAACAAACAATACACTGTACACAGCAATAGTTCAACATACATTACACTGTACACAACAATAGTTCAACAGACAATACACTGTACACAGCAATAGTTCAACATACATTACACTGTATGCAGCAATAGTTCAACAGACATTACACTGTACACAATAATAGTTCAATTGACAATACACTGTACACAGCAATAGTTCAACAGGCATTACACTGTACACAGCAATAGTTCAACTGTCATTACACTGTACACAGCAATAGTTCAACAGACAATACACTGTACACAGCAATAGTTCAACTGTCATTACACTGTACACAGCAATAGTTCAACAGACAATACACTGTACACAGCAATAGTTCAACAGACAATACACTGTACACAGCAATAGTTCAACAGACAATACACTGTACACAGCAATAGTTCAACAGACAATACACTGTACACAGCAATAGTTCAACTGTCATTACACTGTACACAACAATAGTTCAACTGTCATTACACTGTACACAGAAATAGTTCAACTGACATTACACTGTACACAGCAATAGTTCAACAGACAATACACTGTACACAGCAATAGTTCAACTGTCATTACACTGTACACAGCAATAATTCAACAGACAATACACTGTACACATCAATAGTTCAACAGACAATACACTGTACGCAGCAATAGTTCAACAGGCATTACACTGTACGCAGCAATAATTCAACAGACATTACACTGTACACAGCAATAGTTCAACAGACAATACACTGTACACATCAATAGTTCAACTGTCATTACACTGTACACAGCAATAGTTCAACTGTCATTACACTGTACACAGCAATAGTTCAATTGACAATACACTGTACACTGCAATAGTTCAACAGACATTACACTGTACACAGCAATAGTTCAATTCACATTACGCTGTACACAGCAATAGTTCAACAGACAATACACTGTACACAGCAATAGTTCAACTGTCATTACACTGTACACAGCAATAGTTCAACTGACAATACACTGTAGACAGTGACAGTTGAACAGTTTTAATAGTTTGTTTCAAACATTTCAAATACAAACACTTACGGTGAATGAACCAGTTGTGTCTTCAAGATTCCGATCCAGATACAATATTCCATAGTTGTAAATACTAGATTCTATTCTGAATGTGTCAATACAAGCCTGGTTCCCAACTATGTTGTATTCCAGTAGATCCTGCAACATACAAAGTAACACTCTGGAAAATATATCCAAATATAGACTATGATGGATTGGTTATACTAAGTGTGTCCCATCTACTCAGGGATTGGTTATACTAAGTGTGTTCCATCTACTCAGGGATTGGTTATACTAAGTGTGTCCCATCTACTCAGGGATTGGTTGTACTAAGTGTGTCCCATCTACTCAGGGATTGGTTGTACTAAGTGTGTCCCATCTACCCATGGATTGGTTATACTAAGTGTGTCCCATCTACTCAGGGATTGGTTATACTAAGTGTGTTCCATCTACTCAGGGATTGGTTATACTAAGTGTGTCCCATCTACTCAGGGATTGGTTGTACTAAGTGTGTCCCATCTACTCAGGGATTGGTTGTACTAAGTGTGCCCCACCTACCCATGGATTGGTGAAACTAAGTGTGTCCCACCTACCCATGGATTGGTTGTACTAAGAGTGTTCCATCTACCCATGGATTGGTTGCAAGACAAATATCATTTCCATTCTAACATTACCTCATATAATGCTACTAACAAATAAATGTGTGTGCTATTTTGTCGGGGGAGTAAATTTCAACAGCAATATAATAGACAGGCTTCAGCCGTTGTTTATTGCAGATTTAACAACGGTAGATTTGTTCTTTGTTTATAGAAACAAAATATTGAGTAATGTTAGAATGTTATATTCACCGCTAACATGCAAAATGTTACTAGGTACAGTTGTATAGACACTAAAAGAAGTCACCAGACCTCCCGACTTATTGTTGACATTGTGTATAGACTTACATCGTCCTCATCCGTAGCATTTAATTGGAGGACTTGTGCATTCTTCTTCTCATTGTCGTACAATGTGACATAGTAGTCGGCGGCTGGAATGATCGGGCTGTTCACGTTTCTTACCACATTGATCTTAACATCATGGTATGCTGCTCGTGTCGGGGTTGCCGGGTCATATACCTTAATAAGTAGCTACAAACAAACAGATCAGAATGATGTAATTTGGCAAATTCACACAGAGAGGCACCAATCAATGTCATTACCAATACCATATACAAAGATACGCTGGAGCCGTTACGATTGTGCGTCAGTACGATGTCAGTAATTCCACACTGATGCCTGCCTGTGCCAGAAACATGCTAATAGGTGTAACCTGGAGCTCCTTTATCACCCCCCCACACTTAAAGACTCAATGCCTAGTGGAAGTCGTGATAACGCAGTGGATGCACGTTCGCTTCAGGTGCGAAAGGTCCGGAGTTCGAGCCCCGCTGGAACCGTTACGATTGTGCCCTTAGGCAAGGCATTTAATTCTCCTCAATCCTACATGTATTTTCTTATTGTGATCATTATACTATGTATATTCATTGAAATAAAATATTGTTTAAACTAAGGCATTTAATTTCCACATTGCCTCTTCGTTCTCCCTCGTGGCGATGTATTTCATCAGGAATGAGGTCTCGAGAGTGATTTATATAAGTTGTAAGAACTTGTTTCGCAATCGAATTAAAATAAAATTGTAGAAACTAATGTACACTTGGAACAACGTGTAAACGGAGCCGTGTCATGCATTAGGAATCACGTACATGTCTACAAAACTCTGTAACCGTGGCAACTTCTGTATACTTACATCGTAATACAATTTATATTTATCGTCGCTGATTGATCTGTTCACACTGATGTCGCCATCATAGTAGTTAATAACGAAGTAGTATGGGCTTGGTGAATAGCCAACCACTTCAAATACCAAATCGTCAGTCTTCTACAAAATAAAAAGAAATATGCAGAAAGTAGAAATTGAAAGCATTATTTTCACGAGTGGGGCTAGAAAAGTTTTCTATGTTTTTGAGTGTAATATAATTTAATAATGAACTTAAGTAAATATATTTTCTTTTTATCTTAGGCTGAAAAAGTGTTTTTACGATAGAAACTGACGTAAAATTAATGGCGCTAATTGACGATATTTCAAACTGCAGTGGCTAGAAATCATAAGCATAGAGCATTGAGAAATAAACATAGGATGTCACATGAGTGCTGATGTCATAACATATTTTAACTGGAAGTCGTGATAGCGCAGTGGTAGTGCATTCGCTTCAGGTGCGAACATTCCTGAGTACGAACCCTGCTTGAGCCGCTACGATTGTGCCCAGGCAAGGCATTTAAATTCCACATTGCGTCTTCTCTCTCTCCCTCGTGGCAATGGATTCCAAGTGTAACGGCATTCCAGCATTCCATGTGTAGCGGCATTCCAGCATTCCAAGTGTAGCGGCATTCCAGCATTCCAAGTATAGCGGCATTCCAGCATTCCAAGTGTAGCGGCATTCCAGCATTCCAAGTGTAGCGGCATTCCAGCATTCCAAGTGTAGCGGCATTCCAGCATTCCAAGTGTAGCGGCATTCCAGCATTCCAAGTGTAGCGGCATTCCAGCATTCCAAGTGTAGCGGCATTCCAGCATTCCAAGTGTAGCGGCATTCCAAGTGTAGCGGCATTCCAAGTGTAGCGGCATTCCAGCATTCCAAGTGTAGCGGCATTCCAAGTGTAGCGGCATTCCAGCATTCCAAGTGTAGCGGCATTCCAAGTGTAGCAGCATTCCAAGTGTAGCAGCATTCCAGCATTCCAAGTGTAGTGGCATTCCAAGTGTAGCGGCATTCCAGCATTCCAAGTGTAGCGGCATTCCAGCATTCCAAGTGTAGCAGCATTCCAGCATTCCAAGTGTAGCGGCATTCCAGCATTCCAAGTGTAGCGGCATTCCAAGTGTAGCGGCATTCCAGCATTCCAAGTGTAGCGGCATTCCAAGTGTAGCAGCATTCCAAGTGTAGCAGCATTCCAAGTGTAGTGGCATTCCAGCATTTCAAGTGTAGCGGCATTCCAGCATTTCAAGTGTAGCAGCATTCCAAGTGTAGCGGCATTCCAAGTGTAGTGGCTTTCCAAGTGTAGTGGCATTCCAAGTGTAGCAGCATTCCAAGTGTAGTGGCATTCCAAGTGTAGCCAAAGTGGCATTCCAAGTGTAGCGGCATTCCAGCATTCCAAGTGTAGCGGCATTCCAGCATTCCAAGTGTAGAGGCATTCCAGCATTCCAAGTGTAGCGGCATTCCAGCATTCCAAGTGTAGCGGCATTCCAGCATTCCAAGTGTAGCGGCATTCCAAGTGTAGCGGCATTCCAGCATTCCAAGTGTAGAGGTATTCCAGCATTCCAAGTGTAGAGGCATTCCAAGTGTAGAGGCATTCCAGCATTCCAAGTGTAGTGGCATTCCAGCATTCCAAGTGTAGAGGCATTCCAGCATTCCAAGTGTAGAGGCATTCCAAGTGTAGAGGCATTCCAGCATTCCAAGTGTAGCGGCATTCCAGCATTCCAAGTGTAGAGGCATTCCAGCATTCCAAGTGTAGAGGCATTCCAAGTGTAGCGGCATTCCAGCATTCCAAGTGTAGAGGCATTCCAAGTGTAGTGGCTTTCCAGCATTTCAAGTGTAGCAGCATTCCAAGTGTAGCGGCATTCCAGCATTTCAAGTGTAGCAGCATTCCAAGTGTAGCGGCATTCCAAGTGTAGTGGCTTTCCAAGTGTAGTGGCATTCCAAATGTAGCGGCATTCCAAGTGTAGTGGCTTTCCAAGTGTAGCGGCATTCCAAGTGTAGTGGCATTCCAAGTGTAGTGGCATTCCAGCATTCCAAGTGTAGCAGCATTCCAAGTGTAGTGGCATTCCAAGTGTAGTGGCATTCCAAGTGTAGTGGCATTCCAAGTGTAGTGGCATTCCAAGTGTAGTGGCATTCCAAGTGTAGTGGCATTCCAGCATTCCAAGTGTAGCGGCATTCCAAGTGTAGTGGCATTCCAGCATTCCAAGTGTAGCGGCATTCCAAGTGTAGCGGCATTCCAAGTGTAGTGGCATTCCAAGTGTAGCGGCATTCCAAGTGTAGCACTATTCTAAATGGCAACGAATGATGCAAGTTGCTCCTTTGAGCATTTTTTCAGGAGGCAACCAGGTAGAACCACCGACCTTCTGGATAGCTTCCTCACATGAAATAATTTGACAGTAATGGTAGGATAGGAAGCAACTGGGGCCATTTATTCATATGCATACTATAAATATACGACACTGACATGAAGTATTCTTGACAACTTACAGATGCAATTGGGTGTACGGCTTTTATCTTAATCACT
The DNA here is from genome assembly GCA_014843695.1 of Archivesica marissinica. Lineage (NCBI taxonomy): Eukaryota > Metazoa > Mollusca > Bivalvia > Venerida > Vesicomyidae > Archivesica > Archivesica marissinica. The sequence continues at coordinate 24,268,806 of CM026390.1, forward strand.
TCTGTGTTAATCTCAATATCCTCATTAATTATGGTCTCATATGGTGGCTGGAAGATTGGAATTCCAACACGGCGCACGGTCAGATACACTTGAACATTCTTCGATATGCTTGGCTTTCCATCATCTGTTGCAGTAACCTCAAACTGGAAAACAAACATTGAAATTAGGGATGTCGCGACATATCGGTAGTTTGGCAACTATTTGCACTGCGATATGAAATTTAAATATTTGTACTTTCAGGGAGCTGTCACTCTCTTTATGGTTCTGTTGATTAAATAACAATTGGTTTGTTGAATAAATAGGCACAACGGCCAGTCTTTGATCAGGCATTTTGACATACCGAGTGTTAAATACTGCACATTTCTACTGAAGGGACCAAAAAATAAATTCGATATAACGACAAATTTGACTTAACGAAACTGTAACATTTAAATCGGTAACATAGAGCTGTAACATCTCAACTGTAACATTTAAATCGGTAACATAGAGCTGTAACTACTCAAATGTAACATTTAAATCAGTAGCATAGAGCTGTAACTACACAAATGTAACATTTAAATCGGTAGCATAGAGCGTTAACTACTCAAATGCAACATTTAAATCGGTAGCATAGAGCTGTAACTACTAAAATGTAACATTTAAATCGGTAGCATAGAGCTGTAACTACTCAAATGCAACATTTAAATTGGTAGCATAGAGCGTTAACTACTCAAATGCAACATTTAAATCGGTAGCATAGAGCTGTAACTACTCAAATGTAACATTTAAATCGGTAGCATAGAGCTTTAACTACTCAAATGTAACATTTAAATCGGTAGCATAGAGCTTTAACTACTCAAATGTAACATTTAAATCGGTAGCATAGAGCTGTAACTACTCAAATGTAACATTTAAATTGGTAGCATAGAGCTTTAACTACTTGGCTCTAATGTATCCAATCCTTGTCATGCAATTTCTTCTATGTTAAACTCTCAGCAGAACAATAACGCATTAAGCATTGTTCAAGTTCAGTTGTACTGTATTATGCACTAGCAATAATTCCAAATTCAACTCACCCTAAAATCCGTTGGGGCATCCTCAAGTGACCTGCGGAGATATATCACGCCAGTATATGGTTCAATAAATAAGAACTTGTGCACAACCTTGTCCACGGTATTATCAACTATTCTGTATGTCACAAAATCCTATAAAATAACAAATAAGAATTTGTATTACAATAATCAATTAATTCCTACAGCTCATTCAAGCAATTCTAAACTGATAGGACAGTCTCGTTACAGAATATAGGGTTGATAGGACAGTCTTGTTACAGAATATAGGGTTGATAGGACAGTCTCGTTACAGAATATAGGATTGATAGGACAGTCTCGTTACAGAATATAGGATTGATAGGACAGTCTTGTTACAGAATATAGGGTTGATAGGACAGTCTTGTTACAGAATATAGGATTGATAGGACAGTCTCGTTACAGAATATAGGGTTGATAGGACAGTCTTGTTACAGAATATAGGGTTGATAGGACAGTCTCGTTACAGAATATAGGGTTGATAGGACAGTCTTGTTACAGAATATAGGGTTGATAGGACAGTCTTGTTACAGAATATAGGATTGATAGGACAGTCTCGTTATACAATATAGGGTTGATAGGACAGTCTTGTTACAGAATATAGGGTTGATAGGACAGTCTTGTTACAGAATATAGGGTTGATAGGACAGTCTTGTTACAGAATATAGGGTTGATAGGACAGTCTTGTTACAGAATATAGGGTTGATAGGACAGTCTCGTTACAGAATATAGGGTTGATAGGATAGTCTCGTTACAGAATATAGGGTTGATAGGACAGTCTCGTTACAGAATATAGGGTTGATAGGACAGTCTCGTTACAGAATATAGGGTTGATAGGACAGTCTCGTTACAGAATATAGGGTTGATAGGACAGTCTCGTTACAGAATATAGGGTTGATAGGACAGTCTTGTTACAGAATATAGGGTTGATAGGACAGTCTTGTTACAGAATATAGGATTGATAGGACAGTCTCGTTACAGAATATAGGGTTGATAGGACAGTCTTGTTACAGAATATAGGGTTGATAGGACAGTCTTGTTACAGAATATAGGATTGATAGGACAGTCTCGTTACAGAATATACAGTTGATAGGACAGTCTTGTTACAGAATATAGGATTGATAGGACAGTCTTGTTACAGAATATAGGGTTGATAGGACAGTCTCGTTATAGAATATACAGTTGATAGGACAGTCTTGTTACAGAATATAGGGTTGATAGGACAGTCTTGTTACAGAATATAGGATTGTTACAGAATATTATGTTATGTTATGTTATATTTCGGGTTTTACGCCTGCATCAGCACCATTTTGGGCTATATCGCCGGCGGGCAGTTTACCTAACAACACCTTTCCTGGGCAGGCTCCAGCGATTAACCAGTACTTGGGTGCACCAACCTCCGTAAGAAACTGCCAACTTTTTCATATAAATGTGACATGGTCTGAGCGGGGCTCGAACCCGTGACCATCAGTGATGAAATGTTACAGTGGTATAGGGGCCTACAAGTCAGCGACCTTAACCACTCGACCACGGAGGCGCGACAGCTATATAAGGTAAATCAATCCATTCATCCCTATTTCCGGGTTTAAGATAATTATATACTGTAACATAGAAGATTTAATTTGTACCAAAATAGTGTTTACCAACCCATTCACCCTTATTCTCCACTTTAGGATGATTCCATACTGCATAAGAAATGCAGGGGGTTGGTTTACCAACCTATTCACCCTTATTCTCCACTTTAGGATGATTCCATACTGCATAAGAAATGCAGGGGGTTTACCAACCCATTCACCCTTATTCTCCACTTTAGGATGATTCCATACTGCATAAGAAATGCAGGGGGTTTACCAACCCATTCACCCTTATTCTCCACTTTAGGATGATTCCATACTGCATAAGAAATGCAGGGGGTTTACCAACCCATTCACCCTTATTCTCCACTTTAGGATGATTCCATACTGCATAAGAAATGCAGGGGGTTTACCAACCCATTCACCCTTATTCTCCACTTTAGGATGATTCCATACTGCATAAGAAATGCAGGGGGTTTACCAACCCATTCACCCTTATTCTCCACTTTAGGATGATTCCATACTGCATAAGAAATGCAGGGGGTTTACCAACCCATTCACCCTTATTCTCCACTTTAGGATGATTCCATACTGCATAAGAAATGCAGGGGGTTTACCAACCCATTCACCCTTATTCTCCACTTTAGGATGATTCCATACTGCATAAGAAATGCAGGGGGTTTACCAACCCATTCACCCTTATTCTCCACTTTAGGATGATTCCATACTGCATAAGAAATGCAGGGGGTTTACCAACCCATTCACCCCTACACATAGTGCTTTATTACAGATACAGCTATAGACACCCGAGTAGAACCACATGCCCTTTACAAGATACATAAATGGAATCAACACCTCTTGTTGGATTTGAACATGTAACAGTGATGGCTAATTCATTTGAAGTCAATTTTTTTCTTTTGTTTGTTTACCGTCGCACCAACAGTTTGGGTCATATGGCGACTCTCCAGCTATTATTGGTGGAGGAAGACCCCACATGCCACTCTAAGCAGTATTTCAGGCACAGACCAGCACACAGAGAGAACCACCGACCTACTGCTTCTCGCTTGAAACGTTACTACTGGATTCAAACCTAAATTAAGTTTAAACATTATTTTATTTCAGTAGGTTACATGAAATCAAGAAATGACCATTTTACATATAATTTAACAGCAGTAGACTGAAATGGACAGATATGTAGTAGAGTGGTAACACGCTGGACTGGTAATCCAGGGATCGCAGGTTCGATCCCCCGTCTGACCCTAATAAAATTAACAGTCTTTCAGATGGGACGGTAAACCGAGGTCTCGTGTCGGTGCTTTACACCGTGCACGTAAAAGAACCAGAGGAGACTCTGGAATGGGTCTCTGTCTGTATCATTGCACTATCCTCCAAAATCTAAAATGACTAATCTCTTCAGGAGGCGTCGCTCATATGGGCAACCGGTAGCGACTATAAATAAACGTAAAACACTGAAATGGATTAGAACGAACGAAAACTTATATTAATTGTATACATACACCATCAGAATCGATTGCTGTAATGTTGAGCACGCTCACTGCTGTATCATGAAGCTCATCCACGTCCCGTATGTATGTTGTATCAAAAGTCAGAATACCCTTGTTACGAATTACATTAATTTGGACCTCTACCATGGCACGGTTCTCAGGCACAGCACTGTCATATGCAACTACATATAACTGAAACATACGGTAAACATACAGATTTTTTAAATATTCAAGAAAGGTGAAATCAAACAGTTACTATTACATGTACAATCGAACTTTGTTGCCTCGAACTCGATGGGTCCGTGAATAATGGTTCGAGTCATGGGAGGTTCGAATCAAGGATAGTTGTATGGGTTTACCCATAATATTGACAAATTAAATTGTGTATTGGTAGCTTACTGTTATATACTGGTTTATGATTGTATGATGGCATGATATTAGGTATTCCACAGTTGCCGGGTTCTTCGCTAAGTTACTTAACGTTAAGAATGGTAAGAATTGGTTTTGACATGGTTAATCAAGAATTGATGAAGAGATGATGATCGAGACAAAATCGGTTGTCTATATTGAAATGCCGTAAATTACGCGAGTGTACCTATCAAAAGAGATGTCAATCCAATCAATGAAAGGTGAGAAAACTTTTGTGCGACACGCGGACCTGGACACTCGGCCAATTGTGTTGGACCCAAAGATGTTAATTTAAGTAGTAGTTGATTTCATGGAACCAGAGATCTGGTTCGAGAGTTCCAGTCATCCGTGTTCAAATCATCGAAGGTAGAACAATATGCATTATATAGAGATTATCGCCGCAACCAGAACACATGTTCGAGCCAACGGTGGTGTTCTAGTCAACCGAGTTTGAGGCAACAAACTGTATTTGTAAACATTTAAAGATACATTCCTGTCCAATCAGATTGTCCCAATTTCTAAAAATATTGCTATCATACAATTCTATTCGTTACAAAATCGGTATACCACAAGTTTTACACAAATGCAAATCCATCCTTTTCAATATTTTCAATGTATCCTGGGCATACCGGTAACCGATGACGTAACTGGTAACCGATGACATAACCGGTAACCGATGACATAACCGGTAACCGATGACGTAACCGGTAACCGATGACATAACCGGTAACCGATGACGTAACCGGTAACCGATGACGTAAGCAATAACCTGTGTATTTGTATTTTGCAACTACTTCTAAATATTGTGCCATAACACTATACACTCTATTACATGGAGACCGGAACCTTAGCGATGATCTCAACTCACAATATGCATCTAATTATAGGAGAATACCTCTATAAGCTATATAGCTTTCAGTTCTAATCCTTTTTCATACAGGTATCATCGGGTATGTAAATATTTGTGTAAATTGTACATTTGTATATGTATCATTGTTTGAAATAAACTATGTTTAAACTATTTGTGTTTCAAATAATGCTTACTCTCAATTAAGCTTAATGATATTTTTATTTATTGTATGAAATATCAGTTAGTAAGAAATAAATCATAACTGAATGAATAACAAAGTGAAAGCAACAGCACTGGCCTCCATCTTTTATCTACACGGTGATACCCATGACCGATGATGATGTTAATTTCGCCTCTAGCAGTATCAATACATGCCATATATGGAAACCAAGTGACATCACACGAGTAGCAGGCACCTTACAATTATGTCAAATGCATCCGATATATAACAACTCTTATACGTGTATCTCGTCTTAAATAACAGGATTTACGATACAGATTGACCGTTATTTCTCACGTCCGAGTGCAATTGTCAGCTGCATATCATTAGTAAGGAAATTCATACGAAAATGGATACAAACAGGGCATAGAAGGAAATGCAATAGCAATGTAAATATTATTTGATATACTTACAACATAATCTAATAAAGTCAGAGGATCATGCTTCAAGTTCTGCTTAATGTAAATTTCTCCAGTTGTATTATCTACGTCGAAGAAGGTGCTACCTGGGTAGCCATATACAGATTCATACACAATCGTTCCTCTCAAATCTCCATCTGAGGCTTTCACGTTGCCAAAAACGAAGTTGACAGAGTTGACCTCATCAGTTTGCAAGTATACTATGTTGCCAGCATTGTCAAACACAGGGTTGGCTGCATCTATTCTAATACGCAGGATAATCTGGGTCACATCTGTCTGCTCAGGTCTGGCATTGTCAGATGCCACCACATTGATCTGTAGATAGGAAAACAATATTGCAAAACAGGTATATACATGAACTATGTAACATCTGTTTAAGGAATCAGGAGTTAACCCTTCTCCCTCATAGAAGCACCTCTTGACGCCATTACCAATACGACATACATTGACAATGTAGTAGCCAAACCAATGTTCATAAACCCTTTCCCTCATAGAAGCACCTCTTGACGCCATTACCAATATGACATATATTGACAATGTAGTAGCCAAACCAATGTTCATAAACCCTTTCCCTCATAGAAGCACCTCTTGACGCCATTACCAATACGACATATATTGACAATGTAGTAGCCAAACCAATGTTCATAAACCCTTTCCCTCATAGAAGCACCTCTTGACGCCATTACCAATACGACATATATTGACAATGTAGTAGCCAAACCAATGTTCATAAACCCTTTCCCTCATAGAAGCACCTCTTGACGCCATTACCAATACGACATATATTGACAATGTAGTAGCCAAACCAATGTTCATAACCCTTTCCCTCATAGAAGCACCTCTTGACGCCATTACCAATACGACATACATTGACAATGTAGTAGCCAAACCAATGTTCATAAACCCTTTCCCTCATAGAAGCACCTCTTGACGCCATTACCAATACGACATACATTGACAATGTAGTAGCCAAACCAATATTCATAAAACCTTTCCCTCATAGAAGCACCTCTTGATGCCATTACCAATACCACATACATTGACAATGTAGTAGCCAAACCAATGTTCATAATGCAGGCCAGAATCTCATGTAGTCCCAGTAATATCTATGGAGGTGGGATAGATATGGCGACTACTTATTCACTTGTTGATAGCTAAATGGCTATCATTTGTATGTAGATATAATAGTATATTAACCTAAATCTCTATGAGGGAAAGGGTTAATAGTTTCCATTGGGGTATGAACTACATTGAGATTGTTTAAAGTGCCTTCAGCCTCCATGGTAACATTAAACATACCCAATGTAGTTCATACCCCCATGGAAACTATTAACTCGCGATTCATTACTTATATTTACATTAATAATCAATTTAATGAGACAAAGACAAAATATCATACTTTCCAATTATAAGGTATTTAGTCCAAATTTGCGACATATCGTGTGGCGGGGATATGATAATTAGATCATCATTAAAACAGCGTAAACTGTAAGACATGCCTTTTCCCGCGATGAATGCTGCCTAACACTGCAAGTGCACATGTCAGCTGCATATCATTAGTTGGAAACCCTCGTACGAAATTGTATACAATCAGGGCACATACGTTCATCGAAGGAAATGCAATAGCAATGTAAATATAGCCACATAAAGATGTCCCTTCCAGTACATAGAGACTTACAATATATTCCGACATCAGTGGTTGTAGAGACTTAATCAGACGTAATTTTCCATTGTTAGTGTCCAGGCTGAAGTACTCGTACACATCAGCTGTGTTAGTTCCAAACCGATAAGATACTCTGTCCTACAAAGCATAAGTTCAGAAAATAAAAGTTTAGCTTCAGCTCTACATTGATAGAGGGTAGACTGGTACTACAATCAACTTGTGTTATACCTTTATTTATCATCACTACCGGTTACCCATATGAGCGGCGCCTCCTGAAGAGATTAGTCATTTTAGATTTTTGGAGGATAGTGTAAATATCCAGACAGCGACCCATTCCAGAGTCTCCTCTGGTTCTTTTATGTGCATGGTGTACAGCACCGACACAAGACCTCGGTTTAAAGTCCCATCTGAAAGACTGTTAATTCTAATCACAACCAACTTGGTTACCTTTTATAAATAAAGAATTTGTGGAAGTCGTGATAGTGCAGTGGAAGCGCGATGTACGAAATGCCCAGAGTTCGAGCCCCGCTGGAGCCATTATGATTGTGCCCTTAGGCCCGTAGGTCATTATTATACTACCGTAACTCTCCAGCTATTATGGTGGAGGAAGACCCCGGTGGTGCCCGTCTCATCAGTATTTCAGGCTTGGATGGGCATCATGGTAGAACCACTGACCTTTCTGCAAGCCAGCTGGATACCATACTTGTATAAATGAATTTGACACCCACAGTGGGCAACGCATTTATTACAAAACTTTACTACTAAGATAACAAACTCGGATTTACACATTGAATCGGTTTTTTTTAAAGAAAATATTTAGGAAAATGTCACCGCAGTAGAAATTGCTTACCCCGTCGGCATCAATCGCTGATATTATAGCAGGGACCGTCTGAACAGGATCACGCCATTCCATATCCCTGATGTATGGATGCTCATCAAATAATGGCTTATTCTCATTCCGAATCATTTCAATGGTAAGAATGGCATTGGTCGTCATACTTGAAAGCTTAGAGTCGAATATCATGACCTCAAGCTGCAATACAATGAAAACCAGAATCAAGTTGTACAGTCGCATGTTCGCATTTAAGGGAGGCCCATAGCTATTATTTGCTAGAACTTGTGGCAACATTTTTGTTTGTTTGTTTGTTTGTTTTGGGGTTCTATCGTCATACAAACAGCTTGGCTATTTGGCTACTCTCCAGCTATTATTGGTGGAGGAAGACCCCGGGTGCCCCTCCGAGCTGTATTTTTAGGCACGGACTGGTATCCCGGTAGAACCTCTGACCTTCCGCAAGACAGCTGGACGGCTTCATCACTTGAAGGCAATGCTATATCTAGACAGCATACGTGAAATTCTGTAATAATATCAGATATAAGTTTAAGCTTTATTTATTTTAACGATTGCGAAACAAGTTTCAACAACTTATATTAAAGTGTAAATGTGGTCATTCTTGTGGGAGGAAACCGGAGTACCTGGAGGAAACCGGAGTACCTGGAGAAAACACACCTGTCCGATCTGGCAACCATCGTACCATCTCACATACTTCCCGGTCCGAGGATTGAACCCTGGTTGCATTGGTGAGAAGTGAACGTGCTAACCACTGCGCTAATCGGACAGCCAAATACAGTACGGCAATAGTAGGCTTTTAACATATCAAACACAGCGCATAAATAACATATCATTCATTACCCATGGCTTGATTGGTGTCATGGCTAAGAATTTGTTTAGCTTTTTAGCTACTATTAACTCATAGCATGCAGCTATTGCAAAGGAAAATTAAGGCTGTCCGATTAGCGCAGTGGTTAGCGCGCTCGCTTCTCACCAATGCAACCAGGGTTCGATCCTCGGACCGGGAAATATGTGAGATGGTACGGTGGTTGCCTCGGGGCCAGACCTTGTTTAAGTGCATGTTTGGCTAGTGCAAGTTGAAGAAATTTCAAAGAGGTACTTTCTTTTCTAAAGCGTAATTATGGAAAATCATTAGACTCTAAAACATTATTTAAAAAAAGTAATATTTTTTTCATTTTTCAAAATAAATATTTTTTAACACTCGCTTACAAGACCGGAAGCCATTTTGAGGCCATTTTGAGGCAGAAGTGAAATAGAGTGTGAAGTGAAATAGAGTGTGAAGTGAAATAGAGTGTGAAGTGAAATAGTGTGAAGTGAAATAGAGTGTGAAGTGAAATAAGAGTGTGAAGTGAAATAGAGTGTGAAGTGAAATAGAGTGTGAAGTGAAATAAGTGAAATAGAGTGTGAAGTGAAATAGAGTGTGAAGTGAAATAGAGTGTGAAGTGAAATAGAGTGTGAAGTATAGAGTGTGAAGTGAAATAGTGTGAAGTGAAATAGAGTGTGAAGTGAAATAGAGTGTGAAGTGAAATAGTGTGAAGTAATAGAGTGTGAAGTGAAATAGAGTGTGAAGTGAAATAAGAGTGTGAATGAAATAGAGTGTGAAGTGAAATAGGTGAAGTGAAATAGAGTGTGAAGTGAAATATGTGAAGTGAAATAGAGTGTGAAGTGAAATAGAGTGTGAAGTGAAATAGAGTGTGTAGTGAAATAGAGTGTGTAGTGAAATAGAGTGTGAAGTGAAATAGAGTGTGAAGTGAAATAGAGTGTGAAGTGAAATAGTGTGAACTGAAATAAGAGTGTGAAGTGAAATAGAGTGTGAAGTGAAATAGAGTGTGAAGTGAAATAGTGTGAAGTGAAATAGTGTGAAGTGAAATAAGAGTGTGAAGAGAATTTGGGGTGTGAAACATAATGAGGCATGAAAATGGAAAATATGATCATACAAATCATCCAAACACATACATTATAGTAGAGTTCATCTCCCTGCTTTAGGTCTGACGATATGGTGATCTCTCCACTAAGCTGATCGATCTGGAAATATCCTGGACCATAGCCATCTCCAACAATATAATACAACAATTGGCTCTGTAAATAATACAATTGAATAGTTTAGTTTTAACCCATTCAACACCAAGTAACTCACATGGACTGGTCCATGATATTCTTAGACCAATAAATGAATAAGAAAATTACATTCGGACCAGTTCATTTATCAAGATGGGTAATTTTGTCTAAAATTAGTAATACTACTTGCAAAAAGTGCAGATCCTGATGAGACGGCTCGTCACGAGCCGGCTCATCTGGATCTACACTTTTTGTAAGCTTATATAGAGGTCTGTGGTGTTGAAAGGGTTAATTTGTAATTTGAATATAAAAGTAATGTTGATGAAACTTGTTGCCCAACACATTTGCTTCGAGATGTTATTCTTACAGTGTTCAAGTATAAGCATAGCATTGCAGTTGTATCATTATTATATCATTATTATATCATTATATTTGTAAATGTATTGTTTATAAACAAGTACCCAGTCAGTATCTATTGGAAACATATACAGTACCCAGTCAATATCTATTGGAAACATATACAGTATCCAGTCAGTATCTATTGGAAACATATACAGTATCCAGTCAATATATATTGGAAACATATACAGTATCCAGTCAATACCTATTGGAAACATATACAGTACCCAGTCAGTATCTATTGGAAACATATACAGTACCCAGTCAGTATCTATTGCAAACATATACAGTACCCAGTCAGTATCTATTGGAAACATATACAGTACCCAGTCAGTATATATTGCAAACATATACAGTACCCAGTCAGTATATATTGCAAACATATACAGTATCCAGTCAATACCTATTGGAAACATATACAGTACCCAGTCAGTATCTATTGGAAACATATACAGTACCCAGTCAGTATCTATTGGAAACATATACAGTACCCAGTCAGTATATATTGCAAACATATACAGTACCCAGTCAGTATATATTGGAAACATATACAGTACCCAGTCAGTATATATTGGAAACATATACAGTACCCAGTCAGTATCTATTGGAAACATATATGGTACCCAGTCAGTATCTACATGTATGGGAAACCAAATATGCTAGCATATTAGCAATTACTGGAAACCAAACATGGTACCACTATGGAAACAAATATGGTATAAAGTCTGTATTATTTGGAAACAAATATGGAACAAAGTCTGTATTATTTGGAAACAAATATGGAACAAAGTCTGTATTATTTGGAAACAAATATGGAACAAAGTCTGTATTATTTGGAAACAAATATGGAACAAAGTCTGTATTATTTGGAAACAAATAAGGAACAAAGTCTGTACTATTTGGAAATCAAGAATGATACAAAGTCGGTACTATTTGGAAATCAAGAATGATACAAAGTCTGTACTATTTGGAAATCAAGAATGATACAAAGTCGGTACTATTTGGAAATCAAGAATGATACAAAGTTGGTACTATTTGAAAATCAAGAATGATACAAAGTCGGTACTATTTGGAAATCAAGAATGATACAAAGTTGGTACTATTTGGAAATCAAGAATGATACAATTGGTACTATTTGGAAATCAAGAATGATAGTACCCGGTATGACTAGCATAGTTAGATCCTTTGAAAACGATATTTTACAATTTAATAGTTCACAGGATACATAAATACCTCTGTCAAATTGTACATAAAGTCTGCCTGTAACTAAATGCCTGCAATTCGCATTCTCCCAATGGTCAACATAATTCATTATCTTAATCAAAATCATTCAACATACAGTCAAACCCGTGTTAGCGGTCACAGCCAGTTTCCAGATTCCCATTATGTTGTTTTATTATACATTTGACCTCTATTAAGCAGTCACCTGTGCTAAGCAGCCAGTTTCTGTGATTCCTTTGGCTGGCTGCTTAAGACAGGTTTGACTGTATAGCTGAATCTCAAAGAAATTGGCAGTGAATCACCGATTCAGTGTTCGTTTGTTTATTACTGTATTAATATTGATTTCAAGGATTATGTTAATTATCTGTGGTCCAAATTAACATGGCTAAGTTCATTATACAGCAACTAATGGCAGTGACATTATGTATTCATTACACCAGACAAGATTTGAAACGTTGACATTTTCAGGTTTAGTTTATACAAATTTATTTTAGCTTGATTGCGAAACAAGTTATGTCAACTTATATTAATCACTCTCGAGACCTCATTCCTGATGGAATCCATCGCCACGAGGGAGAGAGAAGAGGCAACGTGGAATTTAAATGCCTTGCCTAAGGGCACAATCGTAACGGCTCCAGCGGGGCTCGAACTCCGGACCTTTCGCACCTGAAGCGAACGCGCATCCACTGCGCTATCACGACTTTCAGGTGATAATGGAAGTCGTGAGATTTGAAAACTTTCGCCAAATGTGCGCTGATTGTAGTAACAATCTGATTGTAGTAACAATCAGGCACGCGAAATTACTCTGTAAATGTTATACAGATTTCATTACACCGGGGGAGTGGCTAATTTAACATAGCTTCTAATTGGGGATGTTTTGATACCATATTACATACAAATATACGCAGCTGTAAGTAGCAATATATTTGCACTTAATTCTCTTTCAAATATAGTCAACATATAAATTATGGTAGTCTACAATACTAACTCCAGGTAACAGATCAAAATCAATTCCGGACACTTTGAAGACGCTTCCAGTTGTAGGTCTGTTCTCAGTTATAGTGATGTTTTGGGGCAGGTTAGTCAATGTTGGAAACTGATTGCGGTCAACATAGACAGTCATTGAAGCGGTCGTATACTGTGTGAAGATGGACCTAGAGTCGCTGGCTTCAATTTTGAACTGAAACAGGAAGAAAAGAAATATACACAATTTAACTCTTTGCATGCTAGTGGTGGACAATCAAATATGTCATGGAATTTCGTTAGAATTGTTATGTTATATTTCGGGTTTTACGCCTGCATCAGCACCATTTTGGGCTATATCGCCGGCGGGCAGTTTACCTAACAACACCTTTCCTGGGCAGGCTCCAGCGGTTAACCAGTACTTGGGTGCACCAACCTCCGTAAGAAACTCGTTAGAATTGTGTCATCCGAAACAATTATTGAATTATTTAAAGCCTTTCTTTTATCCACCATGCATATAGTTAAGCACTGGGGAAAAAGAGGATGTTAACACAAATGCAAACAAAATAAATATACACTAAAATATGTGTGTATGAATACACATGATTCCCATTGGGAGGTGGGCTCTCAGATCTGTGAGCTTGTTGAAAATTCTGAAGGAAAATAAGTTTAGTGGGTGGGGACAGTGAGAGTACAGAATATCCCATGTTTAATGGGTGGGGAAGTGGGTTGGGTATGCATGATCCCATGTTTAATGGGTGGGGAAGTGGGTTGGGTATGCATGACCCAATGTTTAATGGGTGGGGACAGTGGGGCTTACTCATGACCTAATGTTTAATGGGTGGTTGAGTGGGTGATATGCATGACCCCATATTTAATGGGTGGGAAGTGGGGGGGTATGCATGACCCCATGCTTAATGGGTGGGGGAATGGGGGGGTAGCATGACCCCATATTTAATGGGTGGGGATGTGGGGGTATGCATGACCCCATATTTAATGGGTGGGGATGTGGGGGTATGCATGACCCCATGTTTAATGGGTGGGGATGTGGGGGGTATGCATGACCCCATGTTTAATGGGTGGGGATGTGGGGGGTATGCATGACCCCATGCATAATGGGTGGGGATGTGGTGGGAATGCATGACCCCATGCTTAATGGGTGGGGATGTGGGGGGTATGCATGACCCCATGCATAATGGGTGGGGATGTGGTGGAATGCATGACCCCATGCTTAATGGGTGGGGATGTGGTGGGAATGCATGACCCCATGTTTAATAGGCGAGGACAGTGGGGGTGGGTACCCTTCATACAATGTTTAATGGGTGGAGACAGCGGGAGGGTACCAATGACCCAATGTTTAATTGGTGGGGGGGGGGGCGCAGAGTGGGGGAGGGGTACCAATTAATGGGTGTGGAGAGTGAAGTGCACCCATGACCCCACAATGTTTTATAAGAGGGGACAGTGGGGAGTACACCTGACCCAAACATTGGATGATGGGTACAGATTATACTGTCTTACATCTTACGCTACCCACTTTCGTATGGCGGCAGACATATCATATTCAGCTGAATTAAAGGTATTCGCCACATACGTATAATACAGCTGAATTAAAGGTACTCACCACATACGTATAATACAGCTGAATTAAAGGTACTCACCACATATGTATAATACAGCTGAATTAAAGGTACTCACCACATACGTATAATACAGCTGAATTAAAGGTACTCACCACATACGTATAATACAGCTGAATTAAAGGTACTCACCACATACGTATAATACAGCTGAATTAAAGGTACTCACCACATACGTATAATACAGCTGAATTAAAGGTACTCACCACATACGTATAATACAGCTGAATTAAAGGTACTCACCACATACGTATAATACAGCTGAATTAAAGGTACTCACCACATACGTATAATACAGCTGAATTAACGGTACTCACCACACGTATAATACAGCTGAATTAAAGGTACTCACCACATACGTATAATACAGCTGAATTAACGGTACTCACCAGATACGTATAATACAGCTGAATTAAAGGTACTCACCACATACGTATAATACAGCTGAATTAACGGTACTCACCAGACACGTATAATACAGCTGAATTAACGGTACTCACCAGACACGTATAATACAGCTGAATTAAAGGTACTCACCACATACGTATAATACAGCTGAATTAAAGGTACTCACCACATACGTATAATACAGCTGAATTAAAGGTACTCACCACATACGTATCATTGAACTTATTTTCAGCTAAGGTTTTCTTGATGACGAGGACTCCTGTGAGTGGTTCAACAAAGAAATACTCCTTGGCCAATGGTGAATCTATGATGCGGTACGATACGATATCCTGAAATCAACACATGTTTTGAAAATATTAGATAGGGATAATAACTCCAGGTTAAGAGTATTTAAATTTATTGATGTACACAAGCTACCATGTGTGGCTACTATATCCTATAGCACGACAAAATAAATAGGCCATTATTAGTCCAAAGAATATCACTAAAATTTGGGCCAAAACGTTATGGTACTGGTTGGCGAATGTTTGGACGGGGCGACCCATTTTCCCGTCCAACCTCGCAAATGCTTCATATTGCAGCTGCACATGCGATTTCGGTTCTCGAACATTCCTGTGAATGTTTGCAATTGACAAAACTCTTAAGATTTTTAAGACTGGGGAGTTAAACATATTAAATTTGAAGTTTAAATTCTCTGTAGACTTCTGGATATGGGGAAAACAGTGGCATGCTAAAACTCTTTATTGTTTAGGAGAGGTGACTAATTTTCTGTCATATAAATCAATGTTGCGTCAGTCTCCGAAACATCCCAGGCAACCCTTGCCGATGAATAGCAAGTCCACATATCTTGTTCCCCCCCCCTAAGAGCCAAAATACAAATATAATACAATAATACAAATTAAATAAACATACGCCATCGGGATCTATAGCATTTACACGGAAGATCTCCTGGAATATCTGCTGGTATTCGTTCACTCGCGTCGAATAGCTCTGCGGATTGCTGAAGGTAATCTTATCGTCATTTCTCAATACATTAATGTTGACAACAACCGTCGCTCTATTGTTGGGGAAGAATGTGTCATAAGCCTCTATTTCCATCTGTAAATGTTACAAAACTCCAATCAGAACATAGTCAAATATATATTCAACGCTTCGCACGCTAGCGGTGAAAATAACAGTAAAAAATGTGATGGAATTTCATTAGAATCATTATTGTGCCGTAGCTACACAATTCTAATGAAATTCCAGGCCTGGAGGTTATGAAACTTTTCTCTAATCTCAATCTCGAGCTCCTGATTGGTTGATCCAAGAGCAAATAACCAATCAAATTTCATGAGCTTGAGTTTGAGATCTGAGAAAAGTTTTATAACCTCAGGCCCTGGTCATATTATCAGAGTTTTCAGCTACAAATAAGAAAAATACATTAATGAATTGTCGTCTGCTGCAATTATTTGAACTATTTATAGCCATTAACATACCCAGCATGCAAAGAACTAAAGCCCAATTAGTGTTTTCCTTAGATGGCCTTCCATATTTAAATGTCACTAAGAGGTTGATAATATGTGTGTTTTACGTTTATTTATCGTCGCTACCGGTTGCCCATATGAGCGACGCCTCCTGAAAGAGATTAGTCATTTTAGATTTTTGGAGGATAGTGCAATGATACAGACAGAGACCCATTCCAGAGTCTCCTCTGGTTCTTTTACTTGCACGGTGTAAAGCACCGACACAAGACCTCGGTTTAACGTCCCATCTGAAAGACTGTTAATTTTATTAGGGTCAGACGGGGTATCGAACCTGCAACCCCTGGATTACCAGTCCAGCGTGTTACCACTGGACTACAGATCCATTTCTTATCCGTTGATAATAAATCATGATTGCTGTTATTATTGGTATATCTGCTCACAAATGAACTAGTGCGGAAAATTATTAATTGTAACCCTCACTTTATATAAAATATTTTGACTATTAATCGCAACTAAAGTCGCTTTTGCACACAGAATAGAGCCAGATCAGACGGCACAGAACTTGCCATCTGGATCAGGCTCTATGATGTCTACTATTCGGATAGTTCAGCTAAATGACTTGCCTGAATAGCAAACTAAAGTCGCTTTTGCACACAGAATAGAGCCAGATCAGATGGCACAGAACTTGCCATCTGGATCAGGCTCTATGATGTCTACTATTCGGATAGTTCAGCTAAAAGACTTGCCTGAATAGCAAACTAAAGTCGCTTTTGCACACAGAATAGAGCCAGATCAGACGGCACAGAACTTGCCATCTGGATCAGGCTCTATGATGTCTACTATTCGGATAGTTCAGCTAAAAGACTTGCTTGAATAGCAACCAACTTAGATCCTGATCAGATGCGGTGCTATGCCACGACTGATCTGGATCTATGTTGTTTGTACATTTCGTCCAATATATTCGGCAGGATAAAGGTTAAAGCGACACTATATTGTAGGTGAAAATAAAATATCTACAAACTGTAATTTCCTATTAGATCTATATTGCATTTTCCCCTCAGATATTTGCAACAGAAACTGAGTATTTTAACTGATAAACAAATTATATACATTTGTTGACATAACAAATTTATAGAACAAGTTCTAAAACAATGCACTACACAGCATATGTATCATGCATAAAGACATGCTATCAAGGAAATACCTAGTTTCACATTTGCGACTTTTACATTGCCTACAGGCATTGCATACTATGAACATCAGCTACAATCAATATCTGTTGGCATTTCGATTCTGTCTGCTTTCTTGTGAATGACCAATGTCTGTGTCCCCCTAGCGATCCAGTTTTTATTGCATTTTTCGCATTTATATAATTTTCAGGAACTGTCAAAATTAATCTTAATCTGTGTGTACATGCGTAAGCCTAGCTATGCGCCTGGTCTAAACCACTTTTACTGATGAAAAATAATTGTTCAAACGATGATTTCGCTACAATTAATACTTTTAGAGTTATTACTTCATCACCAGTATTATCCAAGATGGCTGCCGAAAGGTTAAAAGATCGTTCTTTTATTAAAATAACACAAATTCAAAACATCCTATCACTAAACACGGTCGGATTTTGGCAACATTTGGTAGGAATGATCGATGTACAATGCTCCTTCAAAGTTGTTAAAATGGTGATCCCGGGGTAAACAATTAGTCATGTGAGCGATACAGACAGGCCATCATGGCCTTCTTGTTATTTACGCAGTCTGAGCTTGAAAATGAATACACTATATAGAGTTGTTTATAAAATGTTATGAACGATACCAGGATACCTATTTTCATTTGCATGTAGGTAAGTACTTGTGGACAAGAAAGTTTAGAAAGCTAATCATTTGCATGTAGGTAAGTACTTGTGGACAAGAAAGTTTAGAAAGCTAATCATTTGCATGTAGGTAAGTACTTGTGGACAAGAAAGTTTAGAAAGCTGATCATTTGCATGTAGGTAAGTACTTGTGGACAAGAACGTTTAGAAAGCTGATCATTTGTATGTAGGTAAGTACTTGTGGACAAGAAAGTTTAGAAAGCTGATCATATGCATGTAGGTAAGTACTTGTGGACAAGAAAGTTTAGAAAGCTGATCATTTGCATGTAGGTAAGTACTTGTGGACAAGAAAGTTTAGAAAGCTAATCATTTGCATGTAGGTAAGTACTTGTGGACAAGAAAGTTAATCATTTGCATGTAGGTAAGTACTTGTGGACAAGAAAGTTTAGAAAGCTGATCATATGCATGTAGGTAAGTACTTGTGGACAAGAAAGTTTAGAAAGCTAATCATTTGCATGTAGGTAAGTACTTGTGGACAAGAAAGTTAATCATTTGTATGTAGGTAAGTACTTGTGGACAAGAAAGTTAATCATTTGTATGTAGGTAAGTACTTGTGGACAAGAAAGTTTAGAAAGCTAATCATTTGCATGTAGGTAAGTACTTGTGGACAAGAAAGCTAATCATTTGCATGTAGGTAAGTACTTGTGGACAAGAAAGCTAATCATTTGCATGTAGGTAAGTACTTGTGGACAAGAAAGCTAATCATTTGCATGTAGGTAAGTACTTGTGGACAAGAAAGTTTAGAAAGCTGATCATTTGTATGTAGGTAAGTACTTGTGGACAAGAAAGCTAATCATTTGCATGTAGGTAAGTACTTGTCGACAAGAAAGCTAATCATTTGCATGTAGGTAAGTACTTGTGGACAAGAAAGTTAATCATTTGCATGTAGGTAAGTAAGTACTTGTGGAGAAGAAAGTTTAGAAAGCTAATCGTGTTTCACAGAGAATGTTCAATGGTGCGTCTCCAAATAAGATAAGATAATTGTTTATTATAGTGACTTGTGTTTTCCAACATATTTACAACATATATTCAATATAATGTAAAATTTTAACACCCAGCCAGACGGGCCTATAAGTCACCTTATGTTAACAGTTTTAAATAGCGGGAATATGCATCATTGAACGTAGAATATTATTTACATACTTATTACTGAGATAATTACTAAACTAATTACTGAGATAATTATACCTAAAGGTAATCAATTACAAATAACCAGAGATCATATAGGAATACTAGTAGTTTATGTAGATATACTAAGTAGATAATTATGCATTCTATGACGGCACTTCATATTTAGCAGGGTTCCCGATGTCGGTCGCCAATGTCGCCAATTGCGACAAAAAACAAATATTGGCGCTAAATTTTGTGAATTGGCGAAAATATTTGGCGCAACTTTTTTTTCCAGCACACGTTTTGTCAAATACCTGGCTTCAAATATTTATTTGTGAACTATATGGCTCTTAGTTGGCACCAAGTTTTTTTAATCGGCTCCATTGTTTTTCAATTGGTGACAGAAGTGGCGCAGACAAACATTCAGACAGAGGGATCCCTGCTTAGGATAAGATAAGCGAGGTATCTGTTAGAAATGAAGCTTACCCGGAAGAGCGTATCACTGATCGACTTTAAATCCTTGCTTACATACAGAAATCCATTACTGGGCACTACTCGGAAGAATGCCATGGCGCTTCTATCACCCACAGCAGAATATGCGATGTTCTACAATATAACACATGATAAATTGTTATTGAGGTTTAAAGTTGATTAACATTAATGACGTTAAACAAGTGAGTGAGTGAGTGAGTGAGTGAGTGAGTATTTGGTTTAACAGCGCTTCAGCACAGTTCAGGCTATATCGCGCTGGGTTAAGTATATTGTATACAAGATAGTTAAAAATATATGTAGATAAAATACATATATATAGTAAAATTGTAATGACCGTTAAAACAAAGGTATATAATGGTGATGAATTGAGATGTAGTTCTATTTCATACATTTGGCTGTAATATACCAATCATACGCAATGGATAAACTGTGAATTTGCCTACTCAACCGTCATAGAGGTTATTGGTAATTATTACGTGTTGTATACACTACGTTGTTCCGATCTTTATCATAGCTTGTTTGACTACTAATGTGTCAATGTCAATAGGCATTGGCGTCGAGAGGCGCTTCTAAGGGGGAAAGCGCTAAGTGTTGCAACAAAGTATGAAAGAAGAACTTCTGTGGTTTATTTACAAACGTACATGTACATACTGATTTATCTTACCTCTCTTCTATCATTATCAGTTGCAACTACTGATATAACAAACTCATCTATCAATCGCTTGTCATCTATCGTGACATTGACTTCCCTTGCTACGAAGATTGGACTAGCCCGATCACGGTCCACGTTAATAGTAACAGAGATGTAATCATACAAGGGCGGGTAACCCATATCATCAGCTACAACAGTGAACTGTAAAAGGAGAAAAAATCATTGTTGTATGTATGTTTACTATGTTGTCGGACGAATCGGAGAAATATTTAGAATTGTAACAAATATTTTCCATCATGCATTTTGATTATGGGAATCATTTACGTGTTGTTTGTTTGTAGTTGCTACCGGTTACCCATATGAGCATTGCCTACTGAAGAGTTCATTTTAGATTTTGGAGGATAGTGCAATGATACAGACAGAGACCCATTCCAGAGTCTTCTACGGTTCTTTTACGTGCACGGTGTAGAGCACTTTTACACCAACGGTGTAAAGCACATTCACACCGACACAAGATCTTGGTTTAAAGTCACAATAGACAGCCTGTTGATATTATTAGGGTCAGACAGGGGTGTTAACCACTTGACCCACTGCACTACTGACCAGTCTGTATGGGGATCATAGAGATTAATGTTGAATGTATAATGCCTAAAATTAGCTTCGTCTATTAGAGGTAGTACCGCCTACTTGCCATTTGTATATACCGTATATATTTATTTTATTTTTTTCTATACAAATTTATTTTAGCTCAATTGCGAAACAAGTTCTTACAACTTATATTAATCACTCTCGAGACCTTATTGCTGATGGAATCCATCGCCACGAGGGAGAGAGAAGAGGCAACGTGGAATCTAAATGCCTTGCCTAAGGGCACAATCGTAATGGCTCCAGCGGGGTTCAAACTCCAGACCTTTCGCACCTGAAGCGCACACTCTACCACTGCGCTATCACGACTTCCACTTATCTTAATATGGCAATTGTTGGACAGACAGACAGACAGACAGACAGACAGACAGACAGACAGACAGACAGACAGACAGACAGACAGACAGACAGACAGACAGACAGACAGACAGACAGACAGACAGACAGACAGACAGACAGAAAAATACGAACACAAAACGTTACATCGCGCCTTCAGCTAATAGGTTCCAAAATGCTGGTACCGGTACGTGTTTTACTTACCATATAAACGTCACTAATTAAAACACTGGGTTGGAGCTTGGCAGCCACAGATATGAGGCCAGATTTCCGATCCAAATCAAAGTACTTGGTTGTTCCATTGCTGTATGTGTTGTCTTGTATGTAGTAAACAATGGCATCCTGAAGCAACAAACAAAAACTTTACAGTAAAATAGGCTTATTAGAAACACTGATATAACGAACATTGGATACAAGGAATGAGAGACATCGGTCAGTTACTGCCCCTGAATACTCTCTAAAAGTAGATCCTATATAGTGTTTTCCTCTGTTTTTATCATTGTTTCCTTTGCACAACATGCTAGCAATTTTATTCCACTATCACTTCTTATGAGATTTAAATTACTATATCTCGACATATCTCATACAGTATATGCAATCGGTACTTATTTGTAAAGGACTGTCTTCAGTTAATTAACATGATTTGGATATAATCACATTTATCATACCACAACATCTGGTTAGGGAACAACAGTAAAAACAAAGGATTCTAACTAAAAGGAACTATTCACATTTTGGAATAAATCATACTTTATCTGCCAAGGAAGGTAATAGAAAATTACAGATGTCTCTCATTAAATAAAAGTGACCTCAGTCAACCTGTATTTAGAAGCCAGTTACCTGGTTCATAGTAAAGACAATTTGTTCAACAAGTAACCGCTATTAAGCAACCACCTTTGTTAAGGATCCAATTTTTGTCACTCCCTTGGCTGGCTGTTTAACCCTTTCCCTGATAGAAGCACCTCTTGACGCCTTTACCAATACGACATACATTCACAATGTAGTAGCCAAACCAATGTTCATAATAAAGGCCAGAATCTCATGTAGTCCCAGTAATATCTATCGAGATGGGATAGATATGGCGACTACGTATCCACTGCATGATAGCTAAATGGCTGTCGTTTGTATGGAGATATAATAGTATATTAACCTAAATCTCTATGTAGTCCCAGTAATATCTATGGAGGTGGGATAGATATGGCGACTACTTATCCACTGCATGATAGCTAAATGGCTATCGTTTGTATGGAGATATACAATGTAATAGTATATTAACCTAAATCTCTATGTAGTCCCAGTAATATCTATGGAGATGGGATAGATATGGCGACTACTTATCCACTGCATGATAGCTAAATGGCTGTCGTTTGTATTGAGATATAATAGTATATTAACCTAAATCTCTATGAAGGAAAGGGTTAAGACATGTTTGACTGTATGTACAGGTTGCACATTAAAATAAACAATCCATGTATCCATAAGGAGCTGATTTTACATCACCAAATGATAATTTCTCTGTGAGTATAGTGTTTGATCATTTTAGTGTTACATGTACTGTCATGTGTCCCGCACCCAATTCTGACCTACTGTATACGTGGATAACTTTGCGGCTCGAAATGTTCGCGAATGTGAAATTTATGATATTTCGCGGGTGGAAATGTTCGCGGTAGGACTATTTCTTGTTAATCATAATATTTGCACATCATGAAAGTCATGTTACGGGAAATTAGTGCATCATGAAATTGATATTTGTATTTGCTGTATTTGCCGTGATTTACCATAGCTTGTAATGTTATTGTAGGTTATTGCTCACATTTTCGCGAAAAGTCAATTTGTGAAAATCGCGAACATTTCCACATCGTGAACATAACCACTTGTACAGTATGATCTCTTGTGAACATCAGTACCTCCCGATTCCTATCCTTGCAGGCCAGGCAATCGGTAACAATTTTTTAACTAGCTGGAGGTTCACCAACCAGCCATAGCAGAATGAGCATCTGATGAGGTTCGAACCTTCAGTCCTCCAGCTCCGGAGGCAGACTGTAGACGGTACAATACATATGCCTAAACCTTACTTGTACATGTTTATAAAATTATAAAATCTGAGCATATTTTTGTATGGATATAGCTATTGATATGCATCGGTTTCAAATTCGGATCGGTAAAGTCTACATCCATTATGTCGAATTCCGTCAGACTGAATCAAAATACTTCAACATAACCATAGTTTGACTTAAAGAAATTCAATATACACGGAGCCAGTTATATGTAAATGATAGTGTCTGAAACGGGACTTTGATCCGACTTTGAGATAATTGGAGAATTCGACATTATGTGGACTGTAATTATAAATCAAAATCAATCCATCTAAATGGTGAGTTTTAACAATCAATTTAGTACTAATAAATTACTACATCTAACTTACAAGTTATTACATCTAAGTACTAAATAGTTAGTAGATTTCCACCTGAAAAGACTAGTACTAGATGTTAGTTAAAATTTATGTTGCAAACGTGCAATGCTGATAAAATACAGCCAATAGTAAATCGTGGTTTTATTTATTTTAGCTATAAACAAACATAAAAGAGACAACAACAACTGTGGTCGCCAGATCAAACAGGTGGGTTTTCTCCGGGTACTCCGGTTTCCTCCCACACGATTGACCACATTTACGCCTTCGCAAACTAACAACAAAAAACCGCCCCCACCTAGATCATGTCTAACAATTTTAATTAGTTTGATATCTACTTACACCATCAGCATCATTTGCCACAAGTTGATTAATGATAAATCCGATCTCTTCCGTCTCGAAAACAGTGTACGAAACAAAGCTCTCTGTGAAAACTGGTGGACTCGGATTGCGTGTCACCGAGATGAGCAACATTACTATTATACTGTTGTCTTGTCGTTCACTATCGTATGCTTTAACGAAGAACTGTAAACACAAAACATGTATATCCTTATAAGACAATAAATCTACAACATGCACCTAACAAGACATGCTATTGCAACATAATTGTGTGTGTACAACTAACATACCGGTACATGTACATCATTAATTGATACATTGATGATTTATGATTTCAATTGTTAGATAGTACCGTTCACTGTATATATGGATTTACACTCGATGACTTAGAGGACTAAATTCTAGTCGATGAAGTTGATGATGATTTCAATTGTTAGATAGTACCGTTCACTGTATATATGGATTTACATTAAATCAAATTTATAAAACAAACAGACTTTATATATAATTTTTAAAAAATCAACTTTTTTCTTCAAAATTTGTTTTTGTTTGTTTGTCATCTATAAGTCGACCTAGTACTGTCATTACATTTCTGGATGAGAAAAAGGTCGACTTATGGCCTTATGACTTACAGTACTTGGATTGTTCCTACTAATCCATCAAGGAGGGCCAAGAAATGCAGATCCACTTCAGCCGATACATTACACTAACGACTAGATGATTAGAATATTACGATTAACGTCTTGTGTATATCTATTTTTTCAATAATAATTGATTCAGATATTTAACCATTTACTCCACAACGTAAGAGACCAATTACTCATTATATCTCTATACTGCTGATAAGCAATAGGTTCACTGTACTACATACTCAATATCTATGGGGAATAGATAACAGATTAACCCTTTATTCCACAACATAAGAGGCCAATTACTCATTATATCTCAATACTGCTGATAAGCCATTGGCACACTGTACTACATACTCAATAATCAATAGCTATGGGATAGATACAGGTAGCTATCTGTCATCTGTACATCCATCTGTACATAACCTGTCCTTACATCTAGCCAACAGATACTCTTCAAATGTACATAACAAACACATCAATACATCTAGCCTACAGATACTCTTCAAAGGTAAATAACCCATCCAAACATCTAGCCTACAGATACTCTTCAAATGTACATAACCCATCCACACATCTAGCCTACAGATACTCTTCAACTGTACATAACCCATCCAAACATCTAGTCTACAGATACTCTTCAAATGTACATAACCCATCCACACATCTAGTCTACAGATACTCTTCAAATGTACATAACCCATCTACACATCTAGCCTACAGATACTCTCCAAATGGACATAACCTGTCCAAATGTACATACCCTGTATACTAGTGCATTAAAGGAGTCTGTTGTCAAGTGCTTGCTTAGCGTCACCTCTCCAGTAAATGCATCTACTTTGAAATATTCCAGGGCAACAGGGTCACCAACAGCTTCATATGTTAAGACACCCTGCAATTAAAATATCAATCAGAAGAGTTGTGCTTGCACGTATTCTGAAGCATACCGTATTTACTGCCACATTTAACGCATGCTTTATGGAATTTAGGCTGGTACCCTGCATAGTTACAATTATCTACAACAGGTAATGCCAGCCAGCTTCATGGAATTTAGGCTGGTACCCTGCATAGTTACAATTATCTACAACAGGTAATGCCAGCCAGCTTCATGGAATTTAGGCTGGTACCCTGCATAGTTACAATTATCTACAACAGGTAATGTCAGCTCCATGGAATTTAGACTGGTACCCTATGTTGGTTGTTTTTTGGGGTTTCAAGTCGCACCAACAGCTTGGATCATATGGCGACTATCCAGCTATTATTGGTCGAGGAAGACCCCGGGTGCCCCTCTGAGCAGTATTTCCGGCAGGGACGGGTACTCGACTTTCAGCGGTGAGTGGCAAGTGAGTTGATGCTACCATATGTAGCTACAATTATCTACAACAAGTAACCTAAGCCTCATGGAATTTAGACTGGTACCCTGTCTAGTTACCAATATCTAGAACAAGTACCGCCGACTTCATGTAACTTAGACTGGTACCATGAGCTTTGCTTGTTTTGGGGGGGAATAATGTTGCACCAACAGCAACTCTCCCGCTATTATTGGTAGAGGAAGACCCCGGGTGGCTCTACGAGCAGGCATGGACGGGCACAAGGGTAGAACCACCGACTATCCGCAAGCCAGTTGGATAGCTATCTCACATGATATTATTTTGGTTCACAATTGAATTTATTATCAGACGTCACTTAACTTGTTTAGAACAAATCGGAATGTTGCATTTTTCTGCACTTGGACTGGTATCGTTTTTCAAAATATATCATTATTGACAATGCCTGTGATTCAAATCCGATACCAGTCTATTAGTCAAGATCTTAACTAATAGATTTAATAGATTTCTCTTCCAAAATTGAGAGCAATTTTGGCAACAGCCAATATTCAGATAGGTTTGCAGTACTGTAGCCAGAGGCAAATTTCAACCGAGGCAATCTATGGGGGTCCGGAGGCATGTTCCCCTTTAAAATTGTTGGGGTATAGAAATGATTTCTGATTTAATGAGCTTAGACGTACGAATATGTACTGACCATTCAGCTCTCTAGCAGTCAACATTTTATACAGTAAAGGGATATTTTTTGCATTTTATTTATTTAATTTTTCATTTTGCTTTGGAAATTTTGTGTGCCTCAGTGTGGCTACGGGCCTGGTTTGTAAGCCTTCCTACATGAACTTACGTGAATGCACAAACAATGAAATTGGATCATATGTAGCTCTATACAAATACATAAATATTAACCCTTAACCTGCCAATCACGACTATATTCACTTTTGCAAACAGCATAGAGCCAGATCAAACGGCACAGAACTATTTGGATAGTGGGGCTAAAGCACTTGTCTGAATAGCAAACAACATATATCCTGATCAGATGCCTTGTTGTTTTCACATTCCGTCCAATTTATTCGGCAGGTTACGGGTCAATTAATGTTAGCGTACATAGAAATAATTTGAAAATATACCAAAGTGTCTATGTCAGTAGCTTTCACGACGTTGGTGACCGTTGCATTCACAGCCAAGTTAAATCCTATGACTGCGTAATAATTATCTTCAAAACCGAGTGCTACCCATACAGGAGCCACATCACTGGGGTTGCGTATTATGTTTATCAGAACAGAGGCCTGAGCATAATTGCCACGTCCATCATTAGCCTGAATAGTCAGCTGAAAGCAGAATAATGTTTCAATTAATTCCTATATAATGTTTGTTTTATTAGTGTCACCCCTATACATATCTATCTATCTATCTATCTTCCTACATAGTTCCCGTGTGACGTCATCATTCCTACTGTGGCTGCCATTTTGATTGGCAAAGTTGATCAGATATTATAATTATATAATATATAGTAGCGTAATTTTGTTTTCTTCATAAAATATTTATTTTTCATCATAAATGGCTGTCATTTGTATGGAGATATAATAGTATATATATAACCTAAATCTCTATGAAGGAAAGGGTTAATATAAACCCAGGTTATGTGCTATACTCTATTCTTGCCATTTACGACCTCGGATTCTTTATGTAAAACAGTTTTAAAATCTTTTTCAGGTCCAAATCGACTATCAAACCATGTTGCGTCTGTTGGTACGCACACCAGACAGGAAGACAAAATTTGTGAAATTGTGTCCACCCTCACATGTCCCGCTCCCGTATGGATAATACGTACTGTGTAGGTATTTGCTGGGGCATCGATAAGAGGCACCACTGTTCGGATCTGGTTATCAACCAGGAAGAAGTAGGTCAAATAACCATCTGAACCATCGAATATGTCATAGCTCATCGTATCCTATAAAGAAATACACGAGTTAAATTATTTCTAACACAATGCATTATCAATAACTATGCTGTACATTTATATAGACTGGCACAGTGACACTATGGATAAGTCGGGGCAGTGTACTCATAGTATGTAGAAACTATCAATAATTATGCTGTACATTTATATAGACTGGCACAGTGACACTATGGATAAGTTGGGGCAGTGTACTCATTAATCGATACAGAAAATTGGGTCATTTTGATGTATAAATTGGCATCAATACAGAAAATTGGGTCATTTTGATGTATAAATTGGCATCAATACAGAAAATTGGGTCATTTTGATGTATAAATTGGCATCAATACAGAAAATTGGTCCTTTTGATGTATAAATTGGCATCAATACAGAAAATTGGGTCAGGACAATGCATCTCATCTGCCTTATCCAGAGTTCCACAATGTCGGTCTATATAGGTTTAATAAATATGTATCTGCTTAAACAAGGATATTTTATATCACAGTTCGATATTCTAGATCAGATATTACTATATTCCTGACACAAACACTAATACCGTATATAACCGGCCATAAGTCGATCTTTTTCTTATCCAGAAATGTGATGACATTAATATGTCGACTTATGACCAAGAAAGAAGATACAAAAATATAATTGTTGAATAGAAGTTGGAATTTTATTTTACTTGTTGGAGCTGTACTTATTTGTAGCATTAATTTTAACCCAGCATGCAAAGAGTTAATGTCAACATTCTAATACAATCACCCGACGTGAACGACCGGATACATTGGAGTAGCTGTTTGGATCTACACTTTTTGTAAGACTATTAAAAATTTTAGTATGTAGTGTTGAAAGGGTTAACTATGACATGTTTATTGCATGGAGACCAGAAACAAGTGTGAATAGCTACGAAACTTATTGACAACGTTGTTTACGATTTTTGGATTCTTGAATTGGTCTGGAAACTTGAAACGTGGTCAAGGACCAGCAGTAGAGCAATTTTATATACCCAGTCGACATTTATAGGAAATAGTAGTGAATATTTCCCCACTACATTTGTTATATTTATATTTCGGGATTTACGCCTGCATCAGCACCATTTTAGGCTCTATCGCCGGCGGGCAGTTTACCTAACAACACGTTTCCTGGGCAGGCTCCAACAGTTAACCAGTACTTGAGTGCACCAACCTCCATAAGAAACTGCCAAGTTTTTCATATAAATGAGACACGGTCTGAGCGGGGCTCGAACCCGTGACCATCAGTCTGCTACATTTGTATTTCACCAAACAATATGGAAGCATATAATACATAGGTTTGACTCCTAAGCCTCATACTTGGGTATTATACAGCCATGTAAATGCAGCAACACCACTATACCGGCAGTTCATACGAATAGATGAATTATATTGCAAGTATGAATTTTCAGAAATATACCAAATTTTCACTGCAAACCATGCTCTATAATACAATGTACAGCAGCGCGCTCTAGCTAAAGACACATATGGGAGAGAATCAAGTTGTGAATCCGAACCTCATCATATCCGCGGCGCTGGTGTCTAGTGGAGTTTGTGAATTCAAGCTCTGTGAGAACAATGGTGGTTGTGTTCCTTGGCGACACTATTAAATCCACATTGCCTATTCTCTCCCCCTCTCCATAATGATTGAGGTCTCGAGGTCGAGTAAACTAATGTTCTATGTACTTGTTTCGCAATCATGAGAGAGGAGGAAATGTGGAATGAAGTTTCTTGCCAAGGCACACAACCACTGTGGTTCTGGTGAAGCTTGAATTCACACAACCTCAGTTGTGAGGTGGACCTGCATCAAGAAGATGAAGGGATGAAATCATTTTTGGGCTGATAATGGTCAAAAACAAACCAGCTTAATTTCACAGACGGATCTGTAGTCCAGTGGTAACACGCTGGACTGATAATCCAGGGATCGCAGGTTCGATCCCCCGTCTGACCATAATAAAACTAACAGTCTAACTAACAGATGTGACATTAAACTCGTATCGGTGCTTTACACCATGCACGTAAAAGAACCAGAGGAGACCCTGGAATGGGTCTTTGTCTGTATCATTGCACTATCCTCCAACAATCTAAAATGACTAATATCTTCAGGAGGCGTCACTCATAATTATGGGCAACCATTAGCGACGATAAATAAACGTAAAACACACACAAGCTTAATTCAAGTCAAGCTAAAATGCTAGGCATACATGTACCAAAAACAAAATAGAAAGTTTAACGTATAATATTATAAGCAATGAGGCAAAAATACTAAATAGCTGAATCTACTGAGAACAATAGCATATATAAACTAATACTTGGCTACTTCATATCTAGGATAATGTATTATTGCACAATTCACAACAGACAAACATTCAAACATTATTTAGACAGTCTCCATTGGCCAACAGAATACAATTAAATCTACCAGTATTTTATTTGCGTATGGTTTGGATGGAAATTCTCGCAAAAGTGCTAACTGTTCAATTTCCCGATTTGTAATTATAGACGTCACCATTCTATTTCTCATGTGGTAACCATTCTATTTCTCGTGTGGTAACCATTCTATTTCTTTGTGTGGTAACCATTCTATTTCTCATTTGGTAACCATTCTATTTCTCATTTGGTAACCATTCTATTTCTCGTGTGGTAACCATTCTATTTCTCATTTGGTAACCATTCTATTTCTCATTTGGTAACCATTCTATTTCTTATTTGGTAACAATTCTATTTCTCATTTGGTAACAATTCTATTTCTCATGTGGTAACCATTCTATTTCTTTGTGTGGTAACCATTCTATTTTTCATGTAGTAACCATTCTATTTTTCATGTGGTAACCATTCTATTTCTCATGTGGTAACCATTCTATTTCTCATGTGGTAACCATTCTATTTCTCATGTGGTAACCATTCTATTTCTCATTTGGTAACCATTCTATTTCTCGTGTGGTAACCATTCTATTTCTCGTGTGGTAACAATTCTATTTCTCATTTGGTAACCATTCTATTTCTCATTTGGTAACCATTCTATTTCTCTTTTAGTAACCATTCTATTTCTCATGTGGTAACCATTCTATTTCTCATGTGGTAACCATTCTATTTCTTATTTGGTAACAATTCTATTTCTCATTTGGTAACAATTCTATTTCTCATGTGGTAACCATTCTATTTCTTTGTGTGGTAACCATTCTATTTTTCATGTAGTAACCATTCTATTTTTCATGTGGTAACCATTCTATTTCTCATGTGGTAACCATTCTATTTCTCATGTGGTAACCATTCTATTTCTCATGTGGTAACCATTCTATTTCTCATTTGGTAACCATTCTATTTCTCGTGTGGTAACCATTCTATTTCTCGTGTGGTAACAATTCTATTTCTCATTTGGTAACCATTCTATTTCTCATTTGGTAACCATTCTATTTCTCTTTTAGTAACCATTCTATTTCTCATGTGGTAACCATTCTATTTCTTTGTGTGGTAACCATTCTATTTCTCGTGTGGTAACCATTCTATTTCTCGTGTGGTAACCATTTGATTTCTCATTTGGTAACCATTCTATTTCTCATGTGGTAACCATTCTATTTCTTGTGTGGTATGCACACAGATTATGTAAATGTCACTCTCATATATTTGCAAGTGTAGTAGAAAATTAAACTTTGTCAAGCAGATGTCATAGGACACAAAACAGAAAGGCATTCGATTAAATCAATTTGATTATGAATTTTAACTCTTTGCGCGCTGGTGGTGAAAATAATGTCATGGAATGTCATTAGATTTGTGTTGCAATGCCACAATAATAATGAAATTCCATGACACATTAATGAATTGTCGTCTGCTACATTTATATTACCCAGCATGCAAAGAGTTAAACAATTATGAAACAATGGCCATGGAGTATGGATATGGATCATTCAAGTGGCTTTGGCTCAAATGAAATTAGGTCAGTGGTTGCTAAAACATTAAAGCACCGGAGATGCCATGTAAAAGCTCCGAAGATGCCACGTAAAACCACCGGAGATGCCATGTAAAAGCACTGGAGATGCCATGTAAAAGCACCAGAGATGCCATGTAAAAGCACCGGAGATGCCATGTAAAAGCACTGGAGTTCCCATGTAAAAGCACCGGAGATGCCATGTAAAAGCACTGGAGATGCCATGTAAAAGCACTGGAGCTCCCATGTAAAAGCACCGGAGATGCCATGTAAAAGCACTGGAGATCCCATGTAAAAGCACTGGAGATGCCATGTAAAAGCACTGGAGATCCCATGTAAAAGCACCGGAGATGCCATGTAAAAGCACTGGAGAACCCATGTAAAAGCACCGGAGATGCCATATAAAAGCACCGGAGATGCCATGTAAAAGCACCGGAGATGCCATGTAAAAGCACCAGAGATGCCATGCAAAAGCACCGGAGATGCCATGTAAAAGC
Source organism: Archivesica marissinica (assembly GCA_014843695.1). Lineage (NCBI taxonomy): Eukaryota > Metazoa > Mollusca > Bivalvia > Venerida > Vesicomyidae > Archivesica > Archivesica marissinica. The sequence goes on from CM026390.1 coordinate 24,301,700, forward strand.
ACTGGAGATGCCATGTAAAAGCACCGGAGATGCCATGTAAAAGAACTGGAGATCCCATGTAAAAGCACCGGAGCTGCCATGTAAAAGCATCGGAGATGCCATGTAAAAGCATCGGAGATGCCATGTAAAAGCACCGGAGATGCCATGTAAAAGCACCGGAGATGCTCCCAAAATTGAGCATCTTCTGTCTCTTGCACTATTCTCCAAAAAATAAATTAGTATGTATTTGTAGAGGCATCACCCCAATTAACCAGCGGGTGGTGATAAATAAATCTCATCTGTTCATCAATTAGTTACTGGTATTCTGTAAATGTTCTTAATAACTAACTCTATGTGCTAAAGCCTGCAGTTTGCTTGCCTAATTAAATATACACAATAAATATAATGCAACATTCTAAACTCTGTGTAGCTGCAAAGTATGCATTAATGTGAAGTCATAGATATACGTCTACATAGCATAATATATTTTTACTTATTATTTCGAAACCATTCAAATACTTGCTCAGTCATGTGATCATGAACGAACAAAGAACATATTTCAACATTCAAGGCACACACAAGTGCGATCTACGGAGTAAGACTAATTAGTACAAGAGATGCATTGGAACGATAATTAGAACGGACCGAGAATTAGAATGGAATGAGGACCGATAATTAGAACAGACCGAGAATTAGAACGGAATGAGAATTAGAACGGAATGAGAATTAGAACAGAACGAGAATTAGAACGGACCGAGAATTTGAATGGAATGAGAATTAGAATGGATCGCTAATTAGAACGGACCGAGAATTAGAACAGAACGAAATTTAGAACAAGTGAGAATTAGAAGGGAATTAGAACGGAACGATAATTAGAACAGAATGAGAATTAGAACGGAATGAGAATTAGAACAGAACGAGAATTAGAACAGAACGTAATTTAGAACAAGTGACGGGGGGAATTTAATATAACATAATGTGCTCCGTTATTGTATTATTGACGATTAAAAATGATGAAACTAATGCCAGTTAAATACCATTAGGTAATCAGTACATGTATACTAATCACAATTACATGCCCCCACCAGGCCCAGTCCCTGTCACTTCCCGTCCCCTACGTTACTGGTGCTGTTTCCCGTTGCATATGCCCTTGCACTAATTAGTCATACACGCATTGTCACATGAAAAAATTTATTTAAAATTATAAATAATTAAAAGATTGAGAGGGTTTCTAAATCTACGCAAAGTAGTGTGCCGTTGTCTTCAATGGAGACATCGAAAAGTTTACGGAACAATTTTGTACAGTCTTACGTTTTAGAATCGGTCTTCCGAGCATATAACGGTCATGGTTCAGCACTCTGTTCATTAGTACGGGTTTTAGGCCTTCATTTTGGATGATATCGCAGGCTGGCAGTTTACCTAGCAACACCTTTCCTGGGCAGGCTACTAGTACTGACAACTTTTTCATATAAAGAGACATGGCCTGAGCGGAGCTCGAACCTGTGAGCATCAGTGATGATAGGTTACAGTGGTATACAAGTCATGACCGTAACCACTCGACAATGGAGGCGGGCCCAGGATCGGCAAAAGCAGGTACATTATTATTGATAAGAATTCAATCATTTTGAGACAACCGATCTTGGGATCAATGCTTGTTTCCGTGAAATGTCATATTCATATAAACAAATATGAAATAAAAGACAGAAATTCGTAAAGGAATTAACACGCTGTTCGAAAAATAGATGTACATTTGTCTGAATCAGGGGGGGGGTTGTTTTTGGCTTCCCATAAACAACTTGGATTATATGCGACTTTCCAGCTGTTATAGGGGGAGGAAGATGCCAGGTGCTGGGTAGAAGCACCGACCTACCGCATGCCAGCTGGATAGCTTCCTCACTTGAAAGAACTCGACACCCCCAGTGGGATTCAAATCTATAGCAGTGCGGGGCAAGTGATTTTGAAGTCGGCGACCATAACCACTTGGCCACGGAGCCCCCCCCCCCCCCTGAGTGGTTGTTTAAATGAACCATTATTATTTCCAAAATTCAACTGGAAAATGGTAGATTTTATACCAAAATGTAAGGGAGGGGTGTTTATTAGAGTAAGTATGTCAATTAGAATCGCTACCGGTACTTAAGCTTGATATTAATAGTGGGTTGTTTGTATTAAAGTGGTATTTTCACTTAGGGATTCCGTAAAATAATCCATGTATACTAAGGTGTTGCAAAACTTTAAATCAATATTCATGACTGAGCAAGCATCATAACAGTATTACATAGTTATTCTTCAGTTTACCACAAATTTCTAAAAATAGAAACAAGTTGCCATTTTAATGAGAAATAAAGAGAAATACTGCTAAATGTTATATTTCGGGTTTTACACCTGCATCAGCACCATTTTGGGCTATATCGCCGGCGGGCAGTTTACCTAACAACACCTTTCCTGGGCAGGCTCCAGCGGTTAACCAGTACTTGGGTGCACCAACCTTCGTAAAAGAAACTGCCAACTTTTTCATATAAATGAGACACGGTCTGAGCGGGGCTCGAACCCATGACCATCAGTGATGATAGGTTACAGTGGTATACAAGTCAGCGACCGTAACCACTCGACCACGGAGGCGGACTATTTATAATTAAAATGTATATCCGAAAATACAATAATAGCACATTAATTGTATAAATATATTGTAACAGACTTATATTATGAATATTCCGATTTATACTGAATAAACAAAGTAGAAGTAGGTAATCTCATTGCGTATAATAAGCATGTTATTGACTTAGTAACCATAGGGTACCAGTACAGAGCACGAGACTACAGCAAGCTGGGTACCACAAGTACAGATTTTCATATCTGATAGAAATGTGTGCAAGCAATCAATCAAATAATGCTTGGAAACAGAAGTTTGTCAAGCAGTATTTTTTTTATCTGACGTTTCTTTTCATTATAAGAGACTAATTTCATAACAAATTTCATACAAGAAATGTACTAAATATGTCATAACTAGAAAGGGAACTACCATTGTAATCTGTTTACATACAAGTAAACAAGGGAACTACCATTGTAATCTGTTTACATACAAGTAAACAAGGGAACTACCATTGTAATCTGTTTACATACAAGTAAACAAGGGAACTACCATTGTAATCTGTTTACAGACAAGTAAACAAGGGAACTACCATTGTAATCTGTTTACATACAAGTAAACAAGGGAACTATCATTGTAATCTGTTTACATACAAGTAAACAAGGGAACTACCATTGTAATCTGTTTACATACAAGTAAACAAGGGAACTGCCATTGTAATATATGTTTACATACAAGTAAACAAGGGAACTACCATTGTAATCTGTTTACATACAAATAAACAGGGGAACTGCCATTGTAATATATGTTTACATACAAGTAAACAAGGGAACTACCATTGTAATTTGTTTACATACAAGTAAACAAGGGAACTGCCATTGTAATATATGTTTACATACAAGTAAACGAGGGAACTACCATTGTAATTTATGTTTACATACAAGTAAACAAGGGAACTGCCATTGTAATATATGTTTACATACAAGTAAACAAGGGAACTACCATTGTAATCTGTTTACATACAAATAAACAGGGGAACTGCCATTGTAATATATGTTTACATACAAGTAAACAAGGGAACTACCATTGTAATTTGTTTACATACAAGTAAACAAGGGAACTGCCATTGTAATATATGTTTACATACAAGTAAACGAGGGAACTACCATTGTAATTTATGTTTACATACAAGTAAACAAGGGAACTACCATTGTAATATATGTTTACATACAAGTAAATGAGGGAACTGCCATTGTAATTTATGTTTACATACAAGTAAACAAGGGAACTACCATTGTAATTTATGTTTACATACAAGTAAACAAGGGAACTACCATTGTAATATATGTTTACATACAAGTAAACAAGGGAACTACCATTGTAATTTATGGTTACATACAAGTAAACAAGGGAACTGCCATTGTAATTTATGTTTACATACAAGTAAACAAGGGAACTGCCATTGTAATTTATGCTTACATACAAGTAAATGAGGGAATTGCCATTGTAATTTATGTTTACATACAAGTAAACGAGGGAACTACCATTCTAATCTATGTTTACATACAAGTAAACAAGGGAACTACCATTGTAATCTATGTTTACATACAAGTAAACAAGGGAACTACCATTGTAATTTATGTTTACATACAAGAAAACGAGGGAACTGCCATTGCAATCTAGAAATGACAGTAGTTAAAATTGTAAAATGCATGTGAAATTGTCTTCTGTGTAAGCCAAGTTAATAGTTCTAAATTAATATGCAATTTATAAATTTACTATGTCACATAAAATGTCTGTTCAAATTTGGTAGCAGCTGATTCCACAGCTGATTCCACTTGAATAAAAGAAACGTAATAAAACTCACGTCATCTGAGTCGGTTGCCTGCACGGTACCCACGAAGCCATTGCCAGCTACATTCTCGTTCACGGAAAACTCATAAGAGCTATCAGGTACGAAAACAGGATTATTTGGGTTTGCATTGACAATCACAACAATGGTCTGGTATGCCTTCTTGTCTGGGTATACATCGTCATATGCAACAACATTCAACTGTAAAACACATAAATATGCATGTCACATACAAATCCACAATTAATCCACATAGATATGCATGTCACATACAAATCCACAATTAATCCACATATATATGCATGTCACATACAAATCCACAATTAATCCACATAGATATGCATGTCACATACAAATCCACAATTAATCCACATAGATATGCATGTCACATACAAATCCACAATTAATCCACATAAATATGCATGTCACATACAAATCCATAATTAATCCACATAGATATGTATGTCACATACAAATCCATAATTAATCCACATAGATATGCATGTCACATACAAATCCACAATTAATCCACATAGATATGCATGTCACATACAAATCCACAATTAATCCACATAAATATGCATGTCACATACAAATCCATAATTAATCCACATAAATATGCATGTCACAAACAAATCCATAATTAATCCACATAGATATGCATGTCACATACAAATCCACAATTAATCCACATAGATATGCATGTCACATACAAATCCACAATTAATCCACATAGATATGCATGTCACATACAAATCCACAATTAATCCACATAGATATGCATGTCACATACAAATCCACAATTAATCCACATAGATATGCATGTCACATACAAATCCACAATTAATCCACATAGATATGCATGTCACATACAAATCCACAATTAATCCACATAGATATGCATGTCACATACAAATCCACAATTAATCCACATAAATATGCATGTCACAAACAAATCCATAATTAATCCACATAGATATGCATGTCACATACAAATCCACAATTAATCCACATAGATATGCATGTCACATACAAATCCACAATTAATCCACATAGATATGCATGTCACATACAAATCCACAATTAATCCACATAGATATGCATGTCACAAACAAATCCATAATTAATCCACATAGATATGCATGTCACATACAAATCCACAATTAATCCACATAGATATGCATGTCACATACAAATCCACAATTAATCCACATAGATATGCATGTCACATACAAATCCACAATTAATCCACATAGATATGCATGTCACATACAAATCCACAATTAATCCACATAGATATGCATGTCACATACAAATCCACAATTAATCCACATAGATATGCATGTCACATACAAATCCACAATTAATCCACATAGATATGCATGTCACATACAAATCCACAATTAATCCACATAGATATGCATGTCACATACAAATCCACAATTAATCCACATAGATATGCATGTCACATACAAATCCACAATTAATCCACATAGATATGCATGTCACATACAAATCCACAATTAATCCACATAGATATGCATGTCACATACAAATCCACAATTAATCCACATAGATATGCATGTCACATACAAATCCACAATTAATCCACATAAATATGCATGTCACATACAAATCCATAATTAATCCACATAGATATGCATGTCACATACAAATCCATAATTAATCCACATAGATATGCATGTCACATACAAATCCACAATTAATCCACATAGATATGCATGTCACATACAAATCCACAATTAATCCACATAAATATGCATGTCACATACAAATCCATAATTAATCCACATAAATATGCATGTCACAAACAAATCCATAATTAATCCACATAGATATGCATGTCACATACAAATCCACAATTAATCCACATAGATATGCATGTCACATACAAATCCACAATTAATCCACATAGATATGCATGTCACATACAAATCCACAATTAATCCACATAGATATGCATGTCACATACAAATCCACAATTAATCCACATAGATATGCATGTCACATACAAATCCACAATTAATCCACATAGATATGCATGTCACATACAAATCCACAATTAATCCACATAGATATGCATGTCACATACAAATCCACAATTAATCCACATAAATATGCATGTCACATACAAATCCACAATTAATCCACATAAATATGCATGTCACATACAAATCCATAATTAATCCACATAGATATGCATGTCACATACAAATCCATAATTAATCCACATAAATATGCATGTCACATACAAATCCATAATTAATCCACATAGATATGCATGTCACAAACAAATCCATAATTAATCCACATAGATATGCATGTCACATACAAATCCACAATTAATCCACATAGATATGCATGTCACATACAAATCCACAATTAATCCACATAGATATGCATGTCACATACAAATCCACAATTAATCCACATAGATATGCATGTCACATACAAATCCACAATTAATCCACATAGATATGCATGTCACATACAAATCCACAATTAATCCACATAAATATGCATGTCACATACCAATCCACAATTAATCCACATAGATATGCATGTCACATACAAATCCACAATTAATCCACATAGATATGCATGTCACATACAAATCCACAATTAATCCACATAGATATGCATGTCACATACAAATCCACAATTAATCCACATAGATATGCATGTCACATACAAATCCACAATTAATCCACATAGATATGCATGTCACATACAAATCCACAATTAATCCACATAGATATGCATGTCACATACAAATCCACAATTAATCCACATAGATATGCATGTCACATACAAATCCATAATTAATCCACATAAATATGCATGTCACAAACAAATCCATAATTAATCCACATAGATATGCATGTCACATACAAATCCACAATTAATCCACATAGATATGCATGTCACATACAAATCCACAATTAATCCACATAGATATGCATGTCACATACAAATCCACAATTAATCCACATAGATATGCATGTCACATACAAATCCACAATTAATCCACATAGATATGCATGTCACATACAAATCCACAATTAATCCACATAGATATGCATGTCACATACAAATCCACAATTAATCCACATAAATATGCATGTCACATACAAATCCACAATTAATCCACATAAATATGCATGTCACATACAAATCCACAATTAATCCACATAGATATGCATGTCACAAACAAATCCATAATTAATCCACATAGATATGCATGTCACATACAAATCCATAATTAATCCACATAGATATGCATGTCACATACAAATCCACAATTAATCCACATAGATATGCATGTCACATACAAATCCACAATTAATCCACATAGATATGCATGTCACAAACAAATCCATAATTAATCCACATAGATATGCATGTCACATACAAATCCATAATTAATCCACATAGATATGCATGTCACATACAAATCCACAATTAATCCACATAGATATGCATGTCACATACAAATCCACAATTAATCCACATAGATATGCATGTCACATACAAATCCACAATTAATCCACATAGATATGCATGTCACATACAAATCCACAATTAATCCACATAGATATGCATGTCACATACAAATCCACAATTAATCCACATAGATATGCATGTCACATACAAATCCACAATTAATCCACATATATATGCATGTCACATACAAATCCACAATTAATCCACATATATATGCATGTCACATACAAATCCACAATTAATCCACATATATATGCATGTCACATACAAATCCACAATTAATCCACATAGATATGCATGTCACATACAAATCCACAATTAATCCACATAGATATGCATGTCACATACAAATCCACAATTAATCCACATATATATGCATGTCACATACAAATCCACAATTAATCCACATAGATATGCATGTCACATACAAATCCACAATTAATCCACATAGATATGCATGTCACATACAAATCCACAATTAATCCACATAGATATGCATGTCACATACAAATCCACAATTAATCCACATAGATATGCATGTCACATACAAATCCACAATTAATCCACATAGATATGCATGTCACATACAAATCCACAATTAATCCACATAGATATGCATGTCACATACAAATCCACAATTAATCCACATAGATATGCATGTCACATACAAATCCACAATTAATCCACATAGATATGTATGTCACATACAAATCCACAATTAATCCACATATATATGCATGTCACATACAAATCCACAATTAATCCACATATATATGCATGTCACATACAAATCCACAAATATATGCATGTCACATAAAAATCCACAATTAATCCACATAGATATGTATGTCACATACACATACAAGAAATGCGTAGTTGGATGTAAAACCGTTTTATAAACGGGTTTATATAGATAACCATGACAATTTTATACATATTGTACATTATATGTTTATAACTGAAAATAAATGGGGTTACCCACTATGGGTCTCAAAATGAAAAAAAAACAGTTGACGTACGTATATAAGTTTATTTAAAGTCGCCACCGCATAAATGCATTTGGGCGACTAGAAAAACAGTTGATCAAACCCAGTTACATTATATGCTTTAACTCTTCACACGTTAGCAGTGAAATTAACTAGTCAAATATGTCATGGAATTTCATTAGAATTGTGTCATAATGAAATAATCTAATGGAATTTCATGACAGTTACAAATAAGAACAGATTAATGAATTGGCGTCTGTTTCAAACATTTGAACTATTTATAGCCTTTAGTTTACCCAGAGTGCAAAGGGTTAATGTAGCCAACATTAAAATTATGCCATATGTATTGTATTGAAACGATGAGCTAACAAGCAAATTCACTGAATTTGCGGATTTTTAATTAATTAAAGTTTCATAAAATTTCCCATTTCGTTGGTTACTGAGAGCTGACCATTAGTGTGTGCGGACGGACGTACATGCATAACTCCAATATAACCCTCAGATACAAAGTAACTTACTGTGTATCGGAACACATTTTCTAGACTTCCTCCTTTGATGTCATGAGCAAAAGTGATCATACCAGTTAGGCGATCTACACTGAACATGTAAAGAGCAAGATGCTTGCCCGTCAGCTCATACGTTATGTTGCCCTGAAAAAGAGTTTACAGTAATTATGGTTTGCTATATAACACAATACTCATAGATTTCAAATGATGGCATGGGCACCTGGGTTATTGTTATCTAATTGTTTGACCACCCACAAGATGGTGGCATGTTGAAAGTCATATGGTATTTGGCCTCCTCGTGTCAAGCTATATCGGGTGATGCATAAATTACAAGACCAATACATACAGTCAGCAATTTGTCCCGTTTTCAATCTATTTAGCAAGTATGATCTATTAACACAGTTTCCATTGTTTGTTTCCATTTTATTAATAAAATTTCTACATGTTCATCACACAAGATTTCTACACGTTCGTCAAACAAGATTTCTACACATTCGTCACACAAGATTTCTACATGCTTGTCAAACAAGATTTCTACACGCTTGTCACACAAGATTTCTACACGTTCGTCACACAATATTTCTAAACGTTCGTCACACAAGATTTCTACACGGTCGTCCCACAAGATTTCTACATGTTCATCACACAAGATTTCTACATGTTCGTCACACAAGATTTCTACACGTTCATCACACAAGATTTCTACATGTTCATCACACAAGATTTCTACATGTTCATCACAAGATTTCTACATGTTCATCACAAGATTTCTACATGTTCATCACACAAGATTTCTACATGTTCATCACAAGATTTCTACATGTTCATCACAAGATTTCTACATGTTCATCACACAAGATTTCTACATGTTCGTCACACAAGATTTCTACAAGTTCATCACACAAGATTTCTACATGTTCATCACACAAGATTTCTACACGTTCATCACACAAGATTTCTACACGTTCATCACAAGATTTCTACACGTTCATCACACAAGATTTCTACACGTTCATCACAAGATTTCTACATTGGGGCATCGAAGCAACAAATTAATAAATAAACGACAAAATTGAACTATTCAGCTCCTACTTACGACCTGGTCAGAATCGGTTGCGAAAAGCTTATGCATTTGATCTCCTTGTTTGGCAGTTTCTTGTACATTTAAGTCATTATTACTACTCTGGAACCTTGGAGCATCGTCGAGATCCACATCCACCCGCACGTTCACCGTCCTCACCTGCTCGTTAACCTGTCGTTGGTCACTAACTTGTACCACAAACTACAATAGTTTACATGTAATCCATTAAATACACAACATATGTGTAATCCACTAAATACACAACATATGTGTAATCCACTAAATACACAACATATGTGTAATCCACTAAATACACAACATATGTGTAATCCACTAAATACACAATATATGTGTAATCCACTAAATACACAACATATATGTAGCTCATTAAATACACAACATATATGTAGCTCATTATTAATCATTAAATACACAACATATATGTAGCTCATTAAATACACAACATATGTGTAATCCACTAAATACACAACATATATGTAGCTCATTAAATACACAACATATATGTAGCTCATTAAATACACAACATATGTGTAATCCATTAAATACACAACATATATGTAGCTCATTAAATACACAACATATATGTAGCTCATTAAATACACAACATATATGTAGCTCATTAAATACACAACATATGTGTAATCCACTAAATATACAACATATATGTAGCTCATTAAATACACAACATATGTGTAATCCACTAAATATACAACATATATGTAGCTCATTAAATACACAACATATGTGTAATCCACTAAATACACAACATATATGTAGCTCATTAAATATACAACATATGTGTAATCCACTAAATACACAACATATGTGTAATCCATTAAATACACAACATATATGTAATCCATTAAATACACAACATATGTGTAATCCACTAAATACACAACATATACGTAGCTCATTAACTACACAACATATGTGTAATCCATTAAATTTTACTCTCCTTTGTTGAAGGTATTAAATGTATAAAGCATTAGTATTATGTACCTGATAACTGAGTCTGGGCAGGCCATTGAGCGATGAAGCCAACCTAATTTCACCGGACTGCGGCAAAATGTAAAAGTACTTCGTAATCTCTATATCCGGTACTATTGAGTACAGTAGAGGATCCTGCAAATAAAAATGAATCACTAAGTTTTTTAAACCGGACAGGTAGTTTTGATCAAGGATTTTAAAATTTACATTTTGTACATATGAAAAAGGCGGTCTTGTGTTTTTATGAATCTTATGCAATCTGAACAACCTGTTCTCATGAAACATATGTTATCAATAAAGGAAGCAACCTATTCTCATGAAACATACGTTATCAATAAGGGAAGCAACCTATTCTCATGAAACATACGTTATCAATAAGGGAAGCAACCTATTCTCATGAAACATACGTTATCAATAAGGGAAGCAACCTATTCTCATGAAACATACGTTATCAATAAGGGAAGCAACCTATTCTCATGAAACATACGTTATCAATAAGGGAAGCAACCTATTCTCATGAAACATACGTTATCAATAAGGGAAGCAACCTATTCTCATGAAACATACGTTATCAATAAGGGAAGCAACCTATTCTCATGAAACATACGTTATCAATAAGGGAAGCAACCTATTCTCATGAAACATACGTTATCAATAAGGGAAGCAACCTATTCTCATGAAACATACGTTATCAATAAGGGAAGCAACCTATTCTCATGAAACATACGTTATCAATAAGGGAAGCAACCTATTCTCATGAAACATACGTTATCAATAAGGGAGGCAACCTATTCTCATGAAACATACGTTATCAATAAAGGGAAGCAACCTATTCTCATGAAACATACGTTATCAATAAGGGAGGCAACCTATTCTCATGAAACATACGTTATCAATAAGGGAGGCAACCTATTCTCATGAAACATACGTTATCAATAAGGGAAGCAACCTATTCTCATGAAACATACGTTATCAATAAGGGAGGCAACCTATTCTCATGAAACATACGTTATCAATAAGGGAAGCAACCTATTCTCATGAAACATACGTTATCAATAAAGGGAGCAACCTATTCTCATGAAACATACATTATCAATAAAGGGAAGCAACCTATTCTCATGAAACATACGTTATCAATAAGGGAAGCAACCTATTCTCATGAAACATACGTTATCAATAAAGGGAACAACCTATTCTCATGAAACATACATTATCAATAAAGGGAAGCAACCTATTCTCATGAAACATACGTTATCAATAAGGGAGGCAACCTATTCTCATGAAACATACGTTATCAATAAGGGAGGCAACCTATTCTCATGAAACATACGTTATCAATAAGGGAAGCAACCTATTCTCATGAAACATACGTTATCAATAAAGGGAACAACCTATTCTCATGAAACATACATTATCAGTAAAGGGAAGCAACCTATTCTCATGAAACATACGTTATCAATAAAGGGAAGCAACCTATTCTCATGAAACATACGTTATCAATAAGGGAAGCATTGTTTTTTTGCTTTATAAAAGAGATACTGACAGAAGTAGATAAGACAGGCAGGTGGGGTATGCATGTGTATATTTTTTCTAATTTCGTTATATACACATTTGTCTTTTTTCTATTTCGTGTCCCATCGCACCCTATTTAACCCTTTTAACCCCAAGTAACTGACATGGACTGGTCCATGATATTTTTAGACCAATAAATTAATAACAAAATTACATTTGGATCAGTTCATTTATCAAAATGGGTAATTTTATCTAAAAATAGTAATAATTATTACTGGCAAAAAAGTGCAGATCCTGATGAGACGGCTCGTCACGAGCCGGCTCATCTGGATCTACACTTTTCATAAGCCTATTTAGAGGCATGTGGGGTTGAAAGGGTTAATATATAAATGTAACTATGTAGCAGTATAAATCAGAACAATTCCATACATTGTTGATAAGTATATATAAGCAGGCTGTCCGATTAGCGCAGTGGTTAGCGCGCTTGCTTCTCACCAATGCAACCCGGGTTCGATCCTCGCACCAGGAAGTATGCGAGATGGTAACGTGGTCGCCAGATCGGACAGGTGGGTTTTCTCCGGGTACTCCAGTTTCCTCCCACACGAATGACCACAGTTACGCTTTCATCCGCGCCAACGAAAGTGATTAATATAAGTTGTTAGAATTTGCTTCGCAAATAAAGTTTATATAAGTATATATAAAGAATGTAAATAAATGGGTTTCCCATTTTTGGGGCTCGGAAAAAAAAATCAATAAAGAAACAACCTGTTCTCACGACACATACATTATCAAGGTCAACAGCATCAATATCAAAGAGTATTTCAGTAACATCGAAGGTCTCGTGAATCTGTCTATAGTATGGATCAATGTCAAAACGTGGACCACTCGGGTTTCTCGTGACAAACACAGTCACATCGGCTTCTGCCACATACGCTGGTTCCCCTTCGTCGTAAGCAGATACTACAAGCTGAAAAAGTTTAATTATGAAGACAATATTAAATTAAGAAATAATATTTGTTTTTCAGTTATTTAATGGTGACTAAAACATTATTTGAAGTTGTGAAGCATAGCAATTAACCATGCATGTCATAGCAATTAACCATGCATGTCATAGCAATTAACCGTGCATGCCATAGTAATTAACCGTGCATGTCATAGCAATTAACCATGCATTTCATAGCAATTAACCATAGTAATTAACCATGTATGCCATATAAATTAACCATGCATGTCATAGCAATTAACCATGCATGTCATAGCAATTAACCATAGTAATTAACCATGCATGTCATAGCAATTAACCATAGTAATTAACCATGCATGTCATAGATCTAATTGCTTAATTATGGACAACTATTTTATTGATTCTAACATGACCAAGATATTTAAACTGCGCAATAGTTATATTTTAGAATCCGTAAATGAAGTCACTAAGCTACAAGTTGCTAGTAAAATGATGTCGCGTTTGACGTAGCACGCTAAACAATGTTTTGTTGTAGATTTGAATTGTAAATTAATTCTTTGCATATACAAGCAAAAGGCTGAGCCAGCCATATAGAATATTAAATCTTGTGGATTCCCCGAGCTGTAATGGACACGGTGTCCACCTTGTAGCAGACAGGTTGTGAGTTTGAGCCCCTTCAGAACTTTGTTAGTTGTGCCCTTAGGCAAGTCACTTAAATCCACAAACATTAACACTTCTCTCTCTGTGGTGTCGATGAATTACATCAGGAATGATGTCTCGAGAACGATTAATTTAATGTTGTAAGAACTTCTTTCGCAATCGAGCTAAATTACATTTGTATAAATCTAAACAAATATTAAATGTATTAGCGATATCACATTACATCAGTGTAATTTGTTCTTGTATGATCAAAATTTATCAGGTGAAAACTTAGTAACTAAGCTCAACTAAGTGGATGCGCAGCTACCCATTTACCTTTCCCTACAGATGCCAAGTGTGAGTTGGCATCCGTCAGTCTTGTCAGACTATGGAATTTGCGCCCGTTGAGTCTAAAGATGAGTACCGTCTATCAATTAAAGTCTTACTATTATCACTAAAATTTCTAATACTTAATTTCTTGTACCTGGTAGAATTCATCCTTGTAATCCAGAAGTGATTTTTGCAACAGTAGTTCCCCAGACGTATCATTCAATTGAAAGAATTCAGGGTATGGATGGAGTAGGTTGTACACGGTGCGTCCCTGAAACAATACAGCATATAGTACAATTCCCATTAATCTGAACAATACAGCATATAGTACAGTTCCCATTAATCTGAACAATACAGCATATAGTACAGTTCCTATTTATCTGAACAATACAGCATATTGTACAGTTCCCATTAATCTGAACAATACAGCATATAGTACAATTCCCATTAATCTGAACAATACAGCATATAGTACAGTTCCCATTAATCTGAACAATACAGCATATAGTACAATTCCTATTTATCTGAACAATACAGCATATTGTACAGTTCCCATTAATCTGAACAATACAGCATATAGTACAATTCCTATTTATCTGAACAATACAGCATATTGTACAGTTCCCATTAATCTGAACAATACAGCATATAGTACAGTTCCCATTAATCTGAACAATACAGCATATAGTACAATTCCTATTTATCTGAACAATACAGCATATAGTACAATTCCCATTAATCTGAACAATACAGCATATAGTACAATTCCTATTTATCTGAACAATACAGCATATAGTACAGTTCCCATTAATCTGAACAATACAGCATATAGTACAATTCCCATTAATCTGAACAATACAGCATATAGTACAATTCCCATTAATCTGAACAATACAGCATATTGTACAGTTCCCATTAATCTGAACAATACAGCATATAGTACAGTTCCCATTAATCTGAACAATACAGCATATAGTACAGTTCCCATTAATCTGAACAATACAGCATATAGTACAGTTCCTATTTATCTGAACAATACAGCATATAGTACAATTCCTATTTATCTGAACAATACAGCATATTGTACAGTTCCCATTAATCTGAACAATACAGCATATAGTACAATTCCCATGAATCTGAACAATACAGCATATAGTACAATTCCTATTAATCTGAACAATACAGCATATAGTACAGTTCCCATTAATCTGAACAATACAGCATATAGTACAATTCCTATTTATCTGAACAATACAGCATATAGTACAATTCCTATTTATCTGAACAATACAGCATATAGTACAGTTCCCATTAATCTGAACAATACAGCATATAGTACAATTCCAATTAATCTGAACAATACAGCATATAGTACAGTTCCCATTAATCTGAACAATACAGCATATAGTACAATTCCCATTAATCTGAACAATACAGCATATAGTACAGTTCCTATTAATCTGAACAATACAGCATATAGTACAGTTCCTATTTATCTGAACAATACAGCATATAGTACAATTCCTATTTATCTGAACAATACAGCATATAGTACAATTCCAATTAATCTGAACAATACAGCATATTGTACAGTTCCCATTAATCTGAACAATACAGCATATAGTACAGTTCCCATTAATCTGAACAATACAGCATATAGTACAATTCCCATTAATCTGAACAATACAGCATATAGTACAATTCCCATTAATCTGAACAATACAGCATATAGTACAGTTCCCATTAATCTGAACAATACAGCATATAGTACAGTTCCTATTTATCTGAACAATACAGCATATAGTACAATTCCTATTTATCTGAACAATACAGCATATTGTACAGTTCCCATTAATCTGAACAATACAGCATATAGTACAATTCCCATTAATCTGAACAATACAGCATATTGTACAGTTCCCATTAATCTGAACAATACAGCATATAGTACAATTCCCATTAATCTGAACAATACAGCATATAGTACAATTCCCATTAATCTGAACAATACAGCATATAGTACATTATATTAAACTTACATGCATAGCGCGAACGTTGCTGTTTTCACTTGCGTCACGTCAAACGTCATTATAAAATACATTGTCAATCTGTCTCCCACACAACTGTTTGCCATATGGTTTGCAGGAGGCGAGGTTAAATAAGCTTAAACATCATAATCATCTCCCACGCGACCACGGATTTACACCTTCAGTTAACAGCACGATTGCATAACATTAGACGTCATTTCTCGACGTAACGGCATCCACACAGTGGGTTCCTTTTGGTAAATCGCGTCACATATAATTAACCCCAGTCGTGTGACCTAAACACAGATTGATTCTTGAAACTGGGTCATCAGTTGATATCAAAACATTGGAATTGTTCGATTATTGCAAGGTCACAGTCTATTAATAGACATATATATGAAGGGTATAAGCGAGGCTAGTTTCTATTACTTATTGTCGTAGTTTCTTAAATTCATACTTACAATTGGTTGCTGATCGGCTGAAACAATGCGTCCAACGAGGTACCCAGGCACTTCATTGTCATTCATAGTGAATTGAAATGGATTGATGACAAATGATGGTGGAAAGTGATTTCTCACAACAACGATAGTTAGCACACCTTGGACGCATCTTTTTGGCACACCATCATCACAGGCTTCCAACACAAGCTGTATAAAGACACATTATGTTATATACTACATAAATATGACACCATGTACATTATGGTATATACTACATAAACATGACACCATGTACATTATGGTATATACTACATGAACATGACATCATGTATATACTACATAAACATGACATCATGTACATTATGGTATATATTATATAAACATGACATCATGTACATTATGGTATATACTATATAAACATGACATCATGTACATTATGGTATATACTACATAAACATGACACCATGTACATTATAGTATATACTACATAAACATGACACCATGTACATTATGGTATATACTACATAAACATGACACCATGTACATTATGGTATATACTACATAAACATGACGCCATGTACATTATGGTATATCCTACACATCCTAATACCTGACACACACAATTACACTAATTATCCATTGTACAAACCTAAAATACATATAAATACTCACATACAGTCAAACCGTTCTTTAATTAAGCAGCCAGCCAAGGGAACCACACTGCTTAATAGAGGCCAAATGTATAATAAAACAACATATTGAGAATCAGGAAAATGGCTGCTTTTACAAGTTGACTGCTTAATGAAGGTGGCCACTAACATAGGTCTGACTGTACAATAAAAATGAATGGGCTTTGTGTTAATCCATTGCACACTAGCGGCAGATAAAATCACATTTGCAAACAGCACAGAGCCAGATCAGATCACACAGAACGTGCCGTCAGATCATGCTCTATGCTGTTTGCTATTCGGATAGTGGAGCTAAAACACTTGGCTGAATAGCAAACAACATAGATCCTGATCAGATGCGGCGCTACACCACGGCTGATCTGGGTCTATGTTGTTTGCAAATGTGATATTATTTACTCACAGGCCAATAACAATTATTACTTTAACTGAATGTATCGGTTCCTAGAACATATAACAGTCAATTAACCTCAAGTGAGTATATCGGTTCCCAGGCCAATAACAATTATTACCTCAAATAAGTGTATCAGTTCGCAAGACAATAGCAAACAATTAACCTCAAATGAATCTGTATCGGTTCCCAGGACAATAGCAAGCAATTAACCTCAAATGAATCTGTATCGGTTCCCAGGACAAATCTGTATCGGTTCCCAGGACAAAAAGTAATTCTGAATGCAATAATCAGTGTTAATGAAAATTAATTCTGCATCGGTTCTCAGGGTAATCATCAGCAACATATTACAAAGAGTTTGCATCAGTTCCAGGAAACTAACAAAACATAAATTACCTCAAATGAGTCTATATTTGTTTGCATTACAATTGTATACAACTGGATCACCCCAGTCTTATCGTCTATCATGAAATACTTAGACGGTCCCGACTGCAAACCACGGATATCCTCGGAAATAATGTTGTAGGTGATGATGTCCTTAAATACAAGACATCAATATCAATTAATAGATTTACTGAGCTTAATGTATGGATACATATGGAGGAGCACTTACAAGCTACACATATTTACCTTAAACAAATTTATTTAGTTCTTACAACTTTGGTTTTATCACTCTTGAGATCTCATTCCTGATGGAATCCATCCGCATGAGGGAGAGAGAGAAGAGGCATTGTGGAATTTAAATGTATAGACTAAGGGCACAATCATACCGGCTACAGATGGACCTTTCCGGGCCTTTCACACTTGTAGCGAACGTGCTACCACTGCGCTATCATGACCACCATGATGGTACCCGTGCATCAACAAGAAACCACTAATGAAGTGCAAAGTTATGCAATCTAGATATTATCATTATAGACAAATAATGAAGTGCAAAGATATGCAATCTAGATATTATCATTATAGACAAATAATGAAGTGCAAAGTTATGCAATCTAGATATTATCATTATAGACAAAGCAACATTGCATCACTTTGCATACTAGTAATATCCTATAGGAGATAAAATCTTGTCCCTTTATGAAGATACATTTTTAAATAAATTTACTTATTAATATGAATACATAGTTCCCGTGTGACGTCATTATTCCTACTGTGGCAGCCATTTTGATTGGCAAAGTTGATCAGATGTTATATATAATATATAGTAGTGTAATTTTGTTTTCTTCATAAAATATTTATTTTTCATCCCATTACCATGGTTCACACATTGTTGTAAAATCATGAAATTGCCGTTAATAAAACTTGCCAGTCAAAATGGCTGCCAAGATAAGATCTTATCAGTGTTTTTGACTATTTTCACAGGCCGTGGGGAAACATTCACTTCCTACAGGTTGAATAAACACTCAAAAGTCGTGATAGCGCAGTGGTTTGCTTCAGGTGCGAAATGCCTGGAGTTTGCGCCATGCTGGAGCCACTAAGATTATGCCCTTATATGCCCTTAGGCAAGGCATTTATATTCCACATGCCTCTTCTCTCTCCCTCATGGCGATGGATTCTATAAGGAATGAGGTGTCGAAAGTGATTAGTAAGTAAGTTGTAAGAACTTGTTTCGCAATTGAGCTAGACACTCAGAAAGGATGTGGTATATACCAATTTACTTTAGCTTGATTGCGCCACAAGACTTTACAATAGATAATTCGGTCTCGAGACCTCATTCCTGATGGAATCCATCACCAGGAGGGAGAGAGAGGAAATGTGGATTTAACCCATTTCATTCTGGATACATTTAAAGGCTTTTGCAAACAACATTGATCCAGATCAGCCGCAGCGTGACGCTGCGTGCTGATCAGGATCTATGTTGTTTGCTACATAGCCAAGTCTCTTAGCAATATCATGTGAATAGCAAACAGCATAGAGCCTGATCAGATGGCACGTTCTGTGGCCGTTGATCTGGCTCTATGTTCTTTGAAATACCGTTTGAACGGTATCCAGAATGAAATGGGTTAAGCGTCTTGCGCATTGTGGTTCTGATGAGGTTTCGAACTCGCAACTTCTTGGTTACATGGTGGAAATAGTACCCATTACACCACAAGGTTAGTATGTTTACTTCTCACCAATTCAACTTGGGTTCGATCCTTGGTCAGGGAAGATATTAGTATGCAAGGTGGTACGGTCGTCGCAAGATCAGACAGGTAGCTTTTCTCTGGGAGCTCCCTTTTTCACATGAAAGATCACATGGTGGGTTCTCTCCGGGTACTCCGGTTTCTTCCCACACGAATGACCACATTTACACTTTCATCTGCTCAAACGAGAGTGATTTAATATAAGTTCTTAAAGCTTGTTTCGCAATTGTTGTAAAATAAATAAAGTTTGTAAAAATAATAGTTTAAACTAATAAACTTTCGTGACATCATAGTGCTATGACGTCACAATAGTACATTGATAAAGCTTGTTTCGCAATTGCAAAATAGGACGTGAAAATAAAACTATTAACGCTCTTTCTTACATTATCCCTCACGTCCGAAGCTTGTACTTGAGTGACGTTCCCATAACGAGGTAGATCTTCACGCATTTGCACATCCACAGTCTCAAAATTGAAATCCCATTCTGGGAATCCTCCATTACGTGTGACGAAGATTTCAACGGATCCATACACCTTGTTACGTGGGCGTAATGCATCGTAGGCCGTTATGTCAAACTAGAAAAATAATAAAGCATTCATGTATATAAACAATTTTTCCATTTTTAAATTATGAAATAACATTTATCTTGACGATGTTTATTGGCGAATAAAACATGGTTTGGAGTCCTGATGCATAGGAATTAACCACGCAACTCCAAAACTCGAAACCGTGGTTTATTCACCGATAAACAACGGATAGACAAATATTATTTCAATTCTAATATGACCCAACATAATGCTAAAACCGAATAAATGTGTGTATTATTTTGTTGGTGGAGTAAATTTCAACAGCCATAAAATAGATCTGATGTTGAAGACATACATGTAACAATGGTAGATTTGTTAGCATTTATGTATAGTAGTAGCCTGGGAACAGGCGATGATATATTTTGCCTGGTAAGTCAAATAAATATATTTGAACACAGACTATTAATTGGGCCGTATTGAGCTTCTGATAATATCAACGCCTGGGGAAACTCGGCGGGTTGTCTGTAATTATTGACTAGCATTAATCGTATTAATAGGCCTATTAGCACGTGACTTAATTAATGACGTACTTGAATCGAAAGCAAGGCATGCAATGTTGATAAAACTGTATAATTGGCCACCATTGTTTACGGGTCAACAGAACGATAAATAGTTTTAAAAAGTACAATGTGCATCTGATTTGACATATTTACTCAAGATTTAAGTCGTCCTTACTTCAATTACGCTGAATCGATCCATTACCACCTAAACGTAATAGTTAAAATCCGCCATCTCGCCGATATAACACAGAAATGGGAAATTTTATGTTTGCAATGTAAATGAGGCTACGGGAGTATTCGTGTATATTCGGAAATGATCCGTGTATAATCGTGCCTGATTTCCGTTAGTATTCCGTTTCTATATTTAGCGATAGTACTTGTAGAGAAGAGGTGTCGTTCTTCAAATCTACACCCTGATAAGTTAGGGTGTAAGTAGATGGCGCTACGATCGGAAATCAAGTTTCCCCAGGCTGTCATATGCCAGAAGTTAAAAAGTGAAAAATGGACAGACTGGAACCCAGGCTATGATAGTAGCACAAATGTACATTGTATATAAGTATAGTCCTACCTGGAAATTATTCGTCCCTCTAAATTCAGACATCAAGTCATTTTTGATGTAAACGTTCATTGAATTCGAGTCAAATCGTTGAATTCCAAAGAAGTAGTAACCTACACCACGTGAAGTCGCCTCAAATGTGATTTCTTCAGCCTACAATGATAAAAACACTTTATGTAGCTTGCACCTCAAGTATCGTGATACAATGCATTCTCAGTGCAGGGTATTCACACAGGTAAACCTGTCCTAAACGGCCATCTTCTTCTGTTCATGCTCCTGTTTGATATTTAACTCTTTGCATGCTGGGTAAAATATAGGCTATAAATAGTTCAAATAATTGTAGCAGACGACAATTCATTAATGTGTATTTCTTATTTGCACTAAAAACTATCGAAATATGTCATGTACATGCAACAACACAATTCTACTGAAATTGAACCACATATTTTCACCGTTGTCGTGCAAAGAGTCAATGTCCTTGAATTTTCTTTAAATATTCATTTTAAATGTTAAAACATTTTATTTCTTAATATCCTAAACTATTCACACTAATACCATCAATTTCGTGATAGCGCAGTGGATGCGCGTTCGCTTCAGGTGCTAAAGGTCCGGAGTTCGAGCCCCGTTGGAGCCGTTACGATTGTGCCCTTAGGCAACAAGGCATTTAAATTCCACGTTGCCTCTTCTCTCTCCCTCGTGGCGATGGATTCCATCAGGAATGAGGTCTCGAGAGTGATTAATATAAGTTGAAATAACTTGTTTCGCAATCGAGCTAAAATAAATTTGTATAAACTAATACCATCACATTTGTGTAAAATATATCTACCCAATCCTTTCAGTGGTTCGGATGTTATTGTGAAGACAAGTTACCTGGAGTCTCAAGCTTCTGATTGGTTCAGCCCAGTGTACATCTCGGACTCGACCAATCAAATCACTTTAAGCACAAGATGTAAGAAAAAGTGTTATACCCTATGGGCAAGAACTCGGACACGGGCGGACGGATAGATAATAACAAACAGTGCAAACACAACATGCCTCCAGACTCGGGCGTATAAAGGAACGAAAATATAAAGGTCACCTGAAGGTCAGTATCCGTGGCAGTGATTCGGTTATTAAAGATGGTAATATTGAATCCTACAGGATTCGTCTCGACCGTCTCGAGTCGTAGTGGATTTACAATAGTAAACCGAGTGGCAGAATCACGATCCACGTTGACAGTTATTGTATTAGATGATGTCCTTGATACAGGTATGAAATTGTCTGTGGCAGTAACCGTCAACTACAATATAAATATCAGTGATGGCAAAATAATACCAATAGGCAGACATTTGGTTTTCGTATTATTCGGTTGGACAGGTATTGAATTATTCTATTAATTTCGCAGCAAAGGTTAAATAATCGTTAATTATGTTAAATCTTTCAAAAATTGCCATTTGTTTCTCCATTATAGTTAGTGCCAATTGACCCGGCAGTTTAAGGCGCCACGTGACTGGTCATAAGACTGTCCATTGTTGAAAATTATTGTGGTTCGAGAGTGATTAATATAAGTTGTAGGAACTTGTTTTGCAATCAAGCTAAAATAAATTTGCATAAATTAAAGGTTTTACTTACAAAATAGGAATCTCGTCTGTCGGCCATATTGAGAATGTCGCCAATTACGTACAACTTTCCTGACTTTGCATCTATTTCAAACAAGTCACTGACACTCAATGAGAATGTCACAATATCCTGAAACCAAACAATTCAGTATTCAACATAACTAACATTTATTCACAGTATTCAACATATCTAACATTTATTCACAGTATTCAACATAACTAACATTTATTCACAGTATTCAACATAACTAACATTTATTCACAGTATTCAACATATCTAACAGTTATTCACAGTATTCAACATAACTAACATTTATTCACAGTATTCAACATAACTAACATTTATTCACAGTATTCAACATATCTAACCTTTATTCACAGTATTCAACATAACTAACTTTATTCACAGTATTCAACATAACTAACTTTATTCACAGTATTCAACATAACTAACTTTATTCACAGTATTCAACATATCTAACCTTTATTCACAGTATTCAACATATCTAACCTTTATTCACAGTATTCAACATAACTAACATTTATTCACAGTATTCAACATATCTAACCTTTATTCACAGTATTCAACATAACTAACATTTATTCACAGTATTCAACATAACTAACATTTATTCACAGTATTCAACATAACTAACTTTATTCACAGTATTCAACATATCTAACATTTATTCACAGTATTCAACATAACTAACATTTATTCACAGTATTCAACATATCTAACATTTATTCACAGTATTCAACATAACTAACATTTATTCACAGTATTCAACATAACTAACATTTATTCACAGTATTCAACATATCTAACAGTTATTCACAGTATTCAACATAACTAACATTTATTCACAGTATTCAACATAACTAACTTTTATTCACAGTATTCAACATAACTAACTTTATTCACAGTATTCAACATAACTAACTTTTATTCACAGTATTCAATATATCTAACTTTTATTCACAGTATTCAACATATCTAACAGTTATTCACAGTATTCAACATAACTAACATTTATTCACAGTATTCAACATATCTAACCTTTATTCACAGTATTCAACATAACTAACTTTATTCACAGTATTCAACATAACTAACTTTATTCACAGTATTCAACATAACTAACTTTATTCACAGTATTCAACATATCTAACCTTTATTCACAGTATTCAACATATCTAACCTTTATTCACAGTATTCAACATAACTAACATTTATTCACAGTATTCAACATATCTAACCTTTATTCACAGTATTCAACATATCTAACCTTTATTCACAGTATTCAACATAACTAACTTTACTTACAGTATTCAACATATCTAACTTTATTCACAGTATTCAACATAATTATCTAAATTGAGTGACAGGTGAGGACATTATTTTCACTTGCACTGATACAGTACAGAGAAAGACCTTTAAACTAAATGGTACAGACAGATCTGTAGTCCAGTGGTAACACACTAGACTGGTATTCCAGGGATCGCAGGTTCCATCCCCCGTTTGACCGTAATAAAATTAACAAGTCTTTCAGATGGGACGGTAAACCGAGGTCTCGTGTCGGTGCTTTACACCGTGCACGTAAAAGAACTCCACAAATCTAAAATGACTAATCTCTTCAGGAGGCGTCGCTCATATAGGCAACCGGTAGCGACGATAAATAAACGTAAAACACACAAAATAAACCAAATGGCCATTGGACAGTATCAAAAGTTTGGTTAGGTGGGGTATACTTAGTGGTGAGATTTGTGATATATTACATTTCCAACTATGCAAGGCTTAGAAATTGGCTGACATACATTTATTTTCATCTTTTTTAATATAATGAAAATATTGTTTTGCAACATAAGTAGATTTTTTGAAATAATGTCGATTTTTTAAAATAATGTAGTATCAAACTTGTCTTAACCCATTTCATTCTGGATACATTTAAAGGCTTTTGCAAACAACATAGATCCAGACGCTGCGTGCTGATCAGAATCTATGTTGTTTGCTACACAGCCAAGTGTCTTAGCAAGAGCATCTGAATAGCAAACAGCATAGAGCCTGATCAGACGGCATGTTCCATGGTGGCTGATCAGGCTCTATGTTCTTTGCAAATACTGTTTGAATGGTATCCAGAATGAAATGGGTTAAGCAGCCAGGCAAGGGGAATCAGAAAATGTTATTTAAATAAATTTGTATAAAGTAGAGCTAGGACTATTTGAGAGACAGAGCATAGAATATAATACCTTCGCTGAGAGCTATCCCTCGAATACTTTAAACCTTAGAAGAAATATATGGGCTCACTCTAAAGTAATCACTAAATTTTACCCAACATTTCATCTATGTATTCTTGAAACATATGCCTACTACTAACATCAGCAACAAGATAAGACGTACCAGAAGGTCCTTGTCCAACGCAAACACCTGACCGATGGAGGTATGTAGTGTTACCATCTCGTCAATATAAAAATTATATGACAGCAAATTGAAGATTGGTTCATTCTCATTCCTGTTCACTGTCACAGATAAGATGGCTTGCGATTTGTGCTCAGGATACCTCGAGTCATAGGCATAAACAATAACCTGACAAATGTAGGTAATAACTTTGTAACACATATATGATACATACAGTAAAACAAAGGCAACATACATGTATATGTCAATACCATTCTATGGGTGCGGATTGACTTACTTACAGACGGATAATAATAAGATTACTAAATAGCCCCTAACCCTATTGTTATTTTATATTTCGGGTTTTACGCCTGAATCAGCACCATTTCGGGCTATATCGCCGGCGGGCAGTTTACCTAACAACACCTTTCCTGGGCAGGCTCCAGCAGTTAACCAGTACTTGAGTGCACCAACCTCCGTAAGAAACTGCAAACTTTTTCATATAAATAAGACACGGCCTGAGCAGTGCTCAAACCCGTGACCATCAGTGATGAAATGTTACAGTGGTATACAAGTCAGCGGGTCACCTTAGCCACTCGACCACGGAGGTGGACTCCGAGGGTTAAACATCGCATAAACAGCTTAGGTCATATTGCGAATCTCCAGCAATTATCGGTGAGGAAATCCCCGGATGCCCCTCCGAGCAGTATTTCAGGCACGTGCGGGCACACAGGTAGAACCACCAACTTACAGAACGCCAGCTGGATAGCTTCCTCACTGGGGTGAGTGTAAAGTGATTTGAAGTCAATGACTGTAACCACTCGGCCAAACAGTAAAATAAAGCCTAAGCATATGCTGCATATATTATGGGGTAGGCCTATAGTAGTGCTCTTACAACGTTTTACAGAAGTTCTCATAAATATACGATCGTACACGAGTGGTGATTTCGTACCATATTTTATGAAACGAGTTTTGGAATTTTGCTATTAACCCATTCAACACCAAGTAACTCACATGGACTGGTCCATGATATTCATAAACCAATAAATGAATCAGAAAATCACATTTGGACAAGTTCATTTATCAAAATGGGTGATTATGTCTAAATATAGTCATATCACTGGCAAAAAGTGCAGATCCTGATGAGACGGCTCGTCGGCTCATCTGGATCTACACTTTTTGTAAGCCTATAAATAGAGGTCTGTGGTGTTGAAAGGGTTAAACGAGCCTTTTTGTATGAAATCATCACGAGTGTAAGATCATTTATATCACATTACTTTTGCACAAAATAACGCCGTTATTTTCAATTTGGCACCAACTTTCAGTGCATATTTTCACAACATCACTAAAGCATCATGACGTCACTACGCAAAGCAGCTTTATATTTATGTTTTAAGCAGCGTCTTAATTGCGTCGAGACTTCTTTTAAATCATAGTTTGCTTTACCATTAACATTATGTACCAATTCAAATAGAAATTTGCATACTTTGAAGAATAATTTACAAATTATAAGGCTTATTCTCTCAACCAATCAGAATCCTTGCAGGTGCTACTAAACATGTGTACATATTTAGAGGTTATTAAACCGCGGAGGTTGGCCATTTGTGGATATTGGCGCACCCTATGGAGATATTGGCCCGAGGGCCAATATCGGATAGGTGCGCCAATATCCATAAATGGCCCACTGCAGCCGTTTAATAACTTCTTTATTGCATACATAGCCGTATGTTTCTTCTGCTGTTATTTGCTTATTTCACTCAGCCATTTTACCGTCAAGAGACAACAATCTGTCAGACAACGACTTTAGTGTTGCTTCGGCGGCCATGTTTACACAATGTAGTTACTATGTTGTTGCTACCTGTGACATGTGCTCGTGATTCGTTCTCGGCGCGTGCCGGGCCAATATCGAATATTGGCCCTGCAAGCGCGGGCCAATATCGGATATTAGCCCGGCAGAGCCGAAAATCGAAATATATTGCCCGCGTCGACCAGATATTTTTGGTTTTCTACCATTAAATTTGTTACTATTTATAGTAACGTATGCAATAAAAGAAATTATGATATGGTGGTATACACTGAATACAATTAATGAACTTACAGTGTATTCAAATACATTCTTCTGTGACATATTGAATGAACGTGCAGTCTCCAGTATTCCATTGGATTGCAGAGTAAAGTAGCCAATCCCATTACCTTCTGCCGCTAACTCGTACACAATGTGACCCTGGCAATCAAAACATAACAATGAAACACTATGCACGTATGTAACTACGCAATAATGTAACTATGCAATAATGTAACTATGCATCAATGTAACTATGCATCAATGTAACTATGCGACAATGTAACTATGCATCAATGTAACTATGCAACAGTGTAACTATGCATCAATGTAACTATGCATCAATGTAACTATGCGACAATGTAACTATGCGACAATGTAACTATGCGACAATGTAACTATGCAACAGTGTAACTATGCATCAATGTAACTATGCGACAATGTAACTATGCGACAATGTAACTATACGACAATGTAACTATGCAACAGTGTAACTATGCATCAATGTAACTATGCATAAATGTAACTATGCAACAATGTAACTATGCAACAATGTAACTATGCATAAATGTAACTATGCAACAATGTAACTATGCATAAATGTAACTATGCAACAATGTAACAATGTAACTATGCATCAATGTAACTATGCATAGATGTAACTATGCAACAATGTAACTATTGGACAACCAGCCTAGTGTATTAGCTAAGCTATCCGAATAGCAAATAGCATAGATCGTGATCAGATGGCACAGAACGTGCCATCTGATCTGGCTCTATAGTATTTGCAAAAATGAATATACTCATTTCCAGCACACTAAGGCTTAAGGAATGGAAATAATTCAAAAACACTGACCTGTCCATCTTCAACAATATCTTGATCGTTAGCATTAACACGTGTTACACTCGTGCCGATGTCGTCGTTTTCAGACATAACTGCTCTAATAGGTCCATTTTGTAGACTATCAATGATGGTATTGAAGTCATCATAGTTAACAGTAATGACAACCTCGGCAGAGCCGATTTTGGGAGGAATTCTCTGATCAGAAGCATAAATTGTTGCCTGCAAGATATATTGTTATATTATATATTGTTATATTTCGGGTTTTACACCTGCATCAGCACCATTTTGGGCTATATCGCCGGCGGGCAGTTTACCTAACAACACCTTTCCTGGGCAGGCTCCAGCGGTTAACCAGTACTTGAGTGCACCAACCTCCGTAAGAAACTGCCAATTTTTTCATATAAATGAGACATGGTCTGAGCGGGGCTCGAACCCGTGACCATCAGTGATGAAATGTTACAGTAGTATACAAGTCAACGACCTTAACCACCCGACCACGGAGGCGGACAATTGCCTGCAAGATGCAATTGCAAAGGTTTAGTTGCATATTCATATCAAATAGTGCATATTAAATTCCGAGATACAACAGTTCATTGTTAAAATGTCATCAATTCTATTCTCGATAAAAACTCTTCACAGTATCAGAACCCTTCATTTTTGTCAGTAGCCAATTCATATTAAAATCATGCTTTTAAATGAAACAGATGGGAATGGAAATTATTAAAAATGGCAAGTGGATTTTAATCACAAACTCGAACCAAACTCGATTTTGAGTGAGTATTTGGTTTAACGGCGCATCAGCACAGTTCAGGCTATATCACGCCGGATTAAATATATTGTATACAAGATATCTACAATTAAAAATATTATGTAGATAACATACTGTTTGTATTAAAATTGTAATGATGAACGGTCAACTGCAACACAATTTATCAAGCTGTAAAAATGATAAAAAAAACGTCAGTTGTAAAACGTACAATTTATGGAAAAGATGTGATTCTTTTAAAAATGCAATAATGTATTTAAAATCGACAGTGTCGAAAAGCTCCTTCATTGTCACAAATGTATAATATTTTCGACGAATGAGTGCTAAATCTACACAGTGAATTAAGATGTGTTCAACATTTATAGAGGAATGGCATGGTATACACCATGGTGGATCCTCTCTTTTCAATAAAAATGAATGTGTAAAACGGGTATGTCCAAGTTTCAACCGTGACATTACTGTTTCCTCTACGGTTGGAGTGATAAATAAAAGATGATTTGCCAATGTTTGGCTTAATTGGTTGTAGTTTATTGAATTGTATGTTATTCCAAGTGGTTTGCCATTTTGAAGTAATGTAAGAAAGAATCGATTGCCTAGCATCAGTATATGGTACATGTATTTTAGAATTTATACAGTCTAGTTTAAGTGCATCTTTTGCACTTTGATCAGCCATTTCATTGCCACGAATACCAATATGACTTGGTATCCAGCAATATATAACATGTTTAGTTGATGCAATATCTGTGTGCTTCATAAGTAATTTGTGGATAAGGGTTTTTTTAACATTCATGTTGTCTACTGATTGCAGTACAGATAAGGAATCTGAAAGGATCATAAATTTCCTATCACGTGATGCATCAGCAAAATTCAAAGCTAAATCAATAGCCTCTACTTCTGCTGAAAATATAGACGCATGATCAGGTAGTCGTAATTTAGACTTATGTAAATTACTGACAGCAGCACAGCCAACTTTGTTGCCAGCTTTCGATCCATCTGTGTATATTGGTGTATAATCTGAAAACATGGTTCTGATTTCATTTAATTTTGATTAAACATTAGAGGGTTAGTATATCATGATTTCAGGTCATCATGAAGTTGTAAAATAACGTTGGGTTTAGTCAGGTCAAAAGGAGTTATATCTGATATAAAAGTTTCATGAACATTGTTAATGTTAAAATCTACGTTATGAATAGCTTCCTCAATGCGAAGCACAAGAGGACGTATCGCCTTGGCATAGCCTCATAGCAAGTTTTATTGTCTAGATCAAACATGACTTTGTACGCTGGATTTCTTGGGTTTGATTTAAGCTTAAATGCATTTTGTAGAGATAATTGTTCACGTCTGAGATAAAGGGATGGTTCATTTGCTTCTACATATAAACTAGCTATTGGTGATGTTCTGAAAGCTCCGAGTGCAAGTCGTAAGCCTTGGTGATGTATTGGGTCAAGTGTTTTGTTATATGATGGACTGGCTGATCCATACACAATTGATCCATAATCGAGTTTGGAACGAACTAGCACTCTATATAGTCTAAGGAGGACCTTTTGATCAGCTCCCCAGTCCGTATGAGCTACTACTTTGATAAGGTTCATTGCCTTGAGGCATCTTGCATAAAATACTGCCTTGCGGGACACCCATTTCTTGTTCGTGATTGCCAGAGAGGGTAGAACCCACTCTAACGTTAAATTATCTATCCACGAGAAAGTCAGATATAAATTGTGGCATGTGTCCTTTAAGGCCTAACTCATGTAAGTTTTTCATAATACCATGTTTCAATGTTGTATCGTAAGCTTTTTCAAGATCGAAAAATATAGAAACTACGTGTTGTTTCTTGATAAAAGCATCACGGATAAACGTTTCCAATCGTATTAAATGGTCATTGGTACTTCGTTCATTCCGAAATCAACTTTGGAATTCGGAAATGAAATTGTTGGATTCCAGATATTAAACTAGTCTGGTCGATTTTGACAAATTTCAATATGTAATGTTATACATATTTAATGCTCACACTAATAGCTTCATAATTGTTGTATTTCAGCAAAGAATCATAACAAACTGTTAAAAAATTAAATTGTACTCAGAGTGGGTGTATGGGTGAACTGGACATGTCATTCAAATTGTATCTAGAGTGGTGTATGGGTGAACTGGACATGTCATTCAAATTGTATCTAGAGTGGTGTATGGGTGAACTGGAAATGTCATTCAAATTGTATCTAGAGGGGTGTATGGGTGAACTGGAAATGTCATTCAAATTGTATCTAGAGGGGTGTATGGGTGAATTGGAAATGTCATTTAAATTGTATCTAGAGGGGTGTATGGGTGAATGGAAAATATTTTCAAATTGTATCTAGTGGGGTGTATGGGTGAATGGAAATTATTTTCAAATTGTATCTAGAGGGGTGTATGGGTGAATAGAAATGAGGATGATAGAGATGATGGAGGCGACAGTTTATGCTATACATATGTTGAATCATACAATCATAGCTTACACGGAATACTTTGGTCCCATTATTACGCAAGTCGCCCATCACATATATACCGCCTTCATATCCATCTACGTCGAACATTTCTGGTACACCTTCTCCAGACATCGAGTACAGCAATTGATCCTAGTATAAAGCACAGCATAAAGAAGGTTTAGTAATGTAAAAGAAATGGACAGTTCTGTGAAACATCTTCAGATCTTCTGATTCAAGAGCGCCACTTGGCTCGAAAGTCCCAATTATATCTCGTAGAATCTCCGTGTATTTTTCACTTGGTGTAATACATTTTAATAGAGTGCACAATCGGGGGTCTACCAGCTGTTTCTGAACCTCTTAGACAATAATGATGTACGTGTTCCTCCCAGGGCCGCCCTAGTCTCAGGTTTCTGAACCTCTAAAACAATAATGATGTACGTGTTCCTCCCAGGGCCGCCCTAGTCTCAGGTTTCTGAACCTCTAAAACAATAATGATGTACATGTTCCTCCCAGGGCCGCCCTAGTCTCAGGTTTCTGAACCTCTAAAACAATAATGATGTACGTGTTCCTCTCAGGGCCGCCCTAGTCTCAGGTTTCTGAACCTCTAAAACAATAATGATGTACGTGTTCCTCTCAGGGGCGCCCTAGTCTCAGGTTTCTGAACCTCTAAAACTAGTCTCACTCCTTTTAAGTGAATGATCGAATAATATTTCACTCATGAACATAGAAAGCTATTATTATCACTCGTGGCTAGTGATGATAATGCTTTTAATGTTCATTCTGT
This sequence comes from Archivesica marissinica, assembly GCA_014843695.1. Taxonomy (NCBI): domain Eukaryota; kingdom Metazoa; phylum Mollusca; class Bivalvia; order Venerida; family Vesicomyidae; genus Archivesica; species Archivesica marissinica. The sequence goes on from CM026390.1 coordinate 24,334,896, forward strand.
GCAATATAACATGATCATTCACTGAAATACACGTCTAATATATTTTTAGACAAAGGGTACACTTATAACATAGACGAAATTACGCATTTTGATAAATGAACTGGTCCAAATGTTATTTGTTTATTAATTTATTGGTCTAAAAATATCATGCACCAGTCCATGTCAGTTACTTGGAATTGAATGGGTTAATATCATGCACCAGTCCATGTCAGTTACTTGGAATTGAATGGGTTAATATCATGAACCAGTCCATGTCAGTTACTTGGAATTGAATGGGTTAATATCATGCACCAGTCCATGTCAGTTACTTGGAATTGGATGGGTTAATATCATGCACCAGTACATGTCAGTTACTTGGAATTGGATGGGTTAATATCATGCACCAGTACATGTCAGTTACTTGGAATTGGATGGGTTAATATCATGCACCAGGCCATGTCAGTTACTTGGAATTGAATGGGTTAATAATCTTAACGTTTACAAGACAGTATACAGTACTCCATTATTCTCTATATACATACCCCATCACCGTCGGTGGCCTGGACTAGCTTTACCACATCCATTGGATCACGGTAGTCATGTATCGTAACCCGAACATCATCGATTACCGGAGTGAAGATGTTGCGCGTGACGGACACATACAGATGGGTGTAAACTCTCTTCTCTGGGTACAGGCGATCATAGACTTCAATCAAAACCTGTACAAAAGATAAATATTCACATTACTCTTTTTATTTATTTCAGTTTATTAAACGTCATTACCAGTTTACCTAACAATACCTATCCTAGGCAGGCTCCAGCAGTTAACCTGTACTTGGTGCACCAACCTCCATAAGAAACGGCCAACTTGTTCATATAAAGCGCCACGGTCCGAGCAGGGCTCAAACACGTGACCATAAGTGTTCTATGGTTACACTGGTATACAAAGTCAGCGACCGTAACCACTCGACAATGGAGGCGGTTTATTTATCTTTAACAATCTGGGATCAGCAACACGAGCTTCACATCACAAATTCACGGTAACACTAGCTTAACAAATACCCGCGGGACAAGGGGTGCTAACTATTTTCAAAACAAAATGGACCAAAACAGACGACCATCCCCGACCAAGTATCCCTTCAATATCATGTCTAAGCATTATTCTCGTGCACGCACACACCTCAAACTTAAATAATGCAAATGGTACATAACAGCACCACAACAAGTGTTTATAAAGACTACAGTCAACCTGTGTTAAGTAGCCAGCCAAGGGAATGACAGAAAGTGGCTGCTTAGCACAGGTGGCTGCTTAATATAGGTCAAATGTATAATAAAATAACATCTTGGGAATCTGGAAACTGGCTGCTTAATACAGGTTGGTTGCTTAATGGAGGTGACCACTAACACAGGTTTGACTGTATATATAATACAGGTTGGTTGCTTAATGGAGGTGACCACTAACACAGGTTTGACTGTATATATAATACAGGTTGGTTGCTTAATGGAGGTGACCACTAACACATGTTTGACTGTATATATAATACAGGTTGGTTGCTTAATGGAAGTGACCACTAACACATGGTTGACTGTATATATAATACAGGTTGGCTGCTTAATGGAGGTGACCACTAACACAGGTTTGACTGTATATATAATACAGGTTGGTTGCTTAATGGAGGTGACCACTAACACATGTTTGACTGTATATATAATACAGGTTGGTTGCTTAATGGAGGTGACCACTAACACAGGTTTGACTGTATATATAATACAGGTTGGTTGCTTAATGGAGGTGACCACTAACACATGTTTGACTGTATATATAATACAGGTTGGTTGCTTAATGGAGGTGACCATTAACACATGTTTGACTGTATATATAATACAGGTTGGTTGCTTAATGGAGGTGACCACTAACACAGGTTTGACTGTATATATAATACAGGTTGGTTGCTTAATGGAGGTGACCACTAACACAGGTTTGACTGTATATATAAACAGGTTGGTTGCTTAATGGAGGTGACCACTAACACAGGTTTGACTGTATATATAATACAGGTTGGTTGCTTAATGGAGGTGACCACTAACACATGTTTGACTGTATATATAATACAGGTTGGTTGCTTAATGGAGGTGACCACTAACACAGGTTTGACTGTATATATAATACAGGTTGGTTGCTTAATGGAGGTGACCACTAACACAGGTTTGACTGTATATATAATACAGGTTGGTTGCTTAATGGAGGTGACCACTAACACAGGTTTAACTGTACTTATAGCTTCATACTTGATCCTTTGCATTATATGCTATGTACATGTATGTTGTTTTCATATATGATTTATGTTTTGCAATAAATACTGTTTAAACCAACTTGTAGCAGGCTATTAATGTACCCACATAGTTTGTACTGGTGTGTTACGATAGTTTTACTGGGTACTATGCAATGTGCATATCACAGCATGTGGATTTCCCATTGCACCGGTCAGAAATTCCGCCAACGGATGTCAATTATGCCGCGCCACCATTATAGTTTATATGTAAATGTCTTATTTAAATGAATGCAAATGCATGTAATAAGCAATAGGTTGTAAAATTGATTCGTCCTCAAAATGTTTCGTACTCGTAATAACATGAATGAGACCGTGTTGAGAACATTCAACATGAAAAAAGGCCCTTTTCTACCTGTGCCCTGCCCCTTTTTCAGTCTGGGGGAAACACTACAGTTATCTGAATTAACATCATAGAAAATATCCGAATATTTGATTATCCAAAAATTACTACGGTACTAAGTGTATTACTCAATGTGCTTATATAAAACACGAGTGAGTGCATGGCTCATTCTAGGTCAGAATTTTTAGGAGAAGAGAAAAAGCACGCAATTGCATCTGTAAATAGTGTTATTTAATAAATATCAACAAAAAGGGTTATATTTCGGTGCATCAGCACCATTTCGGGCTATATCGCTGGCGGGCAGTTTACTTAACAACACCTTTCCTGGACAGGCTCCAGCGGTTAACCAGTACTTGGATGCACCAACCTCCATAAGAAACTCGTAAGTTAAAATATTCAGTATGACCATTAAATACAATATTTGATTAGAATGAATGCTTTATAAATGGGACAGTGTATCTTACTTAACAAAATTTGGTATGAAAATTGTAACATTATTTTTTCTTATTAACTTTTTTCTAAGGAGAAGTTGGGCCCCCAGGGGGCGAAGTCAAGGTCCCCAGGGTGACTATTTCGCCCAAGTCGCCCTCTAGAATGAGCCCTGGTGAGTGTGAAAATTCCTGTAAGATATTGGGCTAAAACATTGTTCATGTTTTGAAAGAGAAATACCAAGAGTCAGAATGTCAGTCACAATATATGCCCGTCGAACAGGTTCTTACTTATTGTGTTAAATATGCATGCATACCAAACTCCTGATGATGGACTCCATTGTAAAATTTCGCAATCATGCTAAAATAAATCTGTAGTAACTAATCGATCTCTGCTGGGAATAAAACTTACATCATATTCAGTTCTAAGGTCACCAAGCAAACTGTTTTTCAGAGTCACGATTGCTTTGTTGGTGACGGCGCTCCTCTTTACTTCAAAGTAGTAAGGTGAGCGTAAATCTCCGACCACCGTGTACACAAGGTCATTCTGCAGATACAAACAGCATATTCATTTCATACAATATATTTATATAACATAAATTCTATACTAACTTTAGTCATTAAACACTTTATAATAAAATATGCCCAAAATGGCGATTTATCGTTATTTTCTAAAAACCAGTGTAAAGTTGTTTAAGATATACTTTAAAGTATGGAATGCCAGAACAGACATAATACAGTCTACATCCATTATGGAATGCCAGAACAGACATAATACAGTCTACATCCATTATGGAATGCCAGAACAGACATAATACAGTCTACATCCATTATGGAATGCCAGAACAGACATAATACAGTCTACATCCATTATGGAATGCCAGAACAGACATAATACAGTCTACATCCATTATGGAATGCCAGAACAGACATAATACAGTCTACATCCATTATGGAATGCCAGAACAGACATAATACAGTCTACATCCATTATGGAATGCCAGAACAGACATAATACAGTCTACATCCATTATATCAAAGTTGGTTATGTCAATTCTCCTGTTATCTCAAAGTCGGGTGAAAGTCAGTTTCAGATACTATGACTGGCTCCGTTCAAATTTCATTAAGTCAAATGTATCGGTATATCAAATTTTTTTGGGTCCCTGTATAAATAGGCAGTATTTCACACTCGTTATCTCAAAGCTTCACCTTGCTGCCGAAGTTCGACTTTCATTCGGCAAATTTACCTAATCAAAGATGTACTGCCTTGACTGTGCAAAGAATTGATCAAGATAGTTGACGGTGTTTACACTGACAGTAATTACAATATGTTCACTACAGGTACACACTTATAGGCAATGAGACATCTGTAATTTTCTATTACCTCCCTTGGCAGATAAAGTCTGATTTATTCTAATATGTGAATAGGTCCTTTTAGTTAGAATCCTTTGTTTTTACTGCTATTCCCTAACCAGATGCTGCGGCAAAATAAATATGATTTTATCAAAAACGTGCTAATTAAGTGATCACATTATTTTACAAATAAGTACCCATTGTATGTATGTACTGTATGAGATCTGTCGAGATATAGTAATTTAATAATCATAAGTAATAGTGGTATAAAATTGTTAGCATGTTGTGCAAAGGAAACAACGATAAAAAGAGAGGAAACACTTAATAGGACCTCATCTACTGTTAGGGAGTATTCAGGGGCAGTAACTCACCGATGTCTCTCATAATCCTAATAACTATAGTTAATCAGTTTGTTGACTCGTCCAATAATTATTGCAAAATGACATGCTTAAATTCAACAAAATACAGCAGACTACAGCGGAGCTAAAATAAATTTGCATAGACTAAACAAAACTAAAATGTTTTCCATAAATACATACAGCAAATATATCCGGGTCATTAGCTTCGATATCATCGTGGACGATGTAGCCAATCGGTCTATTCTCCAGAATTGTGGCTGAGTAGTTGGGTGCGTCAAAGGTGGGTGGTTGGTCAAACACTATATCAACAACCACGGTTACTGTGGCATACCTGGTCAGAGGGGCCGGCACAGAATCTTCAACACGGACATCGAACTGTGTAGAAAATGTGTCATAAATATATCCATTCACTGAATATCAATCTGTGTATACAATAATCAAGATATACATACACAAGCAACCGGTACATACACAAGCAACCGGTACATACACCAGCAACCGGTACATACACCAGCAACCGGTACATACACCAGCAACCGGTACATACACCAGCAACTGGTACATACACCAGCAACCGGTACATACACCAGCAACTGGTACATACACAAGCAACCGGTACATACACAAGCAACCGGTACATATTAAATACATACACAATCAGCCGGTACATATTAAATACATACACAATCAACCGATACATACACAATCAGCCGGTACATATTAAATACATACATAATCAGTCGGTACATATTAAATACATACACAATCAGCCGGTACATATTAAACACATATACAATCAAACTGTACATATTAAATACATACACAATCAGCCGGTACATATTAAATACATACACAATCAAACTGTACATATTAAACACATACACAATCAAACTGTACATATTAAATACATACACAATCAAACTGTACATATTAAACACATACACAATCAAACTGTAGATATTAAACACATACACAATCAAACTGTACATATTAAACACATACACAATCAAACTGTACATATTAAACACATACACAATCAAACTGTACATATTAAACACATACACAATCAAACTGTACATATTAAACACATACACAATCAGCCGGTACATATTAAATACATACACAATCAAACTGTACATATTAAACACATACACAATCAACTGGTACATATTAAACACATACACAATCAACCAGTACATATTAAATACATACACAATCAAACTGTACATATTAAACACATACACAATCAACTGGTACATATTAAACACATACACAATCAACCAGTACATATTAAATACATACACAATCAAACTGTACATATTAAACACATACACAATCAACTGGTACATATTAAACACATACACAATCAACCAGTACATATTAAATACATACACAATCAAACTGTACATATTAAACACATACACAATCAACTGGTACATATTAAACACATACACAATCAACCAGTACATATTAAATACATACACAATCAAACTGTACATATTAAACACATACACAATCAACTGGTACATATTAAACACATACACAATCAACCAGTACATATTAAATACATACACAATCAAACTGTACATATTAAACACATACACAATCAAACTGTACATATTAAATACATACACAATCAAACTGTACATATTAAACACATACACAATCAAACTGTACATATTAAACACATACACAATCAAACTGTACATATTAAACACATACACAATCAAACTGTACATATTAAACACATACACAATCAACTGTACATATTAAACACATACACAATCAAACTGTACATATTAAACACATACACAATCAACTGTACATATTAAACACATACACAATCAAACTGTACATATTAAACACATACACAATCAAACTGTACATATTAAACACATACACAATCAGCCGGTACATATTAAATACATACACAATCAAACTGTACATATTAAACACATACACAATCAACTGGTACATATTAAACACATACACAATCAACCAGTACATATTAAATACATACACAATCAAACTGTACATATTAAACACATACACAATCAACTGGTACATATTAAACACATACACAATCAACCAGTACATATTAAATACATACACAATCAAACTGTACATATTAAACACATACACAATCAAACTGTACATACTAAACACATACACAATCAAACTGTACATATTAAACACATACACAATCAAACTGTACATATTAAACACATACACAATCAAACTGTACATATTAAACACATACACAATCAAACTGTACATATTAAACACATACACAATCAAACTGTACATATTAAACACATACACAATCAACTGGTACATATTAAACACATACACAATCAAACTGTACATATTAAACACATACACAATCAAACTGTACATATTAAACACATACACAATCAAACTGTACATACTAAACACATACACAATCAAACTGTACATATTAAACACATACACAATCAACCAGTACATATTAAATACATACACAATCAAACTGTACATATTAAACACATACACAATCAACTGGTACATATTAAACACATACACAATCAAACTGTACATATTAAACACATACACAATCAAACTGTACATATTAAACACATACACAATCAACTGGTACATATTAAACACATACACAATCAAACTGTACATATTAAACACATACACAATCAAACTGTACATATTAAACACATACACAATCACACAAACGCCTCCAGAAGTATATCAGTCAATTCGTTTTTGGAGGCCAATGCAAGATACTCCAGAAGCATCCCCAGTTCTTTTACAAGCATGGGACAAGAGACCTCGGTTGATAGGCCCATCGGAAAGTTCTTTTACAAGCATGGGACAAGAGACCTCGGTTGATAGGCCCATCGGAAAGACTTATTAATATCAATTATGATCAAACAGGGAATAGAACATGCGATCCATTCATTCACAATCCAACAAGTTAACCACTGGACCACAGAACAGTTTGACTCATGATATGCATACTCTAGTCTTCATTGAAAATGAAATTAACCCTTTCAACACCACATACCTCTAAATAGGCTTACAAAAAGTGTAGATCCAGATGAGCCGGCTCGTGACGAGCCGTCTCATCAGGATCTGCACTTTTTACCAGTAATATTACTATTTTTAGACACAATTACCCATTTTGATAAAAGAACTGGTCCAAATGTAATTTTCTTATTAATTTATTGGTCTAAGAATATCATGGACAAGTCCATGTCAGTTACTTGGTGTTGAATGGGTTAACTGTATTTTGAAAGATATTCACCGTATATCTATTGTTGGTGGCCGCATCAGTGAGTTTTCGCAGCAGCATGATTCTACCATCACTATCAACACGGAAAGTCTCTATGTCCAATTGTTCCCAGTTAGTTGTCGGCACAAATTTAATGGCATCCTGAAGTAGACAAATTTAAACATATATGTTGCCGAAAGTTTAAATCAACAGTGACCAGGGCCGTCGCTGGAGCTACTTTGATGATACGCAATGGCCAAATATGCTTGTTTGTCCAGCGAGCATAGCGAACTAGTACGCTAGGGGGGTCCGGGGGCATGCCCCCCCCTGAAGATTTTTTGAAATGAGGAAGCATTTCAATGCATTTTGTAACATACCATTGCAGGACTAAAGTTCTTATGACAATCCGTATAAAGGTATAAATTAAGGCTAGATGTATAATATACATGATTTATCGCCCTTATCAATTAAACAAGCACGTAAAATAGCACAAACTAAATTTCGAGATGCACCATATTTGCAATGGGCTCAATTATTCCACCACTCCACACATCACGGCGCCTATGTATCCCTACTACCCCCCCCCCCGGGTTTTAATGCATTTTTTCATTTTCCGAGACAAATGATACGCACATGCGTACTTGCGTATGCCCAGCGACAGGCCTGGTGACATACATTTTTGAATAACACATTTGAGGTTCATCAATTGTTTTGTTGTTTTTTTGGGGTCTTAGAGTGGCACAAACAGCTTATGTCATATGGTGACAGTCCAGCTACAGCTATTTTTGGTGGAGGAAGACCCCAGGTGCACCACCGTGCAGTATATCAAGCACGGACGGGCACACAAGTAGAACGACCGACCTACCGCAAGCCAGCTGGATAGATTCCTCACTTGATAGGAATTCGACTCAAACATACAGCGTTAGTCCTACACCTCAAATTTTAAGTCAAGGACCATAAACCACTCGTCCCCCACCCCTCATCATTTGAAAAAAAATCTTACTGCATTAAGTTTCTAAAATCACTAAATCTTAGAGCTTTCCCAAAATAATAATCAAAATCACTTTGAAGTGCTTAAGACAATATGCTCTATTTACATCACTATAGATATTTCCTTCGATGAACGTATGTGCCCCGATTGTATACAATTTTGTATGAGGGTTCCCAACTAATGATATGCAGCTGACATGCGCACTTGATGTTATGGGCATGCGCATTCGCAGTGTTCGTTACATAAAGGTGTGTCTTACAGTTACGCTGTTGCAAGGATGATCTATCTACCGGTTCCGGTGCATGGCAAGTTGCAAATCTCGACTAAAAACATTTTAAATGCAAAGAATGCTAAATTTTCTTGGTGAATAATAAGAATAATTAATGTAAATATACGGAATGAATCGCGGGTTAATAGTTTCCATCGGGGTATGAACTACATCAGGTGTGTTCAAAGTTATTGTGACAGCCTCGACATACTTTAACCACGCGCCATTTAGCGCACGGCTGCATGGTTTTCTATCATAAAATCACTTTTCAGCCTAAAATAAAAAGAATATTTGATTGTTTAAGTGACCGATCGAATAATATTTCACTCCGACATGAACATAGAAACCCATTATGCCACTCGTGATATTAATACTCTTGGTGCTCATTCGGTGAACATATAATTTGATCATACATGTACACTGAAACAAATAAATATCTACTTAATATGCTGAACTTACCCCATCTGGATCTGTGGCATTCAATTTTATGATAATTGATGCAGCTGGCTCAGCTTCATCGACAATGACATTGTAGGTTGCACCAGTTATCACATCTGTGATTCGAGGATTTCCCGGGTTCCTATCCACGCTGATGGTAACCATGGTTACAGCCGTGTCTTTAGGGTAGTAGCTGTCATAGGCAATTATCTCGAACTGAGGCATGAAAAAAGAAATAATATATACAGACAGTCATAGGCATTTTTCTCATGCAGTGAGGACCAGTCTATAGTAATACAGCAAGGACCAGTCAATAATAATATTAGTTTTTTGATAACAATAGTTCATATGCTGCATATACGATGAAATAACAGAGCTGTAAGTAGTCTCTGAACCTGCTTCCCTTAACCCATTTCATTCTGGATACATTTAAGGCTTTTTCAAACAACATAGATCCAGATCAGCTGCAGCGTAATGCTGCATGCTGATCAGGATCTATGTTGTTTGCTACATAGGCAAGTGTCTTAGCAAGATCATCTGAATAGCAAACAGCATAGAGCCTGATCAGGCAGCACATTCCATGGTGGCTGATCTGGCTCTATGTTCTTTGCAAATACTGTTTCAACGGTATCCAGAATCAAATGGGTTAAGAGACATAATGGAGAATAGAGGCAAAGAGAGAAGCAAAGAGATAATAAACAGTGACTGAATTAATAGCTGGTAGATCTGCAGAAACACTACAACTGTTGATACGTCACATATCGGCAACAACAGCACAGAACTTCAAGTGTCAGGACTATATTAATAACTACTGTGTTTTACGTTTATTTATCGTCGCTACTGGTTGCCCATATGAGCGACGTTTCCTGAAGAGATTAGTCATTTTAGATTTTTGGAGGATAGTGCAATGATACAGAGAGAGAGACACATTCCAGTGTGTGTTTTATGTTTCTTTATCGTCGCTACCAGTTGCCCATATGAGTGACGCCTCCTGAAGAGATTAGTCATTTTAGAGGATAGTGCAATGATACAGACAGAGACCCATTCCAGAGTCTCCTCTTGGTTCCTTTACATGCACAGTGTAAGGCACCGACACCAGACCTCGGTTTAATGTCCCATCTGAAAGATTGTTTAGTTTATTAGGGTCAGACGGGGGATCGAACCTGAGATCCCTGGATTACCAGTCCAGCGTTTTAACCACTGGACTACAGATCCATCTTGTGTGTTTTACGTTTATTTATCGTCGCTACCGGTTACCCATATGAGCGACATCTCCTGAAGAGATTAGTCATACTCAGATCCATCCTCGGACCATCACATTTATATTTAAAAGTAGGAATACATTTGAATTGGTTCTTTTGTATCAGGGTTTTTGTGAAATAAACGTTTTTTATGTTTTGTTTATTATTTCAGATCTGCATGCAGACACATTTGACAGAGAATTTGAGAATTGCTATCTGTATGATCGTCTGCGTGGTGAAAAATACTGTACACTGCAGTCTTACAGCATCTGCTATTCAGTGTGGCGTCCGTGGTCCAGTGGTAGAGCGTCGGATTTGGAATCGATCGGTCCCGGGTTCGATACTCGGTCAGGCCACGTATGTAGTGTCATTGAGCAAGGCACCTCACACACGTTGCTTAGTACTGGTTAATCGCTTAGGTCGGCTAAGCCTGCCCAGGAAAACATGTCTAAGTCCCCGCGAGGGGTTTGACATTAAAAGAACATACATACATACATACAGGTGCACACGATTCACTTATGAATAAAAATAATCTTACCAGGTAGGTTTGAGCATACAGTCCATCACGATCCATGTCATCAATTGTGTATATAGTGCCGTTGGTGGGATCAATATCAAAGAATGAGTTGGAGTATCCAGTCTTTGTCGTCTTTCCATATACCAAATCGCCCTGTAAAGGCAATAACACGAGTCATATATCGTTTTTGTTTTGTTTGTTGCTTAGTTTAACTCTCTGCATGCTGGGTAATATCAAGGCTATAAATAGTTCAAATAATTGTAACAGACGACAATTCATTAATGTCTTTTTCCTATTTGAAACTGATTACGCGTTCGCTTCAGATGTGAAAGGTCCAGAGTTCGAGTACCGCTGGAGCCGTTACGATTGTGCCCTTAGGCAGGGCATTTAAATTCCACATTGCCTCTTCTCTCTCCCTCGTGGCGAGGGATTAACTAACTCTGGAAATATGTTACGACACAATTCTAATGTAAATCCATGACAAATTTGACTTATTTTCACTGATAGATTGCAAAGAGTGAAAGCCATATAAAAAAAACACACAAATCCAGTTTTGATTGGTGCAGGAAAACCCCAGGTGTATCTATAAATAGCTATTTACACTCAGATTGGCATCTGGAGAAGAAGCAGCAATCGGATAGCTTCTTGACAAAAGAAATTTGACACCTTTGGTGGGATCTGAACATACAGAAATGAGAGGGAGAAAATATGCATGTTTTCCATTTTTCTGTTTTCCTTTAAAGCAAGAGCACTTTTTAACAGAAACATGGAAAACAGAAAAATGGAACCATAATGGTGTAAAATGTGACAATGGTGTGAAATGTGACAATGGTGTTAAATGTGACAATGGTGCCAAATGTGATGTGTCAAATGTGACAATGGTGTCAAATGTGACAATGTTGTAAAATGTGACAATGGTGTCAAATGTGACAATGTTGTAAAATGTGACAATGGTGTAAAATGTGACAATGGTGTAAAATGTGACAATGGTGTAAAATGCGGTCAAACAAATCTATTTGTGTCTGTTCTTTAGCAACATTCAGAAATACTGGAATTTCTACATGAATCGTATCGAGGTCTAATACACATTATATAGATATAGAATGCTTTATGATTAACAAGTAAAAACCAACTTACCCGCTGGTCGGGATCAATCGCCTCCGTTTCAACCACAAATGTCCCCGACAATGAATCTCTGCTGACAAGCGGATTGTACGTTCTGACGAAGTACGGCTTTTGATTGTTGCGCAGGACTGTGATGGTAGCCATTCCAGCAACACATTTACTGTTCAAACCACGATCATCACATACTTGCAGTTGTACCTGAACAAAATAATAACTCAGTGTCGACCCAGGTCATTTATTGAGCATACTTCTCCCCTGACATTGTGTGCCTTTCATGTCGCAAACGACACCATTTATTTGCCCACTATGTCAAGATGTGTGTCCCCATTTAATCATCATCAATAAGATCTGCAAACACTAAATATGGTCATAATGAATGGCACCAGACAGTAAGCTCTAATGTCAGAACACACAACATGATATGGCACCGGACAGGAAAATTCTAATGTCAGAACACAACACATGATATGGCAACAGACAGGAAAATTCTAATGTGGGAACTCAACACATGATATGGCACAGGACAGGAAAATTCTAATGTCAGAACACAACACATGATATGGCACCGTACAGGAAAATTCTAATGTGAGAACTCAACACATGATATGGCACCGGACAGGAAAATTCTAATGTGAGAACAGACCATTTGACAGCAAATAGAAAATATTTGGCAAACATGATTTTTTTCAAATTATTTCCATAATGTAGACCATAATATTATATACAAATTAACAATTCGGGATTTCAAATTGGATATATTTGTACCGAAGAATAATAATGCACAAGCTGATCAACAAATCTGAAAGTACAAAACTCTATTGGCCTTACATTTTCAACATACATCATTTAATTCCCGCGTATAATTCATCATGACAGCTTTATTTGTACGTTGCACGTTTATATTTATGTTATATTTCGGGTTTTACGCCTGCATCAGCACCATTTCAGGCTATATCGCCGGCGGGCAGTTTACTTAACAACACTTTTCCTGGGCAGGCTGCAGCGGTTAACCAGTACTTGGGTGCACCAACCTCCGTAAGAAACTGCCAACTTTTTCATATAAATGAGACACGGCCTGAGTGGGGCTCGAACCCGTGACCATCAGTGATGATAGGTTACAGTGGTATACAAGTCAGCGACCTTAACCACTCGACCACGCCGTTGCACGTTTAAGATTTTTAAGGTTTTCATTGCGCACGGGCATGTGCATCATAGATCCTTAATCAAAATCACATGATAAAGAACGCATAAAAGATGCTTCATAGGTCTGACACGTAGGCATTTATCACACAGGCCGTAGTAGTCCTAATTGGTTCATTCCGGAACTTAGAATGACAAACCATATTTTAACCCTTTCCATTTTCCTTTTCCATGAAGCACATCTTCACGCCATTACCAATACGACATACATTGATGATGTAGTAGCCAAATCAATGTTCATAATAAAGGCCAGAATCTCATGTGGTCCTAGTAATATCTTGGAGGTGGGATAGATATGGCGACTACTTATCCACTGCATGATAGCTGTCGTTTGCATGGAGATATAATAGTATATTAACCTAAATCTCTATGAAGGAAAAGGTTAATCGACTATAAACAAAGGAAATGCATGCACATATTATTTCAATTCTAAAATGACCAAAATACAAAAAAGCACAAAAACAGTTTGTGATATTTTTTAAGGTATGGTAAGGTTTGGCATCGCTTGCAATAACAATGCTTAATTACGGATTTAAACACCGTAAATCCTTCTGTGCAGATATAGAAACAATGCCGAGCTATGTTAGGAAATAACATTAACTTTTTGCATGCTGGGTAATATAAAGGCTATAAATAGTTCAAAATAATAATAGCAGACAACAATTCAGTAATGTGTTTTTCCAATAATTTTTTAATATATTTGACATAATTTGTAGCTGAAAACTGGTTATGACACAATTCTAATGAACTTGCTGGCATACTTGACTGTTACTTTTCACTACTAACATGCAAGAGTTAATAGAAATAGTTATATGGCATACCTGGCTTGATGGGTTTGAAAGTTTCAGCGACTTAGCGAGTGTAATGACACCATCTGATGGATTTATGTAGTAATACTCCACGCTATTATCAACAATAGAGTACACGAGGGAATCCTGTAAAACAATAAAAATATTTAACATTTTACAAACACAGAAACACTATTCCACGCCACTATCCATTCCCACATAGAAACACTATTCCACACCACCATCCGTTCCCACATAGAAACACTATTCCACACCACCATCCGTTCCCACATAGAAACACTATTCCACACCACCATCCGTTCCCACATAGAAACACTATTCCACGCCACTATCCGTTCCCACATAGAAACACTATTCCACGCCACCATCCATTCCCACATAGAAACACTATTCCACGCCACTATCCGTTCCCACATAGAAACACTATTCCACACCACCATCCGTTCCCACATAGAAACACTATTCCACACCACCATCCGTTCCCACATAGAAACACTATTCCACACCACCATCCGTTCCCACATAGAAACACTATTCCACACCACCATCCGTTCCCACATAGAAACACTATTCCACACCACCATCCGTTCCCACATAGAAACACTATTCCATGCCACCATCCGTTCCCACATAGAAACACTATTCCACACCACCATCCGTTCCCACATAGAAACACTATTCCACGCCACCATCCGTTCCCACATAGAAACACTATTCCACACCACCATCCGTTCCCACATAGAAACACTATTCCACACCACCATCCGTTCCCACATAGAAACACTATTCCACACCACCATCCGTTCCCACATAGAAACACTATTCCACACCACCATCCGTTCCCACATAGAAACACTATTCCACGCCACCATCCGTTCCCACATAGAAACACTATTCCACACCACCATCCGTTCCCACATAGAAACACTATTCCATGCCACCATCCGTTCCCACATAGAAACACTATTCCACACCACCATCCGTTCCCACATAGAAACACTATTCCACACCACCATCCGTTCCCACATAGAAACACTATTCCACGACACTATCCGTTCCCATAGAAACGCATGATGATCACATTACAAATATCACATTGACATATTATATCGTGGCATTGTGCCCTTGATGATAATATAGTCGGTATATCGTGGCATTGTGCCCTTGATGATAATATAGTCGGTATATCGTGGCATTGTGCCCTTGATGATAATATAGTCGGTATATCGTGGCATTGTGTCCTTGATGATAATATAGTCGGTATATCGTGGCATTGTGCCCTTGACATATTAACCCATTGGATGTGCGTTCGCTTCAGGTGTGAAAGATCTGGAGTTCGAGCCCCACTGGAGCCATTACGATTGTGCCCTTAGGCAAGGCATTTAAATTCCACGTTGCCTCTTTTCTCCCCCTCGTGACGATGGATTCCATCAGGAATGAGGTCTCGAGAGTGATTAATATAAGCTGTAAGAACTTGTTCCGCAATCGAGCTAAAACAAATTTGTATAAACAATAGACAGCATCAAACAACAACAACAATGAATTGGGGCTTAAGAATTTAATTAATAATAAAACATGACGTACCCCATCAGTATCCTCAGCATCGACATCGAGTATGACACTTCCGATCTCGTGCGTGTCCCAAATGGTGGTTGTCAGGTTGACAAGGTTGATTATGCTAGGTCGGTTATCATTGCGCAGTAGTGGAATTGTTAAAACCTCTTCAGTGTACACAGCAGGGTATTCAGAGTCGTATACTCGCACTTTCAACTAAAAGCAACACACAAAACATTATTATTATGATATATTTCGGGCTATATCGCCGGAGGGCAGTTTACTTAACAACACCTTTCCTGGGCAGGCTCCAGTGGTTAACCAGTACTTGGGTGCACCAACCTCCATAAGAAACCGCCAACTTTTTCATATAAATGAGACACGGCCTGAGCGGGGCTCGAACCCGTGACCATTAGTGATGTTAGGTTATAGTGGTATACAAGTCAGCGACCTTAACCACTCAACCACGGAGGCGGACTAACACACAAAACAATATCTCTTTATTATTTTATGCTTTCCAATGAGAATATATAGAAATTTATCAGTGAATTAAAATGTGCCTGAAAGCAGCGGAATAACACATTTTATTTCTCACTGCTTTGCGTGTTTGATACATAGCCGCTGCATCTGGAAATGTTGTCAATCTCTCTGATTCCACAATTAGTGTAAACGATCATGCTTTGTCTGAGGAAAACAGTAGGTTGTTTCGTTACCATCTTTTGTCCAATTCCTTAATTTGTATTGCTGTAAATGATCATTATAGTCAATATGCTGTGGCATTGTGCCCTTGATGATAATATAGTCGGTATATCGTGGCATTGTGCCCTTGATGATAATATAGTCGGTATATCGTGGCATTGTGTCCTTGATGATAATATAGTCGGTATATCGTGGCATTGTGCCCTTGATGATAATATAGTCGGTATGCTGTGGCATTGTGTCCTTGATGATAATATAGTCGGTATATCGTGGCATTGTGCCCTTGATGATAATATAGTCGGTATGCTGTGGCATTGTGCCCTTGATGATAATATAGTCGGTATATCGTGGCATTGTGCCCTTGATGATAATATAGTCGGTATACCGTGGCATTGTGCCCTTGATGATAATATAGTCGGTATATCGTGGCATTGTGCCCTTGATGATAATATAGTCGGTATATCGTGGCATTGTGCCCTTGATGATAATATAGTCGGTATATCGTGGCATTGTGCCCTTGATAATATAGTCGGTATATCATGGCATTGTGCCCTTGATGATAATATAGTCGGTATATCGTGGCATTGTGTCCTTGATGATAATATAGTCGGTATATCGTGGCATTGTGCCCTTGATAATATAGTCGGTATATCGTGGCATTGTGCCCTTGATGATAATATAGTCGGTATATCGTGGCATTGTGCCCTTGATGATAATATAGTCGGTATATCGTGGCATTGTGCCCTTGATAATATAGTCGGTATGCTGTGGCATTGTGCCCTTGATGATAATATAGTCGGTATATCGTGGCATTGTGCCCTTGATGATAATATAGTCGGTATATCGTGGCATTGTGCCCTTGATGATAATATAGTCGGTATATCGTGGCATTGTGCCCTTGATGATAATATAGTCGGTATGCTGTGGCATTGTGTCCTTGATGATAATATAGTCGGTATATCGTGGCATTGTGCCCTTGATAATATAGTCGGTATATCGTGGCATTGTGCCCTTGATGATAATATAGTCGGTATATCGTGGCATTGTGCCCTTGATGATAATATAGTCGGTATATCGTGGCATTGTGTCCTTGATGATAATATAGTCGGTATATCGTGGCATTGTGCCCTTGATGATAATATAGTCGGTATATCGTGGCATTGTGCCCTTGATGATAATATAGTCGGTATATCGTGGCATTGTGCCCTTGATGATAATATAGTCGGTATATCTTGGCATTGTGCCCTTGATGATAATATAGTCGGTATATCGTGGCATTGTGCCCTTGATGATAATATAGTCGGTATATCGTGGCATTGTGCCCTTGATAATATAGTCGGTATATCGTGGCATTGTGCCCTTGATGATAATATAGTCGGTATATCGTGGCATTGTGCCCTTGATGATAATATAGTCGGTATATCGTGGCATTGTGCCCTTGATGATAATATAGTCGGTATGCTGTGGCATTGTGCCCTTGATGATAATATAGTCGGTATATCGTGGCATTGTGCCCTTGATAATATAGTCGGTATATCGTGGCATTGTGCCCTTGATCATAATCTTAAGCTTTAAACTTTCACTTTTTTACTTCTGGCAAAATGATATTATCAGAAACTCAATACGGCGCAAATAATGGCTATGGTGTTAAATATATTTATATGATGGACTATATCAATGTATTTTCCCAGGCTACGTTAGTGAGGAAATTCACACAGAAGTAGCCCGAAGCAGGACACATTGTGGAGAAATCCAATATGCCTTTAGCTTTCATTTCAATCCACTTGTGTTTACTGTGTACATAATTATTTGTTGTAATTTATGTTGTATAATATCGAATCAATATGCTTAAACAAAATGGGATATATGTGGTCATCAAAGGAAATGCAATAGCGATGTAAATATACATGCCTGTACATAATGTAGTTTTACATGACTTACCAAATACAAAACGTTGGTATGTTGCAGGAGAAAACTGTTTTCTTTCACAGAGACTTGTGCGACGTCGCTGGCAACATTTAGTTCGAAAATATTTTCAGCGATCTCATCACCGACAATTTCATACATCAGATAACCCTGTAAGAAACAAGAATTTAACTCTTTGGATACTGGCGATAAACAGTTCAAACAAGGCATAAAGGCAATAAACAGTTCAAACAAGGCATAAAGGCAATAAACAGTTCAAACAAGGCATAAAGGCAATAAACAGTTCAAACAAGGCATAAAGGCAATAAACAGTTCAAACAAGGCATAAAGGCAATAAACAGTTCAAACAAGGCAATAAACAGTTCAAATAAAGGCGATAAACAGTTAAAAAAGGTGTAAAGGTGATAAACAGTTAAAATAAAGGCGATAAACAGTTAAAAAAGGTGCAAAGGTGATAAACAGTTCAAATAAAGGCGATAAACAGTTAAAAAAGGTGTAAAGGTGATAAACAGTTCAAATAAAGGCGATAAACAGTTCAAATAAAGGCGATAAACAGTTCAAATAAAGGCATAAAGGCGATAAATAATTGTAGCAGACGACAATTCAGTAGTGTTTTTCTTATTTGAAACTGAAAACTCATAATTTATGTCAGTCATGAACTTCATAAGAATTGTGTTGTTATTTTCACCGCTTGCGTTCAAAGAGTTAACAGTATTTCAAGCATTTAGTTTACACATTAATAAAAAGCAAGCGAGACATATGACCATTTTTTAATTCCCGTAAATGTGCAAGTGGGTGCTATGATGAATGTTCTACTCATTGGCGAGTTGCCCCCATATGAAAGTTATAATCCACAGTAGAAATACCTCGGGATTAGCAAGCACGCATTTAAATGATCAACGTTGCTGGTTTTTCTGTTACCTCCCTTGTCTGATAAAGTCTTCATTTCTCCCGAAATATATTGGTATAATTGTTTGTAATTCTTTGCTTTTACTCGTGTTCTCTAACCAGATGTGTCGGTATAATAAATGTGATTTTATCAAAATCGTTATTGCTAAAAAAAATTATAATAAAGTACCCATTGGAATGCTGAAACATATGTTATGGTCAATTATGTATAAAAGTAAAGTAGTGTTTATTTATCATTGTGTCACCCCTATTGAGAGGGCCAGCCATTGCTGACTTATGAGACACCTTATGGACATCAGTACTTCACGAATCCTATCCTTGAAGGCCAGGCGCCTGGCTGATAGGCAATCAGCAACAATTATCTAACTAGCTGGCGACTCACCAACCGGCCACCAGAATGAACCCGACGAGGTTCGAACCATCGACCTCATGCTCTGTTGGCGGATGCTTTAACCACTAGGTCACGGAGACGGTATATATGTGTCATTGATGCAACATAACTCTTCAAACAGATGGGTTAGTTGTCCAGTGGTATGTTGGACTGCGAATCCAGGGATCGCAGATTCAATCGATGACCCTAATCATATTAACAGTCTTTCAGATGGGATGTTAAACCGAGGTCTCGTCTCGGTGAATATAAAAGAACACGGGAGACTCTGGAATGGGTCTCTGTCTGTATCATTGCACTATCCTCCAAAATCTAAAATTACTATCTCTTCAGGAGGCATCGCTCACATGGGCAACCGGTAGCGACGATAAATAAACGTACAACACACATAACTCTTCAAAAAATCAAAAAAAAAAGATAGACACACTCCTTATTAGATCTCTGACAATAAAATTAATGAAATCAAATAATTCATGTACATGTATACAATCATAAAATGTGTCTGTAAATATATTAACGAAACATCTACACGTTTTACACGGCTACAAACATCTACATGTTTTACATGGCTACAAACATCTACATGTTTTACACGGCTACAAACATTTCCATGTTTTACATGGCTACAAACATCTACATGTTGTACACGGCTACAAACATCTCCATGTTTTACATGGCTACAAACATCTCCATGTTTTACACGGCTACAAATATCTCCATGTTTACACGGCTATAAACATCTACAAGTTTTACACGGTTACACAAACATCTAGAAGTTTTACACAACTACAAACATCTACAAGTTTTACAAGGCTACAAACATCTACAAGTTTTACAAGGCTACAAACATCTACAAGTTTTACAAGGCGGC
Organism: Archivesica marissinica; assembly: GCA_014843695.1. NCBI lineage: Eukaryota > Metazoa > Mollusca > Bivalvia > Venerida > Vesicomyidae > Archivesica > Archivesica marissinica. The sequence continues at coordinate 24,355,886 of CM026390.1, forward strand.
TACAAACATCTACAAGTTTTACAAGGCGGCTACAAATGGTTACTCACTTTCTGGTCTGCATCCGTAGCACTAATGGTAAAGAATGGACCAGAAGCAAATGTCCTTGTTTCCTTTATAGTGTTGGAAGCGATAGGGATATTGGTGAATGATGGTGGCTGTTCATCTCGAGTAACTTGGATTATAATTTGAGCTGTGTCATGCCTGGCAGGGTTACGCTGGTCGGATGCATCAATATTCAGCTGCAACAGTGACAAAACAGTGCGAAAATGCATTAATGTCACTCAATATTCAACTGTTACAGTGACAAAACGAATTAATGTCACTCAATATTCAACTGTTACAGTGACGAAACAAATTAATGTCACTCAATATTCAACTGTTACAGTGACAAAACGAATTAATGTCACTCAATATTCAACTGTTACAGTGACGAAACAAATTAATGTCACTCAATATTCAACTGTTACAGTGACAAAACGAATTAATGTCACTCAATATTCAACTGTTACAGTGACGAAACAAATTAATGTCACTCAATATTCAACTGTTACAGTGACAAAACGAATTAATGTCACTCAATATTCAACTGTTACAGTGACGAAACAAATTAATGTCACTCAATATTCAACTGTTACAGTGACAAAACGAATTAATGTCACTCAATATTCAACTGTTACAGTGACGAAACAAATTAATGTCACTCAATATTCAACTGTTACAGTGACAAAACGAATTAATGTCACTCAATATTCAACTGTTACAGTGACAAAACAAATTAATGTCACTCAATATTCAACTGTTACAGGACAAAACGAATTAATGTCATCAATATTAAATGTTACAGTGACAAAATGAATTAATATCACTCAATATTCAACTGTTACAGTGACAAAGCACATTCATTAATGTCACTCAATATTCAATGTGCTGTTTATTCCAACTGCTCGGTCAGGTGTGTTTTCTCCGGATACTCCGGGTTCATCCCACACAAAGGATCATAATATATACACCGTAATTCGCGCCAATGCGAGTGATTAATACAAGTTGCTAAAGCCTGTTTCGCCAAAGCAAATTTTACCTTTCCTTTACACCACAGGGACGCCGTACAACACCTTTATTGCTTCCCATATATAGCCACTGTTCCATGCAATTATCTATTTCCTAGGTATTGATTACCAAGTATGCAAGTACAGTGTGCATATTGCTTATCAGTATTTGGCCTCTTCTGTTGCAGAGTACGGTATTAAATATGGGTAGTTTATACCAATTGATTTTTAGCTTTTTTTTATACTTTATTTATTTTACAACGATTGCGAAGCAAGTTTTAACAACTTATATTAATCACTCTCGTTGGCTCGGATGAAAGCGTATATATGGTCTTATTTTTAGCTTCATTGCGAAACCAGTTCTACATTAGATTAATCACTCTTTCGAGACGTCATTCCTGATGGAATCCATCACCACAAGGGAGAGAGAAGAGGCAATGTGGAATTTAAATGTCTTGCCTAAGCTACAGCTGGGCTCGAACTCTGGGCCTCTGACACCTGAAGAGAAAGTGCATAGCTATCACGACTACCACGTGTTAAATAATACTGTTATGGTAACTTACGATGTATTGACGTGCAGTTTCACCTTCCAGTTTACCGATGATAAAGAACTTGGCAGAGAACGGATACAGATAGAATTTCTCCAGACTGTCACCACCAGTAATATTGTACCTAATCTCATCCTACGAAAAATATAAAATCAAATAACTTCAATAATTCTCACAAATTATACCGGAGAGAAGCGGAATTCTCACAAATTATACCGGAGAGATGCAGAATTCTCACAAATTATACCGGAGAGATGCAGAATTCTCACAAATTATACCGGAGCGATGTGGAATTCTCACAAATTATACCGGAGAGATGTGGAATTCTCACAAATTATACCGGAGAGATGTGGAATTCTCACAAATTATACCGGAGATGCAGAATTCTCACAAATTATACCGGAGAGATGTGGAATTCTCACAAATTATACCGGAGAGATGCGGAATTCTCACAAATTATACCTGAGAGATGCACTAACCCTTGTTATGATCATTGGTTACACTATTCAGGATGCACTACCGTAACCCTTGTTGTGATCATGGTTACACTATTCAGGATGCACTAACCCTTGTTGTGATCATGGTTACACTATTCAGGATGCACTACTGTAACCCTTGTTGTGATCATGGTTACACTATTCAGGATGCACTACTGTAACCCTTGTTGTGATCATGGTTACACTATTCAGGATGCACTACCGTAACCCTTGTTGTGATCATGGTTACACTATTCAGGATGCACTACCATAACCCTTGTTGTGATCATGGTTACACTATTCAGGATGCACTACTGTAACCCTTGTTGTGATCATGGTTACACTATTCAGGATGCACTAACCCTTATTATGATCATTGGTTACACTATTCAGGATACACATGTTGCATAAAATTATCGTCCAAAATTTTAATTAATCAAGAATTGGTAAAGCTGAATTCTATCCCTATGCATAGAGTGGTGGAACCTATGCTCGGCGTAAATCCCACATATAATGACCAGTATAAAATGTTAATTGCACATGCCATATATTATTATTTTCTTAAGTCATGAAAACAACTTTCAAAACACTCTTCATCAGGTGACCTTGCTGCTCAATACAGCTATCACAACGGTGTAGGTAGGCACCCGTTTATATGGGGAACTGAAGACTTCAGGACACATATACACGGCGTACTTGGTATTTTTTATTTATCCACCATAACTTGTTGAATATCTTATTTTGATATAGTACACCATTGAGTAAAAACATGTATTGGTCTTAATCAGAAATGGTATAGAAACTATTTTTCGGGTTAGGTGTAGATTTTTTAAATTCGGATAGCTACCCGACTTGCTCATACACCGTAACAGTTTCGGTGGAAATATTCTCCCAATGATTTGCTTGTTTATATTCGTCTGCTGGACAAGTCATGTGACAGTTGCATCAGCCTACCGATACACTCAACGGAATGCTATTGAACAATGCTTCAGCTCTGTCGGCGAAATTAGCCTAGAACTCTATAAATATTTTAAATACGGATGAAAATGGAAAATACGTCGAGCATAGGAATACGCCGAGCATAGGAATACACCAAGCATAGGTTCCACCACACATACCGAGGATGATTCATCAAATGTCAAACAATGCAACTAAATTGTACCATTCCTATGGATACTTATTTCAAAATGTGACAACAAATTCAAATGGCATAATTTTGAAGGGGTTGCATTGACAAGATATGTGATGGACCAAAGTTCATGGAATTCAGGAAACAAACTTCTCCACACTTAATATCAGGACGGGAGACGGAGATGTCCTCGCAGATATTATAAATCTACCTGTAATTCAATTCATCATTGAGATATATATCGTCTGTATACACCATTTTGTGCATACATCATTTCGCGTATACATCATTTTGCGCATACATCATTTCACGCACATACATCATTTTGTGCATACATCATTTCGCGTATACATCATTTCACGCACATACATCATTTTGCACGCATACATCATTTCCCGCAGCTATCTATTTCCGGTATATTTATTTAAACACAAACCGCTGACGTCATACGCCATTTGGATTTTCTTGTGTAAATATAGCTGCAACTTCCTGTCATACAAACCATGTGGAAAGTCAACATTGGCAAGGTAAAACCCTTTAAATATGCTTTGGTATTGTAAATTAAAGTATTTTCTAACACCCTGTTTACATGTTTCTACAAATTCCTCACAAGAAAGTATGTAATAGCCAAAAAGATATTTCTCATCAGTGGTTTATGTCTTTGTTTGTATAGAACATGTACATCAACTATTGTAGCAGGTTGTACCCGGTGAAAGCACTATACCGGAAGTAGTAGCAGGTGCGCGAAAACACAACACTGCAAACTGTTGTAAACTTCCGGAAGGTCAAGGTTGTGCTTTGATTTCTCGGCATGTTTGCAACAGTTTATGGGGGGGGGGGAAATGTTGTTGCAATAAAATAATGGATAAATATATTGCTTAAATACCAGGTAAGATTTAATATTGCTATTTTTACATTTTTCTGTACGTCAGTGTAATGCTAGTGTGCGCGAAAACGCATAATGCTAGGATACATTTCTTGTATAGTGCAGCAGGTCATATCCAGAATTGAAATAAAACGTGGGTGTACGTTGGAAAGCCCATATAAACACTAAAACAATAAGCAATTTGCGATTTAATGTCTGGGACCCCAAAAAGGCTGCTATCCTGGACAATATAGTCCCAGTGTGCCGGTATGCTGTAAAGGACAAACTAGACTTACTCCATCTATATCAGTAGCCACTACTAGCTCCGTCAGAGGATCATAGGGTACACTTTCTTTCTCCCAAACTGAGCCATAGTAAATTTCCCGACTGAAGATGGGTGCATTCAGATTACGTGTTACGGTAATGTTCACAGATGCCACTGCTTCCTGTTTCACGCCCAAAACTGTTCTCTCCGCAATGACAATCAGCTGAAACAAATAATATGACATTAGGTCGACAGAAAATATAGTTTTTGGCATAGACTATAGAGACTGACAGCCATTAGAAGAACTAGAACATGGCACAAGATTTACTTGTGGACAGGGACATTATACTAGAACTATATAACCTTTTAGCTAAATATTATTAGGATTAAGGTGACCTACATAGGTATTGAGTAGCTGTGAACGAAATAGACCATCTGGGCCCAATTGCTGAAAGACTGGTCAAAAGTTAACAATTGTCACCAATGAAACCCGGGTTTGATCCACAGACCGGCAAGTATGTGACATGGTACGGTGGTCGCCAGATCAGACAGGGTACTCCGGTTTCCACCCACACGAATGACCACACTTACGCTTTCATACGCGCCAACGAGAGTGATTAATATAAATTGTTAGAACTTGCTTGAAGCAAAATAAATTGGATAACTAATCCCACTGAATAACTTATCCAGTGTTAGTTATAGACCGGATAAAATATTGTACTCAACCGTTGGACAAGCCATGATTGTGTTCATGTCGTATTCAAGGACAAAAAGAGCAACATGTGTGCTTACCGTTTAATTGGCTTATTTCGTAATTTCATTATGTATTTTGAATAAATTCATGTCATTCATGACAATGATGGTCTAAGAATGTTGACAATGTGAAATGGGGGGGGGGGTATTTAGTGAGGAAATATCTCGATAGCATGTTATCTTTGGCTAAAACAAAACAATACTGCTCTCAAAAACTATTTAACCCATTCCTTCATAGAGATTTAGGTTAATATACTATTATATCTCCATACAAACGACAGCCATTTAGCTATCATGCAGTGGATAAGTAGTTGCCATATCCATCCCACCTCCATAGATATTACTGGGACTACATGCGATTCTGGCCTTTATTATGAACATTGGTTTGGCTACTACCTTGTCAATGTATGTCGTATTGGTAATGGCGCCAAGAGGTGCTTCTATGAGGGAGGGAAAGGGTTAACCCTTTCAACACCACAGACCTCTAAATAGGCTTACAAAAAAGTGTAGATCCAGATGAGCCGGCTCGTGATGAGCCGTCTCATCAGGATCTGCACTTTTTGCAAGTAATATTAGAATTTTTAGAAAATAATTTACCCATTTTGATAAATGAACTGATCCAAATGTAATTTTCTTATTAATTTAATTGGTCTAAAAATGTCATGGACCAGTCTGTCAGTTACTTGGTGTTGAATGGGTTAATATGATTAAACATGTAACACTAACATATAGTCAAAATATATTAATTAGTGTAGTCGGTGAGCGGATACCGTACATTAACCCTTTCAACACCAAGTAACTCACATGGACTGGTCCATGATATTCATAAACCAATAAATGAATCAGAAAATCACATTTGGACAAGTTCATTTATCAAAATGGGTAATTATGTCTAAAAATAGTCATATCACTGGCAAAAAGTGCAGATCCTGATGAGACGGCTCGTCACGAGCCGGCTCATCTGGATCTACACTCTTTGTAAGCCTATTTAGAGGTCTGTGGTGTTGAAAGGGTTAATCAGCGGTTACAGTGGTCAAGAAGTTAACCAATGGATTTTTAGCTTTATTCGGGGGGGGGGGGTTAAGTTATTTGATCCAGTGTGTAATTATTGAGCAAAGCTAAGGTAGTAATGTGAATACATTGCAACAGAGTGAATGCAGAAAATATTGCTGGTGGTAAAATGAGATCTTTATGTATATACAGTGACACAACCCTACCTCATAAAATGGTCTCTCGCGTATACTGTCCGTCCTAAGATCATTGCGAACAAGGATGTCCCCGTCATTATTAATCGTGAAGAATACGTTGCCAATATTTCCATTTCTTTGAAGACTGTATAGAATATCCGTCTGAAAACAAGGCAAATAATCTGTTGATTGGTTTAAACATATTTATTTATCAGGATACATATAAAATACATTGAGAAATATACCGAAACATGCATTTAATTTTTATATCGTGATATGTGGATTGAACTGAAAGCTAAAAGCTAAAATCTGTTGGTTGTTTTACAACATTTTTATTGTTGTATATAGTGTAGCCCCAGAGAGAGGGGAGAACAACCAGGGTGATCTACCCATGAGAGCACCACGGCTGTATAAATGATCTACCCCTGGAAGCACCCCGGCTGTATGAATGATCTACCCCTGGAAGGTCCACCACTGTATAAATGATCTACCCCTGGAAGCACCCCGGCTGTATAAATGATCTACCACTGGAAGGTCCACCACTGTATAAATGATCTACCCCTGGTAGGTCCACCACTGTATAAATGATCTACCCCTGGTAGGCCCACCACTGTATAAATGATCTACCCCTGGGAGGTCCACCACTGTATAAATTATCTACCCCTGGGAGGTCCACCACTGTATAAATGATCTACCCCTGGTAGGTCCACCACTGTATAAATGTTCTACTCCTGGGAGGTCCACCACTGTATAAATGATCTACTCCTGGGAGGTCCACCACTGTATAAATGATCTACCCCTGGGAGGTCCACCACTGTATAAATGATCTACCCCTGGGAGGTCCACCACTGTATAAATGATCTACCCCTGGGAGGTCCACCACTGTATAAATGATCTACCCCTGGGAGCACCCTGGCTGTATAAATGATCTACCCCTGGGAGGTCCCCCACTGTATAAATAATAAACCCCTGGAAGCTCCTAGGCTGCATAAATGATCTGCACAACGGATGGCTAAAGGCTGCATAAATGATCTACACCTGGGACGGCTAAAGGCTGCATAAATGATGTATCCCTGGGACAGCTAAAGGTTGCATAAATGATGTATCCCTGGGATGGCTTAAGGCTGCATAAATGATGTATCCCTGGGATGGCTAAAGGCTGCATAAATGATCTACACCTGGGACGGCTAAAGGCTGCATAAATGATCTACACCTGGGACGGCTAAAGGCTGCATAAATGATCTACACCTGGGGACGGCTAAAGGCTGCATAAATGATCTACACCTGGGATGGCTAAAGGCTGCATAAATGATGTATCCCTGGGATGGCTAAAGGATGCATAAATGATCTACACCTGGGACAGCTAAAGGCTGCATAAATGATCTACATCTGGGAAGGCTAAAGGCTGCATAAATGATCTACACCTGGGACAGCTAAAGGCTGCATAAATGATGTATCCCTGGGATGGCTAAAGGCTGCATAAATGATGTATCCATGGGACGGCTAAAGGCTGCATAAATGATGTATCCCTGGGATGGCTAAAGGCTGCATAAATGATGTATCCCTGGGACGGCTAAAGGCTGCATAAATGATCTACACCTGGGACGGCTAAAGGCTGCATAAATGGTCTACACCTGGGACGGCTAAAGGCTGCATAATGGTGTATCCCTGGGACAGCTAAAGGCTGCATAAATGATGTATCCCTGGGACGGCTAAAGGCTGCATAAATGATGTATCCCTAGGATGGCTAAAGGCTGCATAAATGATGTATCCCTGGGACGGCTAAAGGCTGCATAAATGATCTACACTTGGGACGGCTAAAGGCTGCATAAATGGTGTATCCCTGGGACGGCTAAAGGCTGCATAAATGATCTATCCATGGGATGGCTTACGGCTGTATAAATGACTTACCCCTGGGAAGGCTCTAGGCTGCAACACAATCTGGTTAACTTCCAGACTCTCGTCAATTGTTTTTCGATAATCTGCTAATACAAACGCCAGCGTACCATCCACACGATTAATTTGCACATCAATGTTGATAAAACTGCTCAGACTTGGTATGCCCTTATCCTTCACAATTGCCCGCAGCTGTTGATAGCAATAATAATACATGAAAGTGATTATTTACAGATGACATGCCCAACTTGACCTTTATACAGTCTACCCTGTGAACTGCCTTGGCAGACTAGAATGCTTGAATTTGAAAACAGACTGCCTTTATTTCCAGATTCACATATCTGTTCATGGTTCATTCTAGGCCAGATATGTTGGAGGAGAAGTACTTCTGTTTACATGTAGGAGAAGTACTTCTGTTTACATGTAGGAAAAGTACTTCTGTTTACATGTAGGAAAAGTACTTCTGTTTACATGTAGGAAAAGTACTTCTGTTTACATGTAGGAAAAGTACTTCTGTTTACATGTAGGAGAAGTACTTCTGTTTACATGTAGGAGAAGTACTTCTGTTTACAGGTAGGAGAAGTACTTCTGTTTACATGTAGGAGAAGTACTTCTGTTTACATGTAGGAGAAGTACTTCTATTTACATGTAGGAAAAGTACTTATGTTTACATGTTGGAGGAAAAGTACTTTTGTTTACATGTATGAGAAGTATTTCTGTTTACATGTAGGAGAAGTACTTCTGTTTACATGTAGGAGAAGTACTTCTGTTTACATGTAGGAGAAGTACTTCTGTTTACAGGTAGGAGAAGTACTTCTGTTTACATGTAGGAGAAGTACTTCTGTTTACATGTAGGAGAAGTACTTCTATTTACATGTAGGAAAAGTACTTATGTTTACATGTTGGAGGAAAAGTACTTTTGTTTACATGTATGAGAAGTATTTCTGTTTACATGTAGGAGAAGTACTTCTGTTTACATGTAGGAGAAGTACTTCTGTTTACATGTAGGAGAAGTACTTCTGTTTACAGGTAGGAGAAGTACTTCTGTTTACATGTAGGATTATGTTATGTTATATTTCGGGTTTTACGCCTGCATCAGCACCATTTCGGGCTATATCGCCGGCAGGCAGTTTACCTAACAACCTTTCCTGGGCAGGCTCCAGCGGTTCACCAGTACTTGGGTGCACCAACCTCCGTAAGAAACTGCCAACTTTTTCATATAAATGAGACACGGCCTGAGCGGGACGCGAAGAAGCCATGACCATCAGTGATGAGGTTACAGTGGTTAGTCAGCGACACCGTAACCACTCGACCACGGAGGCGGACTAGAATCAACAAACGTATTGTCAATGATTATGCTCTCGGGGCAATAGGCGAATCCACCAGGTTACTATACCAAACGACAATATTACAACCCCAAATAGTCAAAATACATTATAGCATCAATCAAATATCATTTCTAAATAATATATATATAATGCATGAAGGTTGGGTGCCTGGAGGTGGGGCATACAGACTATACTTACATGAAGGGTGGGTGCCCGGAGGTTGGGGCATACAGACTATACTTGCATGAAGGGTGGGTGGCCCAGAGGTTGGGGCATACAGACTATACTTACATGAAGGGTGGGGGGCCGGAGGTTGGGGCATACAGACTATACTTACATGAAGGGTGGGGGCATGGAGGTTGGGGCATACAGACTATACTTACATGAAGGGTGGGTGGGGGCATGGAGGTTGGGGCATACAGACTATACTTACATGAAGGGTGGGGGCATGGAGGTTGGGGCATACAGACTATACTTGCATGAAGGGTGGGTGCTTGGAGGTTGGGAGCAATTCATGCCATACCTACACAAAGTCATGGATGTGTGGTTTTGGGGGCATTTGATCAATACTTACGCGCAGTAAATCTTGGGGTATGGTGTCATGCAACACAGACTTTGCCAGTATCAATGTGGCAATGTTGCCATTCTGGATGAGTATGAAGTAGTTAGCATGCCCACTGCCAGCAGTTCGATCCTCCAAGGTGAATGTAAACTCATTGTTTGGTGGCTGAAAACAATATGTCACAGTAGAGCATAGATGGATGAATACTACATTTCTATTAGCATGTTCTATTTGTCTCTTCTTAGAATGAAGATGTAACACAGGGGGTTAAACAAAAGAAATTCTTCACCGAGCACTTTGTATTTTGCTTGTTTTTTGGTCTAAAGTTGTACAAACAACATAGGTCATATGGCGACTCTCCAGCTATTAGTGGCAGAGAAAGACCCCCAGGTGCCTCTACGAGCAGTAGCACGGACGGGAACCCAGGTAGAACCACCAACCTACCACAAGCCAGCTTGATAGCTTCATTACATGAAATATTTCGACACCCCAAGTGGGATTAGTTTATACAAATTTGTAAAAATCGTAACGGCTCCAGCGGGGCTCGAACTCCGGACCTTTCGCACCTGAAGCGAACACGCAGTCACTCATCCATGGAGGCCCCACCCCCTAAGCACATAGTGTGAGCTAATTAGCATAGCACTTCTGGAAGTTGAAGATTGTCTGGTTCTCATTTACAAACCGACGAAGCATTAAAACATCATTGTATAATTGTCATATGTTTTCACGAGGTTGTCATAAAACAACATACAGTAATGTGGCAAAACAGAAAATAAGCGTTAGCAGTTTACAGGCTTTGGAAGATGATCGTTTGATTGAAGGTCATGGATATTTAAAAAATAGCCTTTTTATTGTTGCTTCAATTTGATCCAGATATATACTCAAATACAAAAGAAACGGATCATTTTAAATTTGATTTTCTATGTATTGCAAACATTTTTCTAGTGATACACTTTATCTATGGATTATTTTGAAGGATTATGACACGAAACTGTGATAAATGGATTATTTTGACATTCTAGTCGTTGCATAGACGAGGAAAAGGTCGACTAATGGTCGAGTATGTAATGATATATGCGATGAAATTCATCGCTGATAATTAAAATTCACGCAGATATAGTGTTGAGTTTCTTTTGCATTTAAGTATATAATTGTTTATATTGTTGTAATTCAGAATGCAATTTTTTCTGATTTTCCTCTTCTGCAGGTTTCAGAGGAGGCAGCAGCATTTCTGTTTACCGGGTACATGTAGGATGTGAAGTACTTCTGTTTACATGTAGGATGAGAAGTACTTCTGTTTACATGTAGGAGGAGAAGTACTTCTGTTTACATGTAAGAGGAGAAGTACTTCTGTATTACATGTAGGAGGAGAAGTACTTCTGTTTACATGTAGGAGGAGAAGTACTTCTGTTTACATGTAGGATGAGAAGTACTTCTGTTTACATGTAGAAGAAGTACTTCTGTTTACATGTAGGATGAGAAGTACTTCTGTTTACATGTAGGATGAGAAGTACTTCTTTTACATGTAGGATGAGAAGTACTTCTGTTTACATGTAGAAGTACTTCTGTTTACATGTAGGATGAGAAGTACTTCTGTTTACATGTAGGATGAGAAGTACTTCTGTTTACATGTAGGATGAGAAATACTTCTGTTTACATGTAGGAGAAGTACCCATGACCATCAGAGATGATAGGTTACAGTGGTATACAAGTCAGCGACCTTAACCACTCGACCACGGAGGCGGTACTTTATATGTAGGAGGAAAGAATATAGGGTCTGTGTTCACCTAGATACACTAGGCACAATCTAGGTTTAGTGGAAAGTATGAATGCAAGCATGCAATTGTGGAAACAAATGTACAAACGCTTTAACTCAAAATAAAGTGGACGTTGTACATACATATACGTCGTCATCACTGGCTGTGAGAACAGTAACTTCGGTTCCTGTCGGTTTACTCTCATCTATGAGCTCCACTATATCCAGGCCATTACCATCAAACTGTGGTGTAAATAGGTTCTTCTTCACAAACACCCGCAGAGAGGCGGTGTCAGACAACGGTGGACTTCCTCCATCCTTCACTTGTAACAGTACCTGTACAAAAAGTTGATATATATGCAGCATATTGGTAACACGCTGGACTGGTAATCCAGGGATCGCAGGTTCGATCCCCCGTCTGACCCTAATAAAATTAACAGTCTTTCAGATGGGACTTTAAACCAAGGTCTCGTGTCGGTGCTCTGGATTGGGTCTCTATCTGTATCATTGCACTATCCTCCAAAAATCTAAAATTACTAATCTCTTCAGAAGGCGTCGCTTATTACAATTTTTAGATAAAATTACCCATTTTAATAAATGAACTGGCCCAAAGGTAATTTTCTTATTAATTTATTGGTCTAAAAATATCATGCACCAGTCCATGTCAGTTACTTGGGGTTGAATGGGTTAAAAATGTTAAAAAGGATGGATTTCATTACTGCAAAACGTGTGTAATACTGAATTTGTAACGAATGCAATTGTATGATAGCAACGTTTTATTAATAAATGTTTGACAATTAGTTTGAACATGAATATATCTTTAAAGTGAGAGTTTCATTATTGTTTCAGTATAATGATCCCATTTCCAAACAGTGGCAGTTTTCCCTTTAACCCATTCAACACCACGTAACTGACATGGACTGAAATAATGTCAAAATATATTTTTATAGTTTCTCCACACAGTAATGCAAAGCATATGGAAAAATATAAAATTACCATGTTCGACTTCCAAATGTGATTTATTAAGAATATTATTAAAGGTGACTGGATAGATAGAACAATCTATAGGTCCACATATAGATACAGACTATAGATCCACTGATCGATACAGACTATAGGTCCACAGATAGATACAGACTATAGATCCACTGATCGATACAGACTATAGGTCGACAGAAAGATACAGACTATAGACCTACTGATCGATACAGACTATAGGTCCACATATAGATACAGACTATAGATCTACTGATCGATACAGACTATAGGTCCACATATAGATACAGACTATAGATCTACTGATCGATACAGACTATAGGTCCACATATAGATACAGACTATAGATCCACTGATCGATACAGACTATAGGTCGACAGAAAGATACAGACTATAGGTCCACAGATAGATACAGACTATAGATCCACTGATAGATACAGACTATAGGTCGACAGAAAGATACAGACTATAGATCCACTGATCGATACAGACTATAGGTCGACAGAAAGATACAGACTATAGGTCCACTCAATGTTAATAAATAGAATAAAACAGTGCAACCACTGGCCCCTGGACTGGTAATCCAGGGATCGCCGGTTCGATCCCCTGTCTGACCCTAATAAAATTAACAGACTTTCTGATGGGACCTTAAACCGAGGTCTCGTGTAGGTGCTTTACACTGTGCACTTAAAAGAACCAGAGGATACTCTGGAATGTATCATATATCTGTATCATTGCACTATCCTCCAAAAATCTAAAATGACTAATCTCATCAGGAGGCGTTGCTCATATGGGCAACCGGTAGCGACGATAAATAAACGTAAAACACACACAACCACTAGCCCTCTGCAATCTGGTTGGCTAGCCTCCTCAAAGTTGTAATTTTTAAATACCCCTGGTGAAATTAAATACTATCGCATTGAGGGACAGAATGATGATAATTTTGAGGAATACTTACGTTGTAATATATATCTTCAAGGGTGGCCAGATTCACACCCTGTTTTGTTGTCACAACACCATTAGAATTTATATCAAACACGTTTTTGCTTACTCCATCCCCAACAATTGAATATTCCAGCTCATTAAATGGATTCTGAAGCACAAAGAAAACATACAGCCATAACAAATATCATGATACAAGAACAAAATAAGATAGAGGTAAACATGTCCCTAATATGTTTGTTTGTTTCGTTTGTTGAACTTAAAGTCGCACCGACAGCTATATGGCGACTCTTCAGCTGTTATTGGTGTTGGACAACTCCGGCACACGGGTAGAACCACAGACCTTCTACAAGCCAGCTGGATAGCTTCATCACATGAAAGAATTCATGAGGGATTCAAACCTTCAGCAGTGAGGGGCAAGTGATTTTAAGTCAGCTACCATAACCAATCAGCCACCGCTTAACCTGTGGCAATAGAATAACAAATTAGCATTAATTTAAACGACATGTACTTACGTTAGTATCGCCATTAAAGACGGAGGTGGAAAACACTATAGACGCATCCATTTCTATTCCGCCAGATTGATAATAGTCATTGATATCCGTGCCAGTGAACCGAGGTGCAGTGTTTCGAATGACAGTTATTTGAATCTGTGCCGATTCTTGAGTTGGTTTCGTTCCCACACCACGATCACGAGCCAATATGAATACCTGCAAAAGAAATCAATATTAACATACAAATATTTGCGCGAAACACAGTTCTCTTCAAGACAGTGTGCATGGTTGCGGTGCAATGCGACGTGAATCTGATGAATACAACAAGCTTTGAACAGTCGTGGAAGTCGTAATAGCGCAGTGGATGCGCGTTCGCTTCAGGTGCGAAAGGTCCGGAATTCGAGCCCCACTGGAGCCGTTACGATTGTGCCCTTAGACAAGGCATTTAAATTCCACGTTGCCTCTTCTCTCTCCATCATGGCGATGGATTCCATCAGGAATGAGGTCTCGAGAGTGATTTATATAAGTTGAAATAACTTGTTTCGCAATCGAGCTAAAATAAATTTTATAAACTAAGCTTTGAACATAAAAGTCATCTAGACCTCATTCTGATCACGGTGTGTGTGCAATTGAATTGCCCCATCAGGGAGAGTACAACTCCTAGAAAAGATCTGATCAGATTATTGATACAACCATTCACCGGCAAAAACATGGCCTAATATTGATGACAGAATGTACTCCCAGTATATATAATAATACATCAAACTAAATGACCTTTCCAGTTTTACCCTTTCCGCCCCAACCTCCCTCCTGTGCGAAACAATTTACTTTTGTGGAATTATGCCCCAGTTTTACCCTATCCGCCCCAACCTCCCTCCTGTGCGAAACAATTTACTTTTGTGGAATTATGCCCCAGTTTTACCCTTTCCGCCCCAACCTCCCTCCTGTGCGAAACAATTTACTTTTGTGGAATTATGACCCACTTTAAAATAGGTGAATTCAATATTGTTAAGGTGCATTCATTTACACCTTGTGTTTATCAGTTTATCTTGTTTCAAAAATAAACAGTCCGATGTCTCTCACTGAAGAGTATTGAATATGTCCGACTCCACAATGAGAGACATCGGTCAGTTACTGCCCCTGAATAGTCCTTAAAAGTAGATAGGTCCTATTAAGTGTTTTCCTCTATTTTTATCGTTGTTTCCTTTGCACAACATGCTAGCAATGTTATCCTACTATCGCTTCTTATGATTAAATTATTACATCTCAATAGATCTACTACCAGTATATGCAATGGGTACTTATTTGTAAAATAATGCGATCACTTAATTAGCACGTTTTTGATAAAATCATATTTATCTTACCGCAACATCTGGTTAGGGCACAGCAGTAAAAACAAAGGATTCTAACTAAAAGGACATATTCACATTTTGGAATAAATCAGATTTATCTGCAAAGGGAGGCTATAGAAAATTACAGATGTCTCATTGTTGGTGTTGTGGATGTTTAGAATGAGAAGTCATTCTAGAAGCAATTAGTTGGAAGTAGACCCTATATTTGGATATTATATAAATGAACTATTATAATCAAAATACTGGAAAGTGCAATCTTAATAATAGTAAATATTATAAATTTTAACAAGAAAAATGTAATTTTAAATAGATATTAAATGAGATATAGCACTCATATTTTAAACTTACCTTTAGTTTATACAAATTTATTTTAGCTCGATTGCGAAACCAGTTATTTCAACTTATATAAATCACTCTCGAGACCTCATTCCTCGAGACCTCATTCCTGATGGAATCCATCGCCACGAGGGAGAGAGGAGAGACAACGTGGAATTTAAACGCCTTGCCTAAGGGCACAATCATAATGGCTCCAGTGTGGCTCGAACTCCGGACCTTTCGCACCTGAAGCGAACGCGCATCCACTGCGCTATCACGACTTCCCTTACTTCCTAAACTTACCTTTGACAACAGTAGCTTGAACTGAGTGTTGGTATCGGGGTATGTGGTTATGGATTCTATTATAAAAATAACTTACTTGAAGGGTGAACTGAGTGTTGGTATTTGGGTGTTTGGTCATGGATTTAATCAGGTATTGACTGCCATAATCGCCATTAGTATCAGCGATACGACCAACACCGAAGTATTCAGCAATATCTGCATCATTCTTATCACTGTCCAGATAATAATCCAGTTCGTTGTTTGGTGACTGAAACACAGTTATTATCATTAAACACAGCATGGTATTATGTTTGTTCATTTTGGGTTTACGCCTGCATCAGCACCATTTTGGACTTTATTTGCCCAACACCTTTCCTGGGCAGGCTCCAGCGGTTAACCAGTAATTGGTGCACCAACCTCCGTAATAAACTGCGAACTTTTTCATATAAATGAGATGCAACATGAGTGAGTCTCGAACCTGTGACCATCAGTGAAGATAGGTTACAGTGGTATACAAGTCGGCGACTGTAACCACGGTAATAGACTTATGACATTATTGACAAACAAAATTTACTGAATACATAATATGTAAATACAAACCGAATAACTGGTAGTATATCCAAACTCGGAATAAAGCTACTGCAATATATACATCTTCTCGGGGGCGGGGCGATCAAAGTGGTCGGAGAGATCAAAGTGGTCGGGGAGTGGTCGGGGAGATCAAAGTGGTCGGGGCGATCAAAGTGGTCGGGGCGATCAAAGTGGTCGGGGCGATCAAAGTGGTCGGGGAGATCAAAGTGGTCGGGGCGATCAAAGTGGTCGGGGAGATCAAAGTGGTCGGGGAGATCAAAGTGGTCGGGCACAGCGAGCAGAGTATAAAATGCCTTAGCAGAGCATGTACCCAACAAGGTTTGTGTCCCAAGCTACTCTTGGTTACACATAACAATATAATAACAACGTGGAAGATGATAGTACATTAAGAAAAACATATATTAAACGTTTATATTCTAATCGACCAAGTATGTTCAAATTATTGCAAATATTTCAATGTGACAATTCCCTAGAGCTGGTTAACTTTAGTAAATATATTCATGAAGCTTTATCCCTTCGTAATTCGCTTGTTTAGGATATATGAGTTACCAGTTGAATACTCCCTACACTCTTAATACAGTCATGATCATGTTTGCATATTCTAAAAGCCATCATGACATTGTCATTATTTGTCCATGTATGTCCATAATTATTACATCATTTGTCCATCCTGATCATGATTGCATATATCATAATATTGTACTATATATATTGTAAATATGCTTATATGTTACAGACGAGAAACTGTAAAGTTTAAGTCTTAATAAAGCTTTCTTCTTCTTCTTCTTCATAATATTATTATACGATTTAAAATAATATACACAAGTGAAATCGTAATAAAAAAAACAAAGTACCTGTTCATCATCATCGGTAGCCTTTATGTTGATCAACTCGACACCAACATCATTGATTTCAAGGATAGTTTTACTTTTCAGGCTGTTCTGGTTGTCAAATCTAGGAGCATTTAAGTTGCGTAGGATATTAATCACAAGTATATTCGTGTCTGTCTTAGGGGGTGTACCAGCATCGCTTACTGTTACTCTCAGCTGTAAATTATTATAAAATTAATCGCAAAAATTATTGTAAGAATATAGGAACTAAAATAATTTGGTGTCCTCAATGTGCACCTTTTCTAAATGAATGTGTACCATCTATAAATCAACTTGCACCATCTATAAATCAACTTGCACCATCTATAAACCAACTTGCACCATCCATAAATTGACGTGCACCATCAACAAATCAACGTGCACCATCTACAAATCGACGTGCACCATCTACAAATCAACGTGCACCATCTACAAATCAATGTGCACCATCTACAAATCAACATGCACATATATATAAATCAACGTGCACCATATATAAATCAGCGTGCACCATCTATAGATCAAAGTGCACCATCTACAAATCAACATGCACCATCTATAAATCGACGTGCACCATCTATAAATCGCCATGCACCATCTATAAATCGACGTGCACCATCTATAAATCGCAATGCACCATCTATAAATCGACGTGCACAAGCTATAAATTGACGTGCACCATCTATAAATCGTCATACACCATCTATACATCGACGTGCACCATCTATAAATCGCCATGCACCATCTATAAATCAACATGTACCATCTATAAATCGATGTGCACCATCTATAAATCGACATGCACCATCTATAAATCGACATTCACCATCTATAAATCGACATGCACCATCTATAAATCGACATTCACCATCTATAAATCGACATTCACCATCTATAAATCGACATGCACAAGCTATAAATCGACATGCACCATCTATAAATCGACATTCACCATCTATAAATCGACATTCACCATCTATAAATCGACATGCACAAGCTATAAATCGACATGCATTATCCATAATATTATTAATGATAAAATGATGGATGTACATGCACACAATAAATGTCCTCACCTGAAGTCGGTATATTGCAGGATCGGTTTCAAGTGATTTTTGGAGGATTATGTTTCCATTCAAGTCGATACTAAAATAGGTAGGGCCAAGCTCATCACCTTCTAGCGAGTATCCGAGAATGTCCCCAAATTCATGCTGTAAAGAAATATATGTACTGTTAATTTACTACAATTTCATTCTCCAATGGTAAGAGTTTGTGATGTTTTAATTTTGGTTGATATGGCAACCAATGTTAGAAGTGGATCATGGCAATTAATACAAATTACATTATTACATAATACCATGATATCAATACCTCATGTACTACCATCAATACCTCATGTACTACCATCAATACCCCATGTACTACCATGGTACCAATACCCCATGTACTACCATCAATACCCCATGTACTACCATCAATACCTCATATACTACCATCAATACCCCATGTACTACCATGGTACCAATACCTCATGTACTACCATCAATACCTCATGTACTACCATCAATACCTCATGTACTACCATCAATACCCCATGTACTACCATGGTACCAATACCCCATGTACTACCATCAATACCCCATGTACTACCATGGTATCAATACCCCATGTACTACCATGGTACCAATACCTCATGTACTACCATCAATACCTCATGTACTACCATCAATACCCCATGTACTACCATGGTACCAATACCTCATGTACTACCATCAATACCTCATGTACTACCATCAATACCTCATGTACTACCATCAATACCCCATGTACTACCATGGTACCAATACCCCATGTACTACCATCAATACCCCATGTACTACCATGGTATCAATACCCCATGTACTACCATGGTACCAATACCTCATGTACTACCATCAATACCTCATGTACTACCATCAATACCCCATGTACTACCATGGTACCAATACCTCATGTACTCCATCAATACCTCATGTACTACCATCAATACCCCATGTACTACCATGGTACCAATACCCCATGTACTACCATCAATACCCCATGTATACCATGGTATCAATACCCCATGTACTACCATGGTACCAATACCTCATGTACTACCATCAATACCTCATGCTACCATCAATACCCCATGTACTACCATGGTACCAATACCTCATGTACTACCATCAATACCCCATGTACTACCATGGTACCAATACCTCATGTACTACAATCAATACCCCATGTACTACCATGGTACCAATACCTCATGTACTACCATCAATACCCCATGTACTACCATGGTACCAATACCTCATGTACTACCATCAATACCCCATGTACTACCATGGTACCAATACCTCATGTACTACCATCAATACCCATGTACTACCATGGTACCAATACCTCATGTACTACCATCAATACCCATGTACTACCATCAATACCTCATGTACTACCATCAATACCTCATGTACTACCATCAATACCCCATGTACTACCATGGTACCAATACCTCATGTACTACCATCAATACCCCATGTACTACCATGGTACCAATACCTCATGTACTACCATCAATACCCCATGTACTACCATGGTACCAATACCTCATGTACTACCATCAATACCCCATGTACTACCATGGTACCAATACCTCATGTACTACCATAAATACCCCATGTACTACCATGGTACCAATACCTCATGTACTACCATCAATACCCCATGTACTACCATGGTACCAATACCTCATGTACTACCATCAATACCCCATGTACTACCATGGTACCAATACCTCATGTACTACCATCAATACCTCATGTACTACCATCAATACCTCATGTACTACCATCAATACCTCATGAACTACCATCAATACCTCATGTACTACCACCAATACCTCATGTACTACCATCAATACCTCATGTACTACCATCAATACCTCATGAACTACCATCAATACCTCATGAACTACCATCAATACCTCATGTACTACCATCAATACCTCATGAACTACCATCAATACCTCATGTACTACCATCAATACCTCATGTACTACCATCAATACCTCATGTACTACCATCAATACCTCATGTACTACCATCAATACCTCATGTACTACCATACCAATACCTCATGTACTACCACCAATACCTCATGAACTACCATCAATACCTCATGTACTACCACCAATACCTCATGTACTACCACCAATACCTCATGAACTACCATCAATACCTCATGTACTATCATCAATACCTCATGTACTACCATCAATACCTCATGTACTGCCATCAATACCTCATGTACTACCATGGTACCAATACCTCATGTATTACCATCAATACCTCATGTACTACCACCAATACCTCATGTACTACCATCAATACCTCATGTACTACCATCAATACCTCATGTACTACCATGGTACCAATACCTCATGTATTACCATCAATACCTCATGTACTACCACCAATACCTCATGTACTACCACCAATACCTCATGAACTACCATCAATACCTCATGTACTATCATCAATACCTCATGTACTACCATCAATACCTCATGTACTGCCATCAATACCTCATGTACTACCATGGTACCAATACCTCATGTATTACCATCAATACCTCATGTACTACCACCAATACCTCATGTACTACCATCAATACCTCATGTACTACCATCAATACCTCATGTACTACCATGGTACCAATACCTCATGTACTACCACCAATACCTCATGAACTACCATCAATACCTCATGTACTACCACCAATACCTCATGAACTACCATCAATACCTCATGTACTACCACCAATACCTCATGTACTACCATCAATACCTCATGTACTACCACCAATACCTCATGAACTACCATCAATACCTCATGTACTACCACCAATACCTCATGTACTACCAACATAACCTCATGTACTATCATCAATACCTCATGAACTACCATCAATACCTCATGTACTACCACCATAACCTCATGTACTATCATCAATACAACTACCATCAATACCTCATGTACTACCACTATAACCTCATGTACTATCATCAATACCTCATGAACTACCACCATAACCTCATGTACTATCATCAATACCTCATGTACTACCACCATAACCTCATGTACTATCATCAATACCTCATGAACTACCACCATAACCTCATGTACTACCATCAATACCTCATGTACTACCACCAATACCTCATGTACTACCATCAATACCTCATGTACTACCACCAATACCTCATGTACTACCACCATAACCTCATGTACTACCATCAATACCTCATGAACTACCATCAATACCTCATGTACTACCACCAATACCTCATGAACTACCATCAATACCTCATGTACTACCACCAATACCCCATGAACTACCATCAATACCTCATGTGCTACCATCAATACCTCATGTACTACCACCATAACCTCATGAACTACCATCACTATTTTCTCGTGTAATGCAAATGTATGAATATCATGTGGAGGAAAACATACCTTGGTGTCATTATCTCGCACCTCCACATTAAACACAGATTGCAAGGTTTGTCTATCTTCACGGATATCTATTTCACTTCGAAGATTGAGAATTTCAGGTGGGAATCTATTGCGATCAATAAACACCGTCAGTTTGCCAACAATGGTAAGCGGAGTAGGCTCGCCCAAATCGGTTGCTGTGATGGTAATCTGTGTGTATATGAATTCATTTCGATATAAAACTGCGTATGGAGCTATATACTGTTTCAATAACAAATTCGGTATATATAGAGGTTACTAGTAACCACAGGTTGAGTATAGTACCATTCTTCCCACAGGCACAAGACACAATTTTTTTTTTTTTTGGCCTATTGTCATATAGTAAGTAATGTTTACTAAAGGCAACCAACGAAATTGAAACATGCATGCAGAAACATCGACGAGAAACTAGGTAAAAACGACCCGATCACCGATATGCTCTTGTGGTCCCGACCGGAAGACCTTATTCTATCAACAAATACAATTTCGTTGGTTGCCTTTAGTAAACATTACTTACTATATGACCATAGGCCCAAAAAAAAGTCTGGTGCCTGTGATTCTTTCATAGTGGGCCTCTTTCTAGGGACAGATGTAATATGTAGACAAACACGAATAAGTATATACAAAAGCTATACTAGAAGAGAATGGGAACCTTATCACATCCAGTGAACATACAGCTCCAACTGAGTATGCGCATAGTAGATACAGTGTCAGACAAATGCTACATGTATCTAGGAATCATATTCGGTGAAATGAATCTGCACGGGTCATGGATGTCCGAAGACCGCCGATTCCACGCAGGTGGCTCATGAATGATATCATTCTCAAAAGAAATGCGGCCATGGATAATATTAATGTAGCTCATTAACCCATTTCATTCTGGATACCGTTCAAACAGTATTTGCAAAGAACATAGAGCCAGATCAACCACTACGGAATGTGCTGTCTGATCAGGCTCTATGCTGTTTGCTATTCAGTTGATCTTGCTAAGACACTTGGCTATGTAGCAAACAACATAGATCCTGATCAGCATGCAGCGTCACGCTGTGGCTGATCTGGATCTATGTTGTTTGCAAAAGCCTTTAAATATATCCAGAATTAAATGGGTTAATAAGTCACTGACTATTCTGTTGTTATAACCTGCAATGTAGAAAGAAGTGGAGAGGTAAATGTTAACACATGATGATTTTAAGGGGTGTAGGACAATATCCCCCCTGGACAATATCCCCCCCCCATATATTTTGACACATGTGGACAATATCACCCACATCAAAAAGTCAAGGCGGACAATATCCCCCCCATCAAAAAGTCAAGGCAGACAATATCCCCCCCCCCGTTTTAGTGAAGTTGAAAGAAGCAATCAAATCATCAATTAGCCAAACAATTAACATGATCAAAGCCCAAAAATAACTAGGGTCAAACAAAATATCCGACTACATGTGCTACATTATTACCTATACAGAAATAAAGGTTGTTAGTTCATAAGTTAATAAGGGGGGTGGGAAATGTCCAGGGGGATATATTGTCCTATCCAATTGAAGGGGATATTGTCCTATCCTGAATACCAGTGGTAGGATATTGTCCTATCCATGAATACCAGAACCATGGTAGGATATTGTCCTATCCGTGAATACCAGTGGTAGGATATTGTCCTATCCGTGAATACCAGTGGTAGGATATTGTCCTATCCATGAATACCAGTGGTAGGATATTGTCCTATCCGTGAATACCAGTGGTAGGATATTGTCCTATCCGTGAATACCAGTGGTAGGATATTGTCCTATCCGTGAATACCAGTGGTAGGATATTGTCCTATCCGTGAATACCAGTGGTAGGATATTGTCCTATCATGAATACCAGTGGTAGGATATTGTCCTATCCGTGAATACCAGTGGTAGGATATTGTCCTATCCATGAATACCAGTGGTAGGATATTGTCCTATCCGTGAATAACCAGGTAGGATATTGTCCTATCCGTGAATACCAGTGGTAGGATATTGTCCTATCCGTGAATACCAGTGGTAGGATATTGTCCTATCCGTGAATACCAGTGGTAGGATATTGTCCTATCAATGAATACCAGTGGTAGGATATTGTCCTATCCTTGAATACCAGTGGTAGGATATTGTCCTATCCATGAATACCAGTGGTAGGATATTGTCAGCCCTATGATTGGGGGGGGGATATTGTCCGCCTATACTTTTTGATGGGGGGGATATTGTCCGCCCTGTCTTTTTGACGGGGGGGGATATTGTCAGCCTGTGTCAAAATATATGGGGGGGGGATATTGTCCGGGGGGATACTGTCCGTTCCCTGATTTTAAATGATATCCTTCCATAAATCGCCTGTACTTTGGCGGACTTGCGGCACGGAATGTGGACTTTTCTCCCATTTTTTTGCAATAGACGTCGGTTTGAAGTCCCATCAGAAAGATTGTTAATTTTATTAGGGTCAGACGGGGGATCAAACTTGCGATCCCTGGATTACCAGTCCAGCGTGTTACCACTGGGCTACAGATCCGTCTGTGGTTATATCTTGGTTACATCTCGCGAGATTACCTGACCTTGACCTATGGGTGAGGTTACCTGACCTTGACTTATGGGCGAGGTTACCTGACCATAACATACGAGCGAAGTAGCACGACCTTGACTTATGGGCGAGGTTACCTAACCTTGACTTATGAGCGAGGCGAGGTTGCCTGATCTTAAATTATGAGCGAGGTAGCATGACCTTGACATATGGGCGAGGTTAGCTAACCTTGACTTATGAGCGAGGCGAGGTTGCCTGATCTTAACTTATGAGCGAGGTAGCATGACCTTGACTTATAATGTGAGGTTGCATTACCGTGTATGTATCCTGCTCAAGTCCTATCTGGCTGACAACCAGATATACTTGTCCGCTGTTTTCAATTACTCCAAAGTAATCATTGTTGTCAGCAATTGCATATCTCACTGTACTATGAGGTGGCTGAAAAATACAATAATTACACAAATACTGCCACATGCTTTATAATATATATCTTGAATACGAGGTTCTAGCGACATTTATCTTACGGTAGCATATACACCATAATTATTACACAAATACTGCTGTGTGCTATATAATGTATATGCACCGTATTATCCCAATTAAATATAATGCTTACACAAATACTGCTGTGTGCTATATAATGTATATGTACCGTATTATCCCAATTACTTGTTCGTACCTCCACACCGTGCACGTCGGGAACAAGGCACAGCTCACAGCAGGAAATTGGATCACCTGTTCCGAAGTGACCAATCCACGCCGCTGACGCATACAGACGAGGACCCGCATCGACTCTTTTTGAGTGTCTTACACTTACCTAGATAAACGACAGCTAACACTGGGGCGTT
>CM026390.1:24382473-24517150 GCA_014843695.1 Archivesica marissinica
TGTACTTTGGCGGACTTGCGGCACGGAATGTGGACTTTTCTCCCATTTTTTTGCAATAGACGTCGGTTTGAAGTCCCATCAGAAAGATTGTTAATTTTATTAGGGTCAGACGGGGGATCAAACTTGCGATCCCTGGATTACCAGTCCAGCGTGTTACCACTGGGCTACAGATCCGTCTGTGGTTATATCTTGGTTACATCTCGCGAGATTACCTGACCTTGACCTATGGGTGAGGTTACCTGACCTTGACTTATGGGCGAGGTTACCTGACCATAACATACGAGCGAAGTAGCACGACCTTGACTTATGGGCGAGGTTACCTAACCTTGACTTATGAGCGAGGCGAGGTTGCCTGATCTTAAATTATGAGCGAGGTAGCATGACCTTGACATATGGGCGAGGTTAGCTAACCTTGACTTATGAGCGAGGCGAGGTTGCCTGATCTTAACTTATGAGCGAGGTAGCATGACCTTGACTTATAATGTGAGGTTGCATTACCGTGTATGTATCCTGCTCAAGTCCTATCTGGCTGACAACCAGATATACTTGTCCGCTGTTTTCAATTACTCCAAAGTAATCATTGTTGTCAGCAATTGCATATCTCACTGTACTATGAGGTGGCTGAAAAATACAATAATTACACAAATACTGCCACATGCTTTATAATATATATCTTGAATACGAGGTTCTAGCGACATTTATCTTACGGTAGCATATACACCATAATTATTACACAAATACTGCTGTGTGCTATATAATGTATATGCACCGTATTATCCCAATTAAATATAATGCTTACACAAATACTGCTGTGTGCTATATAATGTATATGTACCGTATTATCCCAATTACTTGTTCGTACCTCCACACCGTGCACGTCGGGAACAAGGCACAGCTCACAGCAGGAAATTGGATCACCTGTTCCGAAGTGACCAATCCACGCCGCTGACGCATACAGACGAGGACCCGCATCGACTCTTTTTGAGTGTCTTACACTTACCTAGATAAACGACAGCTAACACTGGGGCGTTGAAGAGGCGACGAGTGACTGGGTAGGAGAAGACGGCAGTCATTTCGCGTGGATGGCGCACTCGTCGCCTCGAACTCTTTTATCTGTCTCCAATCTCGGGCGAGCTGTTGGAGACGGAGGGATGCGACCTCGACCCCGGATGCGTCAACGGGGTGGACAACGACGGAACAACAGAACCATTTTGCTGCTGTGAGCCGACTAATCGTGGAGGATGTGGCCCTAAAAAGGATCGCACACAGACCAGGACTTGTCACTCTGACACAGAAAGAAGGAAGGAGCCATCTGAGGATGTCACCATAAGCATCACAGAGAATAATCATCTTAGAACGCTCGCCCATATGGTTTACCGGTGGCGAGGGTAAATAAACGTACATCATCATCATTATCCCAATTAAATATAATGCTTACACAGATACTGCTGTGTGCTATATAATGTATATGTACCGTATTATCCCAATTAAATATAATACTTACACAAATACTGCTGTGTGCTATATAATGTATATGTACCGTATTATCCCAATTAAATATAATACTTACACAAATACTGGTGT
Organism: Archivesica marissinica; assembly: GCA_014843695.1. Classification (NCBI taxonomy): domain Eukaryota; kingdom Metazoa; phylum Mollusca; class Bivalvia; order Venerida; family Vesicomyidae; genus Archivesica; species Archivesica marissinica. The sequence goes on from CM026390.1 coordinate 24,384,058, forward strand.
GTGCTATATAATATATATGTACCGTATTATCCCAATTAAATATAATGCTTACACAAATACTGCTGTGTGCTATATAATGTATATTGTACCGTATTATCCCAATTAAATATAATGCTTACACAGATACTGCTGTGTGCTATATAATGTATATGTACCGTATTATCCCAATTAAATATAATGCTTACACAAATACTGCTGTGTGCTATATAATGTATATGTACCGTATTATCCCAATTAAATATAATGCTTACACAAATACTGCTGTGTGCTATATAATGTATATGTACCGTATTATCCCAATTAAATATAGCTTACACAAATACTGCTGTGTGCTATATAATGTATATGTACCGTATATCCCAATTAAATATATGCTTACACAAATACTGCTGTGGCTATATAATGTAATGTACCTATATCCAATTAAAATATGTTACACAAATACTGCTGTGTGCTATAAATGTATATGTACCGTATTATCCCATTTTTGTTTTGTGTGTGTTTTGTTTTGTGTTTATCCCAATTAAATATAATGCTTACACAGATACTGCTGTGTGCTATATAATGTATATGTACCGTATTATCCCAATTAAATATAATGCTTACACAAATACTGCTGTGTGCTATATAATGTATATGTACCGTATTATCCCAATTAAATATAATTATTACACAAATACTGCTGTGTGCTATATAATGTATATGTACCGTATTATCCCAATTAAATATAATGCTTACACAAATACTGCTGTGTGCTATATAATGTATATGTACCGTATTATCCCAATTAAATATAATGCTTACACAAATACTGCTGTGTGCTATATAATGTATATGTACCGTATTATCCCAATTAAATATAATGCTTACACAAATACTGCTGTGTGCTATATAATGTATATGTACCGTATTATCCCAATTAAATATAATGCTTACACAAATACTGCTGTGTGCTATATAATGTATATGTACCGTATTATCCCAATTAAATATAATGCTTACACAAATACTGCTGTGTGCTATATAATGTATATGTACCGTATTATCCCAATTAAATATAATGCTTACACAAATACTGCTGTGTGCTATATAATGTATATGTACCGTATTATCCCAATTAAATATAATTATTACACAAATACTGCTGTGTGCTATATAATGTATATGTACCGTATTATCCCAATTAAATATAATGCTTACACAAATACTGCTGTGTACTATATGATGTATATGTACCGTATTATCCCAATTAAATATAATGCTTACACAAATACTGCTGTGTGCTATATAATGTATATGTACCGTATTATCCCAATTAAATATAATGCTTACACAGATACTGCTGTGTGCTATATAATGTATATGTACCGTATTATCCCAATTAAATATAATGCTTACACAAATACTGCTGTGTGATAGCTTCAAGACATGCAAGAAGTCCACCCATATTGGCAGGGCTCCTGCTAGTTATATGTTATATTTCGGGTTTTACGCCTGCATCAGCACCATTTTGGGCTATATCGCCGGCGGGCAGTTTATCTAACAACACCTTTCCTGGGCAGGCTCCAGCGGTTAACCAGTACTTGGGTGCACCAACCTACGTAAGAGACTGCCAACTTTTTCATATAAATGAGACACGGTCTGAGCGGGGCTCAAACCCGTGACCATCAGTGATGATAGGTTAGAGTGGAATACAAGTCAGCGACCTTAACCACTCGACCACGGAGATGGACTGAGCTTTTGCAAGACCCAAATTGTTTGGAGAAAAGAGAAAGCGCGTGATTGCGTCATCTAATTGTATTATTTAATAAATTTCAACATAATAGTTTTAAAATACCGAATATGACCGTTAAATACAATATTTTAATAGAAGGAGTGCTTTACAATGGCCAATATTACTGGACAATATTTTGTCTGAAAATTGTAAAAAAAAAATATTCAAAAATGTTTAATTTTTATTTTTTTAGGGAGGTGAAGTCAAGGTCCCAAGGGCGATTAGTTCGCCCATGTCGCCCTCTAGAATGAGCCCTGATATTGGTATTCGAACAAACATCAATGAGGGAGGGATAAGTGATTTAAAGTCAACATCAATGACCAACACTCCATGTACATGTAGGTCCCATTCAACGACACAAGATATTTTGAGGCTGACCTTGGTGTCCGCGTCCCGAGCAGAGATACTTGTGATGAAACTGTTCCGTTTTGTTGTTTCGCTTATTCGCACCTCGTACTTGTCCGTCGTTCCTGAATGGGAAATATTCACAAGTTCAAGCAACATACCGTGTTACTTCCATTATAAACTCGTCGCGGTAACACAGCCTCTCGATAAACAATGTTTATACAAATTTATTTCAGCTCAATTGCGAAACAAGTTATTACAACATTAGATTAATCGCTCCTGAGTCCTCATTCCTGATGGAATCCACCAATACAAAGAAGAGAGATGAGGCAACGTGTATCTACATGTTTTGCCTAGATTGGAACTCGCAACTCTACGAATAATGACACATATAACAAACCGTATCGCCTACTTCTATACTTCCGAGGATCAAACCTGGGTTGCATTGGTGAGAGGATAAGCGTGCTAAACATTGCATTTATCAGACATAATTGTTAACTGTGTAGAACTTATGTGGAGAAAGGAGCTAAATTTCAGAAAAATAAATGACAGGATTCAAGATTATCTACACTTACCAAACAGGGTATTTGCCCAAACAGGGTTATTCATATTCCTGTCTACAATCACAGCGAATACGGCCGTGACAGAGCAACTTGTTGGTCCGCCATCAGACACCACAACCTGTACCTAAAATACCAATATCATACAATATATATCCCATACAACCACCAGGAAACGTTTCAATCTGTACCTAAAGTACCAATATCATACAATATATACCCCATACAACCACCAGGAAACGTTTCAATCCGTACCTAAAATACCAATATCATACAATATATACCCCATACAACCACCAGGAAACGTTTCAATCCGTACCTAAAATACCAATATCATACAATATATACCCCATACAACCACCAGGAAACGCCTCAATCAGTACCTAAAATACCAATATCATACAATATATACCCCATACAACCACCAGGAAATGCCTCAATCAGTACCTAAAATACCAATATCATACAATATATACCCCATACAACCACCAGGAAACGCCTCAATCCGTACCTAAAATACCAATATCATACAATATATATCCCATACAACCACCAGGAAATGCCTCAATCCATACCTAAAATACCAATATCATACAATATATACCCCATACAACCACCAGGAAACGCCTCAATCCGTACCTAAAATACCAATATCATACAATATATACCCCATACAACCACCAGGAAACGCCTCAATCCGTACCTAAAATACCAATATCATACAATATATACCCCATACAACCACCAGGAAACGCCTCAATCCGTACCTAAAATACCAATATCATACAATATATACCCCATACAACCACCAGGAAACGCCTCAATCCGTACCTAAAATACCAATATCATACAATATATACCCCATACAACCACCAGGAAACGCCTCAATCCGTACCTAAAATACCAATATCATACAATATATACCCCATACAACCACCAGGAAACGCCTCAATCCGTACCTAAAATACCAATATCATACAATATATTGCTCAATTTAACATGGATAGACGTCCTGTGATTCCAATCCAACTTTAAATGGATATACAGTCAAACTTGCTCGAAAGACTATGTCAATCTTGCATTACGAGACAACTGTGACAGTTCCAGTTCATACCTTACATATTGAAACTGGACGTTATGGCAGACAGCGTATTGATAGATGTGACAGGAAATGTCTTGTATGTAACAATGGTGATGTTGAGGACGAATTTCATTTTATGTTGATATGTAATAAATATAATGTATTCAGAAAACGATATATAGCTAAATATTATACTGAGCACACGAACATGATGGTCACATTTATTGAATTATTGAACTTGGACAATAATGGCAAACTGATCAAATTATTACATTTTCTGCAATGTGCTTTTAAAATGCGTTTTAATTTACTTAATGAATACAATTGATGCATTATTTGCTTTGTGTATATATTTATTTATACACGTTTATCCTTCATGTATGTTTTAGTGTAAATGGATATATAGTTATGCTCTGTGTGTTGTCGACCAATCAACACATGTTTCATATATTTACATGTTTCATATTGATCTAGATCAGATGTTATTAATGTATTTGTTGGACGAGAGGCTACCTGCCTAAATCCCAAAATAAAATTTCTGTTCTGTGGTAATGAATAAATTAGCATGCAGTAAGTACTGCTTAGAGACCATTTTAGCCCCCCCCCCTTTCCTTTGGCGGTCTCTTCATACAAGTTTGACTGTACATACATCCTGTGACTTTAACACAATAATTGACGACTGAATTTGCCGATTTTCATTCATAATGACCAGGAAGCGAGGCTGATCGAGTATGTTTGCAGGTCTATGTTAGAACCTGCGCAGTTAGTTTAGTTCGATTGTGAAACAAGTTCTTTCAACTTATATTAATCACTCTCGAGACCTCATTTCTGATGGAATCAATCGCCACGAGGGAGAGAGAAGAGGCAACGTGGAATTTAAATGCCTTGCCTAAGGGCACAATCGTAATGGCTCCAGCGGGGTTCGAACTCCAGACCTTTCGCACCTGAAGCGAACGTTCATCCACTGCGCTATCACGACTTAGTTCCCATATAGAGGCCATTTAGGTATAGACTCGGGTGGGATGAAATATGGTCGCAAAATCTGGCTGTCAAAGCGAACAGCTCTGATATCTGGTACACACTTTATGCCGAGTCAATAATATACCTGGTAGCTGATTTCAGCATCTTGGAACAGACTCGGACGTGTGGAGACTTCACCAGTGAAAGAGTTCACAGAGAAGAAGCCGGTACCATCTACAAGTTGGAATGTGTGCTGTCCAAATATTCCAGTCTGAAAAATAAAAGAGAAACAATGTTAGTGTATACAGATTTATTAACCCATTTCATTCTGGATACATTTAAAGGTTTTTGCAAACAACATAGATCCAGATCAGCCGCAGCGTGACGCTGCATGCTGATCAGGATCTATGTTGTTTGCTACATAGTCAAGTGTCCTAGCAAGATCATCTGAATAACAAACAGCATAGAGCCTGATCAGACGTCACTTTCCATGGTGGCTGATCTGGCTCTATGTTCTTTGCAAATACCGTTTGAACGGTATCCAGAATCAAATGGGTTAACTTGATTGCAAAACAAGTTTTTACCACATATATTAATCGTTGATGGAGTCTGCCACCATGAGGGAGAGTGAAGAGCTAATGTGGATTTTAAGAGTCTTTTCCTACAGACACAATCATACTAGCTACAGTTGAGTGCAGATAAAGTCTGATTTATCCTAACATGTAAATATGTCCTTTTAGTTGGAATCCTTTGTTTTTACTGTTGTTCCCTAACAAGGTGTTGAGGTATGATAAATGTGATTATATCAAAATCATGTTAATTAACTGATAACATTGTTTTACAAATAATACCCATTAAGCTTTTAGCTTTCATTTCAAATCGTTCAATTGTATTCATTGTGTACATAATTATTTATTGTAAATTATTCTATATAATGTCGAATAAATATGTTTAAACAAATAAGTACCCATTGCATATACAAATTTATTTTAGCTCGATTGCGAAACAAGTTATTACAACTTATATTAATCACTCTCGAGACTTCATTCCTGATGGAATCCATTGCCACGAGGGAGAGAGAAGAGGCAACGTGAATTTAATTGCCTTGCCTAAGGGCACAATCGTAACGGCTCAAGCGGGGCTCGAACTCCAGACCTTTCGCACCTGAAGCGAACGCGCATCCACTGTGCTATCACGACTTCCACGCCTTTTTCATCGATTGTTTTTGCATTGATTATGTTATTTATAGACGCCTCAACCGAAAAGGGTCATGGAGCGAGCGTCTGATCAAATATATTTTGATACAATATGTAAACTTTTAAAATTATAATTTTATTATATTTCAATATACAGAGTTATACATTTTAAAAAATATATATTATAATTTGCTAAAAAATACCTATTTCCCTTCAATAGGGTAAAATCAAATTTGGTTTATATTATTGAAAATATTTTTCATAGAATTGTCTACATAGTAGCAGGATCTAATCTCATTCATTGCCATTTGTCGGATGATTTTTGAAAATTTGGATGTAGGGAGAGAACATATATATATATTACTAGTTCCCTGCTAGGAACAATCCACATATAATTTATGTAAGAACACATTTGTTAAATATAATGTATAATTAATAAACCTATGTATGTACACAAATGTATGTATATTAAATGTATGTATATTAAATGTATTGTGTATGTATGTGAAAATAAAAATATATATAAAAAAGAAACATTAAAAAGTTATATAAAAACACGTTTTCACCACAGGGAGTGGGGGGTGTTAACATCATGGACACTCCCCCAGGTCACAAGATGTGGGGGGGACAACATCAGGGATACTCCCACAGGTCACAAGGTGGGGGGGGGACAACATCAGGGATACTCCCACAGGTCACAAGGTGGGGGGGGACAACATCAGGGATACTCCCCCAGGTCAAAAGATGTGGGGGGGGGACAACATCAGGGATACTCCCACAGGTTACAAGGTGGGGGGGGGGACAACATCAGGGATACTCCCACAGGTCACAAGGTGGGGGGGGGACAACATCAGGGATACTCCCACAGGTCACAAGGTGGGGGGGGACAACATCAGGGATACTCCCCCAGGTCAAAAGATGTGGGGGGGACAACATCAGGGATACTCCCCACAGGTCACAAGGTGGGGGGGGGACAACATCAGGGATACTCCCCCAGGTCAAAAGATGTGGGGGGGACAACATCAGGGACACTCCCCCAGGTCACAAGGTGGGGGGGGACATCAGGGATACTCCCACAGGTCACAAGGTGGGGGGGGGACATCAGGGATACTCCCACAGGTCACAAGGTGGGGGGGGACAACATCAGGAACACTCCCCCAGGTCACAAGGTGGGGGGGACAACATCAGGGACACCCCCCAGGTCACAAGGTGGGGGGACAACATCAGGGACACTCCCCCAGGTCACAAGGTGGGGGGGACAACATCAGGGACACTCCCCCAGGGCACAGGGACTGGAGGTGTAAATGTCAATTGATAAACTCCCAGACTCCCGGTTTCAATTCCACTGACAATTCCCAAACCCACCTGGGGGGGGGTAAATATTGTTGTAGTTTCCTTCGTCGGACCCCTGGGGGGGGGGTAAATATTGTTGTGGTTTCCTTCGTCAGACTGCAGCAAAGAATATACTTACATCCAAATCTGAATCTACAACGTAATCCGACAGAGTAATCAGCGACTGTATAATGTTTGTTTCATCATCGTTCAAATTCACGATTGCTGGGAAAGGGTTTAGATAGGGGCATGTATTCCGGATGACAGTTATCTCAATCCGCATTGTTTCAGAACGTAAACCATCAGCTGCACCATTTTTGTCAATAGCTACTGCATTCATCTGTAACAAGCACAAAAGGTAAACACTATACGACAGTACATATTCGCATATAAGGCTATCTCGCCTATAAGACGCCCCCCCCACATTGGTTCTGAAAACTGTAGGCTTTGGCATTGGCTTACAAAAAGTGTAGATCCAGATGAGCTGGCTCGTGACGAGCCATCTCATCAGGATCTTCACTTTTTGCCAAGTAATATTACTATTTTTAGACAAAATTACCCATTTGGATAAATGAACTGGTCCAAATGTAATTTTTTCTTTTATTTATCGGTCTAAAAATATCATGGACCAGTCCATGTCAGTTACTTAGTGTTGAATGGGTTAAATACACAGAAATTAGCATCGAGCAAAACGTGCAAATATACATACCACGTAGAATCCTGTTCCTAATGAGTCTAGATACAGGTATGAGCGAATTGTAACAATGCCTGTTGGACTCATCTCAAAGTACAGATCACTAGATCCTGTGCCGTCCATTGTAAATACAAACTGATTCCATGGTGGCTGAAAATAATAATTAAAAATAATATTTATAAGTAATATATAATATTTACAAATACAATATTACAGCTTACAGCTTACAGCCTGCAACCAATAAGTGTACCCCCGCACACTGCAGAGGATAAATAAGTGTACCCCTCCACATGCTGCAGAGGATAAATAAGTGTACCCCACCCTGCACACTGCAGAGGGATAAATAAGTGTACCCCCGGCATGCTGCGGAGCATAAATAAGTGTACCCCCACCCTGCACACTGCAGAGGATAAATAAGTGTACCCCCCCCCAGCATGCTGCAGAGGATAAATAAGTGTACCCTCTGGCATGCTGCAGAGGATAAATAAGTGTACCCTGGCATGCTGCAGAGGATAAATAAGTGTACCCCTCGGCATGCTGCAGAGGATAAATAAGTGTACGCCCCGGCATGCTGCAGATGATAAATAAGTGTACCCCCACCCTGCACACTGCAGAGAATAAATAAGTGTACCCCCCGGCATGCTGCAGAGGATAAATAAGTGTACCCCCACTCTGCACACTGTGGAGGATAAATAAGTTTACCCCCACCCTGCACACTGCAGAGGATAAATAAGTGTACCCGCACCCTGCACACTGCAGAGGATAAATAAGTGTACCACCCTGCACACTGCAGAGGATAAATAAGTGTACCCCCATACATTGCAGAGGATACATAAGTGTACCCCCACACACTGCAGAGGATAAATAATGTACCCCACACACTGCAGAGGATAAATAATTGTACCCCCACATGCTGCAGAGGATAAATAATTGTACCCACACACACTGCAGAGGATAAATAATTGTACCCACACATGCTGCAGAGGATAAATAATTGTACCCACACACACTGCAGAGGATACATAATTGTACCCACACACACTGCAGAGGATAAATAATTGTACCCCCACATGCTGCAGAGGATAAATAAGTGACCTGTTAATCAGTACTGTTAACTGGTTACTAACCGGCTAATTGTTACATCAGCTAAGCATAAAAAACAGAATAAAACCTTGTGATTAACCCTATACATGCTGAGTAAATACACAGCCTCTGATCAGGATCTATGTTGTTTGCTTTTCAGCCAAGTGTTTTAACTCCACTATCCGAATAGCAAACAGCATAGAGTCTGATCAGACGGCACATTCTGTGTTGTCTGATCTGGCTCTTTGCTGTTTGCAAAAGTGATTTTATCTGCCGCTAGCATGCAAAGGGTTAATGGATGCTTTCCGCTTAAAATATTCCGTATATTGGATATTCCTTCTTGTTTTGTAAGGCCTGCATTACACAGGTTACATATAACCATGTTGCCGTCTACATATAACCATGTTGCCGTCTACATATAACCATGTTGCCGTCTACATATAACCATGTTGCCGTCTACATATAACCATGTTGCCATCTACATATAACCATGTTGCCGTCTACATATAACCATGTTGCCGTCTACATATTGTTGGTTTTGTTGCCGTCTTTAATAAAAATGCTTCCCGGCAACTAATCTTCGCCTCAATTAGACGATTTTCTGGTAAGGAATTTTCTGTTGCCAATGGCGTCCGGTTAATAATATTCTAATCGGTTAATCACGAGGTTGTAAGCATTACCGGTTACCGGGGTAATCACTTCAGCACCAATACACACATCAAAACTTTGTTGGTCCTACCTTTGTGTCAACGTCTGAAGCAGAAACGGTGCCAACTTCTGTATTGATCTGCTGATTTTCATTGATCTCCCATTTGTACACACTTTCGCCCCTCACCGGTGAATGCAGGTTGCGCGTCACTTGCACACCCAAATATTTACTGTCCGTCTTGGGGATCGGGCCTCCATCGGTGGCAGTGACGTACAGCTAAAACATGTCAAACATACCGATCACAAGACAGAAGAGAGGAATTAATACAAGTTTTCTGAAAACTTGTTTTCCAATTTTCCATTCACAATTTATGTAATTTGTAACATTTTTGTGTTATACATGTAAATGTATTGGAATAAATACTGTTTAAACCAAGAGAGAAAGTTGTGCATGTGAATACTACACTGTAATTGTACTGTCCAATCTGCGCTAAGAATGTTTTCCTGCTAACAGTAACAGAAAACACCCGGAAATCCGGAACAAATTACATGTACGACATGTTTCAGTTGAATCTATTGCTGTTTATATTTCACATCAACAACGATTTGTTTATATATTTGTGTGGAAGTCGTGATAGCGCAGTGGATGCGCGTTCGCTTCAGGTGCGAAAGGTCCGGAGTTCGAGCCCCACTGGAGCTGTTACGATTGTGCCCTTAGGCAACAAGGCATTTAAATTCCACGTTGCCTCTTCTCTCTCCCTCGTGGCGATGGATTCCATCAGGAATGAGGTATCGAGAGTGATTTATATAAGTTGAAATAACTTGTTTCGCAATCGAGCTAAACTAAATTTGTATAAAAAAATGTGTTTATATTGGATTGTATCAGGTGTAAATCAGGTATAGTTTATACAAATTTAATCATAAGCGACGTTGTGTCAATTTTACATTACGATATTTGAAATATATACAAAATTGAGATTTGATCAATTGAAAGATAAAAAAAAGATGATAACATTTTAAATAAATTGACGAATATGAAGAAAAATATGGGGTTCCATAAATTGTTGGCATAGATTTTGGTCTCTGCATACTTACAAAGTACACCTCCTGGGACGCATCGGCATATGCGGCGGCCCTTGTGGTAATCTGGCCTGTAGCACTGTCAATCAGAAATAATGATAGACCAGTTCTCTCCACCATGCTGTATGTCACCTCATTGAATGGACTCTGCAAATGGTTAAAACATCAAATTATACCGATACCAGTAATCCACACATTGTTACCATAATCAACATTAATGTAAACAAAATACAGTGCTCTCTCAATTTTACAATAACTACGGTATAGTGAAGTACGGTAATTTACATACCTGTATAAAACCAATTAGAAGTTAACATCGCAAAAACAAGTTCATTTGAAGATAAAATATGAATAATTTATCAATACATAATGTATAATTTTATGCAATGTACAGAAATAGCTATAGCTGTCCAAGGCAAAACATGAAACTTCCCAATTGTTTTAACTAATTAATAATGATTTGTTTGTTCTGGGCATTTGGCGTCATTCCAGCTAATGTTGGTGGAGAAAGATCCCTGGTGCTTCTCCGAACAGTATTTCAGAAGCACCTGTATAGAACCACCGACCATCAAAAGCCAGCTTCCTTCAATGAAATAATTAATACAGAAACATCTTTATTCCCTAAATATTGTATTTTTCACTAATCCTTACCGTCTGGTCTTGATCAGTGGCAACCGCCAGAAACAAACTGGCACCAGTACCAGCATCTTCACGCAAGGACACAGTTGCAGGTAGATTTAACACTGGCGGGTAATCATTACGTGAGACATACAATAAGGCCTCGACTGCTCGTGATGTCAATGAAGGGGTTCCTCCATCAGAAGCAGTGACAGAAATCTGTAAAAATAATCATTGGTTTAACCCTTAACCGGCCAATCACGACTAAAAGTCGCGTTTACAAAGAGCATACAGCCAGATCAGTCGGTGTCCCCATGCTCCATGCTGTTTGCTATTCGGATTGTGGAGCTAAATTACTTGTCTGAATAGCAAACAACATCCATCCTGATCTGGATATATGTTGTTTACACATTCCGTCAAATTTATTCAGCACATTAAAGTTAACAGGAGAACGAACAACAATGAAACGAAACAAAATCAACATATTGAAGGCCATCGCAGAAAGTATCTCGCAGGGCTAAAGAAAACGACAATAGTCTTGCGCTGAAACCGCCAAATATATTTCTGCATGGCAATAAGGTATTGATGTAATAATGTACTGCTTACGATCGGATACTGAATGTAATAATGTATCGCTTACAAGCAGATACTGAATGTAATAATGTATCGCTTACGATCGGATACTGAATGTAATAATGTACCACTTACGATCGGGTACTGAATGTAATAATGTACTGCTTACAATCGGATACTGAATGTAATAATGTACCACTTACGATCAGGTACTGAATGTAATAATGTACCACTTACGATCATTTACTGAATGTAATAATGTACTTCTTACGATCGGATACTGAATGTAATAATGTACCACTTACGATCAGGTACTGAATGTAATAATGTACTGCTTACGATCGGATACTGAATGTAATAGTGTAACGCTTACGATCGGGTACTGAATGTAATAATGTAACGCTTACGATCGGGTACTGAATGTAATAATGTACTGCTTACGATCGGATACTGAACGTAATAATGTACCACTTACAAGCAGATACTGAATGTAATAATGTATCACTTATGATCAGGTACTGAATGTAATAATGTACCACTTACGATCAGATACTGAATGTAATAATGTACCACTTACAAGCAGATACTGAATGTAATAATGTATCGCTTACGATCGGATACTGAATGTAATAATATACCACTTACGATCGGGTACTGAATGTAATAATGTACCGCTTACGATCGGGTACTGAATGAAATAATGTACCACTTAAGATCGGGTACTGAATGTAATAATGTAACGATTACGATCGGATACCGAATGTAATAATGTACCACTTACGATCGGGTACCGAATGTAATAATGTACCGCTTACGATCGGATACTGAATGTAATAATGTACTGCTTACGATCGGGTACTGAATGTAATAATGTACTGCTTACAATCGGATACTGAATGTAATAATGTACCACTTACGATCGGGTACTGAATGAAATAATGTACCACTTACGATCGGGTACTGAATGTAATAATGTACTGCTTATGATCGGGTACTGAATGTAACAATGTACAGCTTACGATCGGATACTGAATGTAATAATGTACCACTTACAAGCAGATACTGAATGTAATATTGTAACGCTTACGATTGGATACTGAATGTAATAATGTACCACTTACGATCGGGTACTGAATGTAATAATGTACCACTTACAAGCAGATACTGAATGTAATATTGTAACGCTTACGATCGGATACTGAATGTAATAATGTAACGCTTACGATCGGGTACTGAATGTAATAATGTACTGCTTACGATCGGGTACTGAATGTAACAATGTACTGCTTACGATCGGATACTGAATGTAATAATGTACCACTTACAAGCAGATACTGAATGTAATAATGTACCGCTTACGATCGGGTACTGAATGTAATAATGTACTGCTTATGATCGGATACTGAATGTAATAATGTACCACTTACAAGCAGATACTGAATGTAATATTGTAACGCTTATGATCGGATACTGAATGTAATAATGTACTGCTTATGATCAGGTACTGAATGTAATAATGTACTGCTTACGATCGGGTACTGAATGTAATAATGTACTGCTTATGATCGGATACTGAATGTAATAATGTAACAATTCATAAATGTGTTTTCTTATTTGTAACTGATGGACGATGGAACGATGGAAATATGTCATAGAATTTCATTAGAATTGTGTTGTTGTATTGTTATGTTGTTTTGATGTTATGGCACAATTCTAATGAAATTCTGTGACATATTTGACTGCTATATTAGCTAATGAGTTAAGTATACAATTGTGGGTCCGTCTGAGCGCTAAATGTACGAGTGACAATACAAGAATTACTTACACTAAATTGGCTATATCCAGCACACGGGTAGGTGTAGAGATTGTATTGAGCGTATATCTTGCCATTATCCTCGATTCTGAAGCAGGCCATCACAGCAGTTGAAGAGGTTGCTTCGACAATATCGTACCGCTGCACATTGTTGGGCGGCTGTTACAAAAAGGATAGGTTATTATGCTATTATTACTAGTACTATTTGTAATCATGTAGAAGACAGAACTATACAGTTGCTTGTATTAATAAGAGACATCGGTCAGTTACTGCCCCTGAATACTCCCTAAAAGAAGATAGGTCCTATTAAGTGTATTCCACTGTTTTTTATCGTGGTTTCCTTTGCACAACATGCTATTAATTTTATTCCACCATCGCCTCTAATGAGTATTAAATTACTATATCTCGACAGATCTCCTACAGTATATGCAATGGGTACTTATTTGAAAAAGAATGTTAGTAGTTAATTAACACGATTGTGATAAAAACACATTTATCATACCACAACATCTGGTTAGGGCACAACAGTAAAAACAAAGGATTCTAACTAAAAGGACCTAAATAATTCAGATTTTATCTGCCAAGGGAGGTAATAGAATATTAGAGATGTCTCTCATTGGCATTATTTTTATTTCGGGGAATTTTGAAATTCCAGATTTGATAAACATAATTGATTGTCAGTTACATAATATATGTCATATGCACAATCTTGATTTGATAAGAACAACTAGTCAGTTACTGCCCCTGAATACTCCTAAAAGTAGATTGGTCCTCTTAATTGGTTTCCTCTGTTTTTATCGTTGCTTCCTTTTCATCACATGCTATCCATTATATCTGTTTTCTCATCTTATAACTATTTAACTATTATATCTTGACAGATATCCTAGTTTAATGTTCAATGGATATTTTAAACGTAGAAATTGGTAATCTGGTTTTCAAAAATATACATTTATCCTACCGCAACATCTCGGTAGAAAACAACAGTAAAAACAAAGGATTCCAACTAACAGTTATGTTGGAATGGGCTCATGCTTTGTCAGAATTTATGGGAGAAGCGAGAAACTGATTGACGAGGTACAAAATATCACCATTATATACATAATTTGAATAGAAGGAGTGTTTTACAATGCCCAGTGTATCTTACTAGACACCATTAAATACAACATTTGAATAGAAGGAGTGTTTTATAATGGCCCAGTGTAGCTTACTGGACACCATTAAATACATCATTTGAATAGAAGGAGTGTTTTACAATGGCCAGTGTAGCTTACTGGACACCATTAAATACATCATTTGAATAGATGGAGTGTTTTACAATGCCCAGTGTAGATTGCTGGACACCATTTTGTACGACATTTGTAAAATTGTAAAAAATAAAATTGTTTACATATTTTTATAGTTTTTAGTGAAAAGTAGGGAGCGAAGTGACAGCACCATTATGTCACCCTCTAGGATGAGTCATGACTCACATTAGCTAACAAGTCTAGGTTGATTAGGGGGTGGTGAAGTGGGGGGGGGGGTAAAGTGTGCGGGGGGAAACATACGTATATATGTATATATCATTCTGTCCAATTCCTTTATTGTAAATAATCATGTACATGATAAGAAAAATAAATAAATTTAAACTAAATGTGGGGGGGGGGGTTTGAAGTGGGTGGGTGGGAAGCAGTGAACCCTAGATAATGATCCCACCGGAATATGGAATGGAATGCACACATGTTACCTACCAGATCAGCGTCCGTGGCAGTCAAGTTGAATAATTCTTCTGTAATGTCGTAGGTTTCCAGGACATTCCTCGACCATGTCTGCAGAAACGTTGGCGTATCAAAGTTTGACTGTACCGTTAATATCAGGATGGATGTATCATATTTAGCAGGCACACCCTGGTCTTTCACCTGTACCACGATCTGTGCACAAAAGACGAAACATGTCAAAATTTGTATCATTTGCTATCAGTTTCGGGAGTTAACTAGCACAAACAGCTAGCCTGGGAACAGGCATCGATATATTTTGCCGGGTCAGTCAAATAAATATATTTTAACACTGAGATTATTAATTGGGCCGTACTGAGTTTCTGATCATAGCCTGGGAACAGGTGTCGATATATTTTGCCTGGTCAGTTATGTTATATTTCGGGTTTTACGCCTGCATCAGCACCATTTTGGGCTATATCGCCGGCGGGCAGTTTACCTAACAACACCTTTCCTGGACAGGCTCCAGCGGTTAACCAGTACTTGGGTGCACCAACCTCCATAAGAAACTGCCAACTTTTTCATATAAATGAGACACGGTCTGAGCGGGACTCGAACGCGTGACCATCAGTGATGATAGGTTACAGTGGTATACAAGTCAGCGACCTTAACCACTCGACCACGTAGGCGGACCCACAGCGACAAACAATGTTATATTCGACTATAAATAATGTAAATACAAATATTAATTCTAACATGACAAGAATCTATACAAAGCGCAAAAAATAGTTGGGTGTTATTTTTTGGAGTGCGTAAATGCGTAAATGACATCACAAAATTACAAAAAATGCTAGTAAAAGGACATAAGGTTTGACATCACTCGCAAAGCCATGTTTTATTGCAGATTAAACATGGTAAATTCCTTCTTTGCATATACAGACAAAATGTGCAGCCATGTTAGAATCACGTTTCATCTGTATATCTCTCTAATATAACATGAAGAATGTTTCAGAATATTGAAAAGTACTCTTTAAATCAAAATTTAATGCCAGATCCAGATATGTACTTACACGAATGCCGTCGTCATCGGCTAGAGATGGTAAGGTATCTCCCAGACTGATTTGACCTGTACTTTTGTCGATTTTGAACGCATTGACACCATCTCCCTCAACAATGCTGTATTCGAGTGTTCCAAACGGTGTATTCTGTGATGGAGAGACAATACACAAGGTAATTGGACGAGATAAATCTAAGAGCATACATGTATAATATACTATGCCGTATTCCTGACTACAAACACTTGATCTTACATTCTCCCTCTTTACTACTCTTTTAATTTATTTCAAATGAAGGTATTTTAACAGAATCGTAGAATCTCCAACTAAATAATACACACCAACCACCCACAAACAACTAAATAATACACACCAACCATCCATAAACAACTAAATAATACACACCAACCATCCATAAACAACTAAATAATACACACCAACCATCCATAAACAACTAAATAATACACACCAACCATCCACAAACAACTAAATAATACACACCAACCATCCACAAACAACTATATAATACACACCAACCATCCATAAACAACTAAATAATACACACCAACCATCCATAAACAACTAAATAATACACACCAACCATCCACAAACAACTATATAATACACACCAACCATCCATAAACAACTAAATAATACACACCAACCATCCATAAACAACTAAATAATACACACCAACCATCCATAAACAACTAAATAATACACACCAACCATCCATAAACAACTAAATAATACACACCAACCATCCACAAACAACTATATAATACACACCAACCATCCATAAACAACTACTCATATACACACTCACTACCAGCCACACAATGATACACTCATCACCAGCCACACACTGATACACTCATCACCAGCCACACAATGATACACTCATCAACAGCCACACAACGATACACTCATCAACAGCCACATAAACATACAATCACAAACTTCAATCCACATTGCCTTCTATCTCCCTCATGTCGATGATCATGATCATTGAGATTGAGATATTGAGAGCAATCACTGGATCAGCATCGGCAACATCTAAATCATGTACAAGTTGCTTTGTACCTAGGTAAATAATGGTACTTACATCTGGATCAGCATCAGTAGCATCTACATCATATACAAGTTGCTTTGTACCCAGGTAAATAATGGTACTTACATTTGGATCAGCATCGGCAACATCTACATCATGTACAAGTTGCTTTGTACCCAGGTAAATAATGGTACTTACATTTGGATCAGCATCGGCAACATCTACATCATGTACAAGTTGCTTTGTACCCAGGTAAATAATGGTACTTACATTTGGATCAGCATCGGCAACATCTACATCATGTACAAGTTGCTTTGTACCCAGGTAAATAATGGTACTTACATTTGGATCAGCATCGGCAACATCTACATCATGTACAAGTTGCTTTGTACCCAGGTAAATAATGGTACTTACATTTGGATCAGCATCGGCAACATCTACATCATGTACAAGTTGCTTTGTACCCAGGTAAATAATGGTACTTACATTTGGATCAGCATCGGCAACATCTACATCATGTACAAGTTGCTTTGTACCCAGGTAAATAATGGTACTTACATTTGGATCAGCATCGGCAACATCTACATCATGTACAAGTTGCTTTGTACCCAGGTAAATAATGGTACTTACATTTGGATCAGCATCGGTAGCATCTACATCATGTACAAGTTGCTTTGTACCCAGGTAAATAATGGTACTTACATCTGGATCAGCATCAGTAGCATCTACATCATATACAAGTTGCTTTGTACCCAGGTAAATAATGGTACTTACATCTGGATCAGCATCAGTAGCATCTACATCATATACAAGTTGCTTTGTACCCAGGTAAATAATGGTACTTACATCTGGATCAGCATCAGTAGCATCTACATCATATACAAGTTGCTTTGTACCCAGGTAAATAATGGTTTTGGTGTGTTTTTGTTGTTTGTGGTTTGGTTTATGTTATGTTATATTTCGGGTTTTACGCCTGCATCAGCACCATTTTGGGCTATATCACCGGCGGGCAGTTTACTTAACAACACCTTTCCTGGGCAGGCTCCAGCGGTTAACCAGTACTTGGGTGCACCAACCTCCGTAAGAAACTGCCAACTTTTTCATATAAATGAGACACGGCCTGAGCGGGGCTCGAACCCGTGACCATCAGTGATGATAGGTTACAGTGGTATACAAGTCAGCGACCTTAACCACTCGACCACGGAGGCGGAGTAAATAATGGTACTTACATCTGGATCAGCATCGGTAGCATCTACATTATATACAGGTTGATTTACACCAATGTTCGAGGTTATCTCCATTGTTCGAGGAAGATTAGTAAAACGTGGAGCGTTGTCATTGCGAGTTACAGTATAGGTGCAGGTGAGTTGAGTTTGTGAAGTCTTGCCTCCACCATCACGTAGGAGAACAGTGAACTACAAAGAGATAAGTTAATCACGTTACTCTCTAATAATTACATTGTCATCACACTTGCCATGTTTAGCCACTTCCAATCAACTGTATATTCCGGTAAGCGGAGTTACACTTGACACGTTGCTGTGTTTATATTCCGGTAAACGGAGTTACACTTGACATGTTGCTGTGGGTATATTCCGGTAAGCGGAGTTACACTTGACACGTTGCTGTGGGTATATTCCGGTAAGCGGAGTTACACTTGACACGTTGCTGTGTTTATATTCCGGTAAACGGAGTTACACTTGACACATTGCTGTGGGTATATTCCGGTAAGCGGAGTTACACTTGACACGTTGCTGTGGGTATATTCCGGTAAGCGGAGTTACACTTGACACGTTGCTGTGTTTATATTCCGGTAAATGGAGTTACACTTGACACGTTGCTGTGGGTATATTCCGGTAAGCGGAGTTACACTTGACACGTTGCTGTGGGTATATTCTGGTAAGCGGAGTTACACTGGACACGTTGCTGTGTTTATATTCATATATGGAAAACTTTGTAACTCAAGATTGAATAATGCTTCGTTTATTATACAGAAATGAAGAAATTATAATGGGAAAGCTATGCTAACTTACAAAATATTCAAATTATCTTTACTTCTAACTAGGGATGGGATCGAATAGCTAAATGGTATTCAAATAATTGAAAGTGGTATTCGAATATTCGATGAATATTACAAATCAAATCCTAACTTTTTCCAAACTGACCTATTCACTGGTTCATCGGTACACGTCATGAAATTGGCTTCTATTGACATGGATTTAGTTACGGCTTGTGGAGGTCTATATCAACTATATGGAACTAACTTTTTTAATACCATTTCAATTAAAATACTTTCAATATCTAATAAATACAAAAGAAATTCAGTTTTATGCCTCTCGTGAAAAATTTGTAAATATTGAGTTAGCATAGTATTGCGTTGAACCCTCGAAATTTACATAAACGAAACATATTTTACATGAACTATGTTGGCTATTACTCAAATAATTGTACCAGACTACATTTCATTAATGTGTTTTTCATACTTGTAGCAGAAATCTCTGGAAATACGTCATGGAAATTCCATTTTACGACACAATTCTAATGAAATTCAATGACATTATTGTTATTTTCACCACTAACATGCAATGCTAAGGTATTTCTAATATTCGCTGAAAAATTAGAAAAATACTGAACATATTAAATTGTGTGAGGCTACCGTTACTATTTTTTCTGTCCAGATGCAATATAACGATGGGCGACAAGCATCCTTAAAACAAGATAAGATAACGACAGTTGTAAATTTAATACATCATAAAACATGTGATGGATTCCAACAGGTTTCGAGAAAGATTTTTTTTTTTTTAATTAATTAATGTTGTAAAAATTGTTTCGCAATCAAGCTAAATAAACTTTGTATCAACTAATTATTATTAATTAATGTGCTTATCCAATCCATACGTTTTATAAATAAATAGTGAAAAGTTTTATAAATGTTGGCAATAAATGCAACCTGGGTTCAATCCTCGGACCGGAAAGTATTTGAGATGTGGTTCCCTAATCAGACAGGTGGGTTTTCTCTCGGTATTAAGCTTTCCTACCACATGAAGGACAGAGCTTTGACCCACACCAGCGAGACCGCACCAGCGAGAGTGATTAATAGAAGTTATTGAGGCTCATTTTGAAAGCATTGTATAATAAATACAAGTCTATAATAAAGGTCCGCACCTCATAAGAACTGGCTCCACTACCAACAAGACTTTTGATGAGCGACACTTCCCCGGAATCCTCATTGATGGTAAAGTAGTTTTCGACTTCAGCGGTTACTCCAATTAACTCATATGTCACTTGTCCATAAATCTGTTAACAAACACAAACAATAATAATCATTACTTTAACCCATTCAACACCAAGTAACTCACATGGACTGGTCCATGATATTCATAAACCAATAAATGAATCAGAAAATCACATTTGGACAAGTTCATTTATCAAAATGGGTAATTTTGTCTAAAAATAGTCATATCACTGGCAAAAAGTGCAGATCCTGATGAGACGGCTCGTCACGAGCCGGCTCATCTGGATCTACACTTTTTGTAAGCCTATTTAGAGGTCTGTGGTGTTGAAAGGGTTAATTAAATCGGAACATTTTTCATAAACCATCTCGAAGAAAGGCTGTCCGATAAGCGCAGAGGTTAGCGCGCTCGCTTCTCACCATTGCGACACGGATTCGATCCTCAGACCAGTAAGTATGTGAGATGGAACGGTGGTCGCCAGATCTGACAGGTGGGTTTTCTCCGGGTACTCCGGTTTCCTTCCACACGAATGACCACAAATACGCTTTCATCCGCGCCAACGAGAGTGATTAATATAAGCTGTTAAAACTTGTTTCACAATTGTTATAAAATAAATTAAGTTTAAACTAAGAAGAAAATAGAAACAGAATTCAAAACAAAGGCGTAATAATACAAAGCATACCGCATTATCTCCGTCCACAGAGGCAATAGTGGTGATGGGTACGGCCAAAGCCTGTGTCTCATACAGTGATTTGCCACACAAGCTGGTACTAAACTGAGGGTCAAACAGGTTGAAGTTGATCGATAGTCTGAATATTGTAACAGAGCACAGACTCGGGGTGCCACCATCGCATGCCTCGATCTGAATCTGAAATAGATTAAAACACGCTTTCAACGTATTGTACAAAATGGCTTGCGAAACACTCATCAGCAATCATTTAATATTTGCGAGAGGCTTATCTGCGATTTTTCCAGTCGGACATGTAGATAATGATAATATGTTAGTGAAATCTTGAATTACTTATATCAACTTGGATCATATACAAAAATGAAAACTTGAATTACTTATATCTAACTATATCATGTACATGCATGAAATATTGAAATACTGATATATAAGTGGATCATGTACATGCATGAAATCCAGAATTACTATATCGCAGTGGATCATGTATACATATGAAATCCAGAATTACTATATCGCAGTGGATCATGTATACATATGAAATCCAGAATTACTATATCACAATGGATCATGTATACATATGAAATCCAGAATTACTATATCACAGTGGATCATGTATACATATGAAATCCAGAATTACTATATCACAATGGATCATGTATACATATGAAATCCAGAATTACTATATCACAGTGGATCATGTATACATATGAAATCCAGAATTACTATATCACAGTGGATCATGTATAAGTGTGAAATCCAGAATTACTATATAACAGTGGATCATGTATACATATGAAATCCAGAATTACTATATCACAATGGATCATGTATAAATATGAAATCCAGAATTACTATATAACAATGGATCATGTATACATATGAAACCCAGAATTACTATATCACAATGGATCATGTATACATATGAAATCCAGAATTACTATATCACAATGGATCATGTATACATATGAAATCCAGAATTACTATATCACAGTGGATCATGTATACATATGAAATCCAGAATTACTATATCACAGTGGATCATGTATAAGTGTGAAATCGCTGGTTGGGTCAGTGATCCAGTGGTTAACATGTTGGACTGTAAATCCAGGGATCGCAAGTTCAATACCCCATCTGATCCTAATAATATTAACAATCTTTCAGTTGGGACTTTACACCAAGGTCTCATGTATGTGTGCCCTACACCAGGCATGTAAAACAACCATGGATGTTTCTGTATCTTGTCCTCCAAAAATTAAAATAACATATACTTCTGAAGGCATCGCCCCAATTAACCCTTTCCCTCATAGAAGCACCTCTTGACGCCATTAGCAATGTGACATACATTGAAATGTAGTAGCCATACCAATGTTCATAAACCCTTTCCCTCATAGAAGCACCTCTTGACGCCATTACCAATACGACATACATTGAAATGTAGTAGCCAAACAAATGCTCATAATAAAGGCCAGAATCTCATGTAGTCCCAGTAATATCTATGGAGGTGGAATAGATATGGTGACTACTTATAAACTGCATGATAGCTAAAGGGCTGTTGTTTGTATTGAGATATAAACCTATATCTCTATGAAGGAACGTAATAAATAAACGTAACCAAAACATATACAGTGAAATTGATCAGATGATTATTTCTGGCAGGGCATGACTGTGTACTTACAGGATACCCTTCCAAGGACATGACTGTGTACTTACAGGATACCCTTCCCAGGACATGACTGTGTACTTACAGGATACTGTGTACTTACAGGATACCCTTCCAAGGACATGACTGTGTACTTACAGGATACCCTTCCCAGGACATGACTGTGTACTTACAGGATACCCTTCCAAGGACATGACTGTGTACTTACAGGATACCCTTCCAAGGACATGACTGTGTACTTACAGGATACCCTTCCCAGGACATGACTGTGTACTTACAGGATACCCTTCCCAGGACATGACTGTGTACTTACAGGATACCCTTCTAGGACATGACTGTGTACTTACAGGATACTCTTCCGTAATTCCATCGAGTTGTGTATTGAGTCGAAGCACTCCTGTTTGAGCATCTACCGAGAATATAGACTTGTATTCTTGGTTCAGTCCAACAATTGTGTATGATACGGTTTTATACGGCATCTGCAGAATAAAATTATCAACATTCATCATTCATGTCAACATTTTATTGTTACTATATGGGATTCTGCTACTTCCAACGAATGGAGGGGGTTGGGTAGACAGGCGGTGGGTGGATAGGTTGGGTAGGCTGGTGGTGAGTGGATAGGTTGGGTAGGCTGGTGTGGGTGGATAGGTTGGGTAGGCTGGTGGTGGGTGGATAGGTTGGGTAGACTGGTGGTGGGTGGATAGGTTGGGTAGGCTGGTGGTGGGTGGATAGGTTGGGTAGGCTGGTGGTGGGTGGATAGGTTGGGTAGGGCTGGTGGGGGTGGATTGGGTAGGCGGGGGTGGTGCTGGTGGTGGGTGGATAGGCTGGGTAGGCTGGTGGGTGGTGGTGGAGGCTGGATAGGCTGGTGGTGAGGAGGTTAGGTATGGTATTGGTTGGTGGTGAGGATAGGTATGGTATTGGTTGGTGGTGAGGAGGTTAGGTATGGTATTGGTTGGTGGTGAGGAGGTTAGGTATGGTATTGGTTGGTGGTGAGGAGGGTTAGGTATGGTATTGGTGGTGGTGAGGAGAGGTTAGGTATGGTATTGGTTGGTGGAGGGAGGTGGAGGAGACTGGGTAGGCTGGTGGTGAGGAGGTAGGTATGGTATTGGTGGTGAGGAGGTTAGGTATGGTATTGGTTGGTGGTGAGGAGGGTAGGTATGGTATTGGTTGGTGGTGAGGAGGTTAGGTATGGTATTGGTTGGTGGTGAGGAGGTTAGGTATGGTATTGGTTGGTGGGAGGGAGGGTGGAGGAGAGGGTAGGCTGGTGGTGAGGAGGTTAGGTATGGTATTGGTTGGTGGGAGGGAGGGTGGAGGAGACTGGGTAGGCTGGTGGTGAGGAGGTTAGGTATGGTATTGGTTGGTGGGAGGGTGGAGGAGACTGGGTAGGCTGGTGGAGGGGAGGTTAGGTATGGTATTGGTTGGTGGGAGGGTGGAGGAGACTGGGTAAAGTATTGGTTGGTGGTGAGGAGGTTAGGTATGGTATTTGGTTGGTGGTGAGGAGGTCAGATATGGTATTGGTTGGTGGGAGGGTGGAGGAGACTGGGTAGGCTGGTGGTGAGGAGGTTAGGTATGGTATTGGTTGGTGGGAGGGTGATGGATTAAACATTGCAGATTAACCCCCTCCCACTGTAACAATGCCTATAATTGAAAATCCTTCAATGTGAACTTTTCCTGATCCAGTAGTCGGCTGGTGTCCCTGTATACCTGCATTAAAATCTGCACAGAATTCTAACCGAGCGTAATAATAAATCAAATTATAATGGTTCTATAAACAGTAGTGTGTGGATCTATGGCAGGCTTAATCTTGAATACCTAATATTTGGGCTCCATACACACATATACATATATGGGCTCCATACAAGCCTGTATACTTGTATATAAGAGCTCCATACATGCCTGTATACTTGTATATAAGAGCTCCATACATGCCTGTATACTTGTATATAAGAGCTCCATACATGCCTGTATACTTGTACATAAGAGTTCCATACAAGCCTGTATACATGTATATAAGAGCTCCATACAAGCTTGTATACTTGGATATAAGAGCTCCATACAAGCCTGTTTACTTGGATATAAGAGCTCCATACAAGCCTGTATACTTGTATATAAGAGCTCCATACAAGCCTGTATACTTGTATATAAGAGCTCCATACAAGCCTGTATACTTGGATATAAGAGCTCCATACAAGCCTGTATACTTGTATATAAGAGCTCCATACATGCCTGTATACTTGTACATAAGAGTTCCATACAAGCCTGTATACATGTATATAAGAGCTCCATACAAGCCTGTATACTTGGATATAAGAGCTCCATACAAGCCTGTATACTTGGATATAAGAGCTCCATACAAGCCTGTATACTTGGATATAAGAGCTCCATACAAGCCTGTATACTTGTATATAAGAGCTCCATACAAGCCTGTATACTTGTATATAAGAGCTCCATACAAGCCTGTATACTTGTATATAAGAGCTCCATACAAGCCTGTATACTTGGATATAAGAGCTCCATACAAGCCTGTATACTTGTATATAAGAGTTCCATACAAGCCTGTATACATGTATATAAGAGCTCCATACAAGCCTGTATACTTGGATATATGTGCTCTGTACACTTTAATTATGTACATGTATTGCATTTAAGCTATAAATAGATGTAATGCATTTAAGCTATAAATAGATGTAATGCATTTAAGCTATAAATAGAATTGTGTTAAACATACAAAGTCACTGGTATCCTCATCGGTTGCCAAGACAACAGTTGAAATCTGCGAGGGTTGTGCGTTGTATGCGATCGTCTTCTTGTACTCATCTGTATTCTGGAATACTGGTGTGTAATAATTCCTCCAAATATTAATGTCTACTTGAGCACTGCCACCGGGACTGCCACCGTCTGTCGCTGTCACAGTAAACTGGAAATATACAGATACAGACACATTATCATTCACATACTCTTCAAGTTGTCTGATGCGGGCCGTTGTCTAATGTTGCTAAAACTTGTGGCCCAAACCATTTGTATTTTCATGTTATGTAATCTATCTGTATGTGTATGACATATGTACTATTGATTTGTAATAAAATATGATTAAATTAAATTAAATAAAAATACTCTTCAAGGAGTGATAGAAGACAATATACTACATTTTGTATATAATTACAACTCTTTGCAATATCGCGATTCTGATTGTCCGATTTCGCCCATGTGATCGCTGTTCATAACCCAATAAATTGCAAAATGATTCTATTCTTATTACTAATCATGGACAATAATATTTTTGAATGGTGTGACGAATAATAACAACTTTGTAAAATATTAGTTCTAATTAACCCATTCAACACCAAGTAAGTTGAGTGTACATTGTAAGGTACTAACTTCTCTCAATGTATGTATGATTGAGTGTACATTGTAAGGTACTAACTTCTCTCAATGTATGTAAGATTGAGTGTACATTGTAAGGTACTAACTTCTCTCAATGTATGTATGATTGAGTGTACATTGTAAGGTACTAACTTCTCTCAATGTATGTATGATTGAGTGTACATTGTAAGGTACTAACTTCTCTCAATGTATGTATGATTGAGTGTACATTGTAAGGTACTAACTTCTCTCAATGTATGTATGATTGAGTGTACATTGTAAGGTACTAACTTCTCTCAATGTATGTATGATTGAGTGTACATTGTAAGGTACTAACTTCTCTCAATGTATGTATGATTGAGTGTACATTGTAAGGTACTAACTTCTCTCAATGTATGTATGATTGAGTGTACATTGTAAGGTACTAACTTCTCTCAATGTATGTATGATTGAGTGTACATTGTAAGGTACTAACTTCTCTCAATGTATGTATGATTGAGTGTACATTGTAAGGTACTAACTTCTCTCAATGTATGTATGATTGAGTGTACATTGTAAGGTACTAACTTCTCTCAATGTATGTATGATTGAGTGTACATTGTAAGGTTCTAACTTCTCTCAATGTATGTATGATTGAGTGTACATAGTAAGGTACTAACTTCTCTCAATGTATGTATGATTGAGTGTACATTGTAAGGTACTAACTTCTCTCAATGTATGTAAGATTGAGTGTACATTGTAAGGTACTAACTTCTCTCAATGTATGTAAGATTGAGTGTACATTGTAAGATAATAACTTCTCTCAATGTATGTCAGATTGAGTGTACATTGTAAGGTACTAACTTCTCTCAATGTATGTAAGATTGAGTGTACATTGTAAGGTTCTAACTTCTCTCAATATGTAATTAACTTACCTGATATAAATTAGTATTCGATGAGTCTAGATAAATGTTACCATCCACGTAAATGTTTCCATCAGTATCGATACGGAAGTATTCAAGACCATTAAATACATCGATACTATTTAACGTATATGTAACTCTTCTGTATTTTTCCTGCAACAGATACATATATGTGTAGTAAACAAAGATTTTATATACCCAGTTAAAACAACCGTTATACACTTTATATATAAGAACACCTTCCTCATGAAACAATCAAATGTCCACTGGATCAACCATACCACATGTTCACTGCATCAACCATACCACATGTCCACTGGATCAACCATAGATCATGTTCACTGCATCAAGCATACCACATGTCCACTGGATCAACCATAGATCATGTTCACTGCATCAAGCATACCACATGTCCATTGCATCAATCATACCACATGTTCACTGCATCAAGCATACCACATGTGCACTGCATCAACCATACCACATGTTCACTGAATCAACCATACCACATGTCCACTGCATCAACCATACCACATGTTCACTGAATCAACCATACCACGTGTCCACTGGATCAACCATACCACATGTCCACTGGATCAACCATAGATCATGTTCACTGGATCAACCATACCACATGTCCACTGCATCAACCATACCACGTGTCCACTGGATCAACCATACCACATGTTCACTGGATCAACCATACCACATGTTCACTGCATCAACCATACCACGTGTCCACTGCATCAACCATACTACATGTTCACTGGATCAACCATACCACATGTTCACTGCATCAACCATACCACATGTTCACTGCATCAACCATACCACATGTTCACTGAATCAACCATACCACATGTCCACTGGATCAACCATAGATCATGTCCACTGCATCAACCATACCACATGTTCACTGCATCAACCATACCACATGTTCACTGAATCAACCATACCACATGTTCACTGAATCAACCATACCACATGTCCACTGGATCAACCATAGATCATGTTCACTGCATCAAGCATACCACATGTCCACTGCATCAATCATACCACATGTACACTGCATCAACCATACCACATGTTCACTGCATCAACCATACCACATGTTCACTGAATCAACCATACCACATGTCCACTGGATCAACCATAGATCATGTTCACTGCATCAAGCATACCACATGTCCACTGCATCAACCATACCACATGTCCACTGCATCAACCATACCACATGTCCACTGCATCAAACATACCACATGTCCACTGCATCAACCATACCACATGTTCACTGCATCAACCATACCACATCGACAAGGTGTATACATTTATTTACACCCGTTTCCGGTCTAATGTCGATATTCGACCTGCATGACTGATCCTTGATGATTGACCCTATTGTCCGATAATCCCAAAGGCATACTTCCCCCGCGGCACTAAATTTTCAATCCGTGATACGTAAGGGAAGTAACCGCTACGGAGTGTTTTGTTTTAATTTCAACAGGTCCATGTCTAAAAATAGATATGGAATTTCTGTGTTGCACACTTACTTGATGAGTTTGATGTCATAGGTAGCCGATTGCATAGATACACACATGCAGCTCTGACATATATACCAGTACATGTACGCGGTCATGTGACTGATTGTTCGACAGTAATACGTTGAAGTTGAACCCGTACCCTAGTCAACTCGACCCTCGTCTTACGCTGTAGTACCCCTGGCCATTGTACATGGCGATTTTCGATTTTAATGAATGACATGCACTTCACTGTTCAATCTTTACAATAAAAGCCTTGTTTTAAATATTATAAAAATTATATATTTATAGGGGGGTCGGGGGGTCACACAAATATTGGAATGACATGGTGGGGGGGTCCTGACTGTCGATTTCGGCCTGGATCGATTTGAAAATTTTAGAAGCCCTGCATAAACCACTTACAATTATGTCAGCATCGTTGGCAAGTACGGAAAGCACAAATCTGTTGATGGACACAGTCTCCTCAAACGTTTTCGTATACACTGTTTGAGTAAAATCTGGTCGGTTCAGGTTATGGTCAACAGTTATAACAGCCCTTACTGTCGCTACGCAGTCTGGATCAACTGGGTTTGTTACTTTAATAATAAGCTGTAATTGAGAAAGAAACATTAAGTTATAGATTGTTGTAAGCCACAAAAAACAAAAAGTGGTAAAAATGAAATTGCAGGCCATGAAAACGTCAAATGTCTTTCCTTTAAACTCTGCAGTTAGTGGGTGGGGGAAGGAGTAAAATAAATAAATAAATAAATAAATAAAATACATGTAAATAAATAAAATTACGAAATCTGAATATAATGCGTACAGTATAACTATCTTCAACAGCAGACGTCAACAGTCTCCTAGTCTTGATGACAGCTTCGCCGTTTGCTGTCTGCTCCAGATAGAAGAATCCAAGGTTGTCTGCATCTCCATAAAGTACACTGAACTCCATAATATTATATGGCGTATTCTACAAAAGTAAATATGGTACAATTATAACTTCTTTCAAAATTATTCTATTCTCATCAAAGCAGACTATTTTTTGTCGTCTCATCAGCCTCTACACTTTTTGCCAGTAATATTACTAGTTTTAGACAAAATTACCCACTTTGATAAATGAACTGGTCCAAATGTAATTTGGAGAGAAACTATATAAGCTCTGCTTCTGTTTTAATTTGTAGTCCAGAGGTAGTATGCTGGACTGGTAATCCAGGTTCGATCCCCCGTCTGACCCTAATAAAATTAACAGTCTTTCAGATGGGACTTTAAACCGAGGTCTCGTGTCAGTGCTGTACACTGTGCACGTAAAAGAACCAGAGGAGACTGGAATGGAATGGGTCTCTGTATCATTGCACTATCCTCCAAAATCTAATATGACTAATTTCTTCAGGAGGTGTCGCTCATATGGGTAACCGGTAGCGACGATAAATAAACGTAGAGCACACACATAATCCTTTCCTATATACTTACTTCTTTGAGTGTGTGTAGGCCTACATGTATTGTTTTGTGAATGCATATAATGGAATAAATATGTTTAAACCAAATGTAATTTTCTTATTAATTTATTGGTCTAAAAATATCATGCACCAGTCCATGCCCAGAGGCTATAAAACATTTCTCAGATCTCAAATTCAAGCTCAAGTGATCTGATTGGTTGATTCTAAGTGTTACTGTCAGCTGAACCAATCGGGCGCATGAGTTTTATAACCTCCAGGCCATGTCAGTTACTTGGTGTTGAATGGGTTAAACATTACAATGTAACCAAATAATTTTGGAATAATAATCAAAGGTTGCATATGTAGCCGATTTAACAATCTCGATTTCCAAACTGTAAATTTAATATTTGCCTTAACAGTTTCCCTCATAGAAGCACCTCTTGACGCCATTACCAATACGACATACATTGACAATGTAGTAGCCAAACCAATGTTCATACACCCTTTCCCTCATAGAAGCACCTCTTGATGCCATTACCAATACGACATACATTGCCAATGTAGTAGCCAAACCAATGTTCATAAACCCTTTCCCTCATAGAATCACCTCTTGACGCCATTACCAATACGACATACATTGACAATGTAGTAGCCATATCAATGTTCATTAACCCTTTCCCTCATAGAAGCACCTCTTGATGCTATTACCAATACGACATACATTGACAATGTAGTAGCCATATCAATGTTCATAATAAAGGTCAGAATCTCATGTAGTCCCAGTAATATCTATGGAGGTGGGATATGGCCACTACTTATCCATTGCATGATTGGTAAATGGCTGTCGTTTGTATGGAGATATAGTAGTATATTAACCTAAATCTCTATGAAGGAAAGGGTTAAATTTAAAATACTGTTGATGATTTTTATTTTGCACTCAAGAACAAAGAAATAAGAAACAATCGCAGAACTACGTACGAAATCGGCATCAGTGGCACGGATTTGCAAATTGGCAACTTCTGTGTCAGTCGTGGCATCTTCTCGAACTAATCCAGAGTAACTTAGAGAATTGAAACTTGGACAAGCCATGTTGCGATTGATAGTGATGAACACTGTGGCAACCCTATTTGCAGATTTTGCTGGAATACCATTATCCGTAACTTGGAACGCTATCTGTAATATACATATTGCATAAAAGTTAAATTAAAGTGAATCCACATGTTTTTAATTGACATCAAAATATTGATATTTTGCTGTTGCATTTCTTAGATGAATGTATGTGCCCTGATTGTATACAATTTCGTATGAGGGTTTCCAAACTAATGATATGCAGAGGACATGTGCACTCGATGAACAGGCTTACAGTTTACGCTGTTCCAAGGGTGATCTAATTATCAGATCCTCGTCACACGATATAAGTCGCAAATTGGACTAAATACATTTTAATTGTGAAATGTGATTTATTTTCCTTCGGCCTCTACACACTTTAAACACACTCAATGTAGTTCATACCCCAATGGAAACTATTAGCTTGCACAATTCATTTCTTAAGTGGTCTACAGTGACCCACATTACAATGTTGATGATTCATACTAAACTATCTTTATGTGACACAAATTACAATTTTTCATAATTTATCCAAGTCCTGTGGGGAGGGTGTTGCATTATAATGCATCCAAGTCCTGTGGGGAGGGTGTTGCATTATAATGCATCCAAGTCATGCAGCGCGGGTGTTGCATTATAATGCATCCAAGTCCTGCGGGGAGGGTGTTGCATTATAATGCATCCAAGTCCTGCAGGGAGGGTGTTGCATTATAATGCATCCAAGTCCTGCGGGGAGGGTGTTGCATTATAATGCATCCAAGTCCTGCGGGGAGGGTGTTGCATTATAATGCATCCAAGTTCTGCAGGGAGGGTGTTGCATTATAATGCATCAAAGTCATGTGGGAAGGGTGTTGCATTATAATGCATCCAAGTCCTGCATGGTGGGTGTTGCATTATAATCCACCCAAATCCTGCAGGGTGGGTGGGGGTTGAATTATAATGCACCCAAGTCCTGAGGGGTGGGCATTTAAGAATAATGTTTCCCAGTCTTGTGGGTGGGGCTGTGAGGGGGTGAGAAACCTACCTCGTAATTGTCATTGGGTGCATTAACAAGATTCATCCGTACACTCAGTATGCCTAATGCAGCATCCAAATGGAAGTACGTGTTCCAGTCATTGTGGTTGGCTGTCGTTGCACTGTATGTCAAACTATGCTGTAGATGACAAGAAAAACAGTATGCTTACATAGTAGAACACATGCATATAAACATTAGCACAGTGGTTAGAGCGCTCGCTTATCTCAAATGTGACCCGTGTTCGATCCTCCGTACACCGGTTTCCTCCCACACGAATGACCACATATATGCTTTCATCTGAGCCAACGAGAATGATTAATATAAGTTTTAAAACTTGTTTCACAATCGTTGTAAAATATATAAAGTTTAATGAAGTCTTTTGTTCATTTATTTCTGGAGCTTAAAGTTGCACAAACAGCTCGGGTCATATGGTGACTCTCCTGCTATTATTGGTGGAGGAAGATCCCGGATGTCCCTCTGAGATTAGTTCTGGTACGGACGGGTACCAGAGTAGAACCACAGACCTACCGAAAGCATCCCCGTGGAATTCGGACCTACAGCGATGAGGGGGCACGTGATTTGAAGTCAACGACAGTAACCATTCGGCCACGGAGACATCTCAACAGAATAAGATGCACACATAATATACTGATGTGTATGTGGTCTCCGTGGCCTAGTGGTTAAGGCGTCCACCTACAAAGCGGGAGATCGAAGGTTCAAACCTCATCAGGGGTTTGTTCTGATATGGCTGGTTGGTGAGCCACCAGCTAGTTAAATAATGGTTACCGATTGCCTACCAGCCTGGTGTCTGGTCTACAAGCATATATAGATTAATATAAGTTGTAAGAAATTGTTTCGCAATCGAGCTAAAATAAATTTGTATAAACTATATTATTCCATGATGCATCATTTGGTGCAAAAATGATGACCATCGGCTAACAGAAACTTGGGAGACATTCTGACTAAGCGTGGCAGGGGTTAAAAAGAAAAATACCACGCTTAGTTAATACAAATTATTTTAGCTTGATTGCGAAACAAGTTCTTACAACTTGCATTAATCGCTCTCGAGACCTCAAATATATTTGTATAAACTAAAAGATATATAATTTCATTAAACAATGAATTCTTTAACCCTTTCCCTCAAAGAAGCACCTATTGACGCCATTAATAACAATGACAATGTAGTAGCCAAACCAATGTTCATAATAAAGGCCAGAATCTCATGTAGTCCCAGTAATATCTATGGAGGTGGGATAGATATGGCGACTACTTATCCACTGCATGATAACTAAATGGCTGTCGTTTGTATGGAGATATAATAGTATATAAACCTAAATCTCTATGTAGGAAATAGTTAAATGACTGTCGTTTGTATAGAGATATAATAGTATATTAACCTAAATCTCTATGAAGGAAATAGTTAAATGACTGTCGTTTGTATAGAGATATAATAGTATATTAACCTAAATCTCTATGAAGGAAAGGGTTACACAGCAAATACTATATATATGTACAAATAGGAAGCTTCTTGTTTTGTTCAGTATATTTTACAGATACGCAGGTAAGTGTGTGTGTTTTATGTTTATTTATCGTCGCTACCAGTTGCCCATATGAGTGACGCCTCCTGAAGAGATTAGTTATTTTAGATTTTGGAGGATAGTGCATGATACAGACAGAGACCCATTCCAGAATCTTCTCTGGTTCTTTTACGTGCACAGTGTAAAGCACCGATACGAGACCTCGGTTTAACATCCCATCTGAAAGACTTAATTTTATTAGGGTCAGACGGGGGATCGAACCTGCGACCCCTGGATTACCAGTCCAGCGTGTTACCATTGGACTACATACCCATCTGTAAGTTGGTAACAGCACAGTCTTAAGAGAATCCAGCTGTACATAAATGTTAATTTTTAAAATAAAAAAGTGGAGTTGCAGGGATGGGTTAGGCTAGACACGCTTCCTTTTGTCTTCAAACCGTTTTCATCATTTTATTGACATTTCAGAAACTCTTTAATTTTATTTATGCACAGTGATAAGATTTTACAACAGTGATAATTTCTGGCATCCAATGAATGGATTTCACATAGAAACAGTGGTCCAAACATAGCTTTGACCCGTTTCTTATTCCAATAGTGCTATATATGACACATCCATTCCCGGGCAAACATTAAAAGCCTCAAAAACATCGTTCGCATCTTGGATTTTGAGTAGTACCAACAACTATGGCTATACAGTCAACTGTGTCTTAAGCAGCCAGCAAAGGTAATCAAAGAAAGTGGCTGCTTAGCACAGGTGGCTGCTTAATAGAGGTTATATGTATAATAAAACATCATATTTGGAATATGGAAACTGGATGCTTAATACAGGTTGGCTGCTTAATAGAGGTGGCCACTAGCACAGATTTGACTGCATAGTGACTATCCAGATGAAATTGTCGGAGAAGGCCATAGATGCCCCTCCGAGAAGTGCTTCAGACAAGGTTGGGCATCCTGCTAAAACCATTGACCTTCTGCAAGCCAGCTGGACAGCTTGCTCACATAAAAACATTTGACAATCAGGTGGAATTTGTGCAGTGAGAGGCAAGTGATTTGAAACGAATGACAACCACACCAGTATGCAGGCACATAGCTACTATAAGGCCCTGAAGGCCTGGGCCTGCAGATTGTCCCAGAAAATAAAAACCATAAAACCCCAAAAATGCAATTAAAACTGTAGGAGGTGGAGGATATTGCGAAGAGTTGGTTGGGTCGTCAACATGGAGGTCACATACAATCTGCACAACATAAAAAGTCAAATTCATGTCACTAAAAAAGCGAAATTTGTACAATCCAAGATGTAATTTAAATGCGTCAGAATACACCATTGACATTCTAGGATTCAAAATGTTGACCCATGTAGCAAATCATATTCTTTGGTGCTCAATTTATTAGACGGGCCTACAAGTTCAAACTCGCTAGTTCCGTCCCTGGTATGTCTGAAACATTGAATAATGTATTTAATGTTTACCGAGTCCTCATCGGAAACTTCAAAGTTCACTAATACTGTGCCGTAGGTTTCTTCATTGACGGTTCGTCTATATATGTCGCGGTTCCAAACTGGAATATTAGGGTTTCTATCGGCATTCACTGTAAGGTTGGTAGTTGCAAAATTCTTCGGTAGTGTGCTGTCATAAGCTTTTAATCCAATCTATAATGGAAATGTAAAGTTACATTTGAAATTAATTTTATTATGTCAACAATGTCACTAATCCAATTTTGCATGGTCCTGTGAATTATTATTATTGAGGTCAGTCTGCTGTGAAACTCTTCAAACTCCAGTCTCCATTCAATTCTCCAATCTTCAGCCTGTTGTGAGAACCAGCACTCAACTCTTCAATCTCCAGTATGATGTGAGAACCAGCACTCAACACTCCAATCTCCAGTATGATGTGAGAGCCAGCACTCAACACTCCAATCTCCAGTCCGATGTGAGAGCCAGCACTCAACTCTCCGATATCCAGTATGATGTGAGAGCCAGCACTCAACTCTCCAATCTCCAGTCCGATGTGAGAGCCAGCACTCAACTCTCCAATCTCCAGTATGATGTGAGAGCCAGCACTCAACTCTCCAATCTCCAGTATGATGTGAGAGCCAGCACTCAACTCTCCAATCTCCAGTATGATGTGAGAGCCAGCACTCAACTCTCCAATCTCCAGTATGATGTGAGAGCCAGCACTCAACTCTCCAATCTCCAGTATGATGTGAGAGCCAGCACTCAACTCTTAATTCCAATCTACACTCTACTGGTAAGACATTTAATTTCAATCTACACTCTACTGGTAAGACATTTAATTCCAATCTACACTCTACCGGTAAGAAATTTAATTTCAATCTACACTCTACTGATAAGACATTTAATTCCAATCTACACTCTACTGGTAAGACATTTAATTTCAATCTACACTCTACTGGTAAGACATTTAATTCCAATCTACACTCTACTGGTAAGACATTTAATTTCAATCTACACTCTACACTCTACTGGTAAGACATTAACGATAAATAGACGTAAAATAGACACATACAACTGTAATGACAATGTATTATATAAAACAACATACCACATAGCTTTCTTCCTGGGCCACGGCAAAGTATATAGATTTCACATACACCCAAGCCTGACCATTGCTAAGGTGTCGAATACCGAAATACCCTCCACTTGCATCGTAGCCGGTGATCTCGTATTTCATTGATCCCTTCAGATCAGCATCGCTGGCTACCGGCTGGAAAAAGTTTACGCCGACCGCTTGGTTGAAGTTTATAGATGTAGAGTATGGTGGTGAATTGATAAAGATAGGTGAGGCAAGGTTACGGCTCACATCCACGATACAGTTCACTATGCCCGTCTTTCCACGCTGGTCAGACACACTCACTTCAAACTGAAATTTAAACAGCATGCACATTGTATCCTTATTGTTCAACTCTTTGTACTCTAGCAGTGAAACTAACAGCTTAATCTGCTATGATGCAATTTCAATAGAATTGTGTCAGAACTTCGTATCATCACAGTTCTAATAACTGTGACCTATTTCCGAGTTTTCAGTACAAAATAAGAAAAACACATTCATGAAGTGCTGTCTGCTGCATTTATTGAACTATTTATAGCATTTATTGAACTATATATAGCATTTATTGAACTATATATAGCATTTATTGAACTATTTATAGCATTTATTGAACTATATATAGCATTTATTCTACCCAGCATGCAAAAAGTTAATCCAAAATGTCCCAATTAAGAACTTTGACTTCCATTTTGTCCCGGGGTTTCGCACCAACAGCTTAGATCATATGGTGACACTTCGGCTATATATGCCTGTCCCAAAGACATATTTGATGCATGGATGGGCAGCCAGGTAGAACCACTGTGACCTACCACAACCCACAGTCTGATTCGAACATTCGATTGGTAATCCAGGGATCGCAGGTTCGATCTGTAAAACCTACACACAAGAGTTGCAGATAGGAAATTCCACCGAGGGCTGAAGATGCGTGTGAAGAACGAGGTTTTGCGGTAACATATCAAAAAAACTTACAATAAACCTGGTCGTTGTGAAACCCGCTTCTAAGAGATGCTTGCGGAGAATGATATTCCCTGATAGAGTATCCACAAAGAAGTAGTCGGCGGCTATGGTGTTGGGATCTTCTACCCTCATGGTAAATTCTAAGTTTGGTACATCCTAGAGCATATGATAGTATTTAACACACGATACTGCATAATATGGTATTTAACACACGATACAGCATAATATGGTATTTAACACACGATACTGCATAATATGGTATTTAACACAAGATACTGCATAATATGGTATTTAACACAAGATACTGCATAATATGGTATTTAACACAAGATACTGCATAATATGGTATTTAACACACGATACTGCATAATATGGTATTTAACACACGATACAGCATAATATGGTATTTAACACAAGATACTGCATAATATGGTATTTAACACAAGATACTGCATAATATGGTATTTAACACACGATACTGCATAATATGGTATTTAACACACGATACAGCATAATATGGTATTTAACACACGATACTGCATAATATGGTATTTAACACAAGATACTGCATAATATGGTATTTAACACACGATACAGCATAATATGGTATTTAACACACGATACAGCATAATATGGTATTTAACACACGATACAGCATAATATGGTATTTAACACAAGATACTGCATAATATGGTATTTAACACACGATAAAGTTCAGAAATTAGGATTATTTTACGATTTCAAATGAAATACAAAAATTTATCAGTGAAATAAAATGTGTTATTCCACTGGATGAAACACTTATTTCTCGCGGCTTTGCACGTGTCATACCTAGTCGATGCATGTTGAAATGTTGTGCATGCGAATGTTTTCGGACTCGAGCTGTCATTGAAGTCATTTATGACATCTTTCTATGACATCATTGATGGTCGTCTAAGCACGACGTTCTAGCACCATTTAGCTCACGGTTGCATCATTTCCTATCATTAAAACACTTTTCAGATATCCTCTTATTTCTATGTGTTTTCCAATGATGAGAAAGTGGAATAGGTGACCAGATAAATCTGTATACAGTCATACCTGTGTTAGTGGTCACCAAACCTGTATTAATCAGCCAGTTTCCAAATCGGTTGTTTTATTATATATTTAACCTCTATTAAGCAGCCAACCTGTATTAAGCAGCCAGTTTCCAGATTCCCAACAGGTTGCTTGATTAGATTTTTGACCTCTATTAAGCAGCCACCTGTGCTAAGCAGCCACTTTCTCTGACTCCTTTGGCTGGCTGCTTAAGACAGGTTTGACTGTAGTGACTGCATTAAGTGGTTGGTATAAGTGATCAATTATAAATACAGTCAAACCTGTTTATAAAGGCCACCCTAGGGAAAGTCAAAAAGTGGTCTTTGTTGACAGGTGGCCTATCAATAAAGGGTTAAAATGCATTGAAAATGACTTGACGGGAGAGAAAAATGGTGGTCTTTAGAGACAGGTTTTTCATATGCGGCCTTCATACGTAGGTGGCATTTAGCACGGGTTTGACTGTACATATCAATGAAAGTTCCATCGACTCACAATTTCATCTCCGTCGGTTGCCTGAACACGTGTTATAACATCGCCAACAGCTGTTGTTTCCGGAATGTCCTCAAAACACTGACCAGATGTTATGGTGGGATAGTTTGGATTTCTAATAACAGAAATCTCAATGTCGGTATAGATGGTCTGTATTTTCGTCTCAAACTGCTTCGTTGCAGACACCCGCAACTGAAACCACATTTAGAATAAACTTTATTTAGTTTATAATGATAGTGAAACAAGCTTCAACAACTTATATATCAATCACTCTCGTTGGCACAGATAAAAGAGAGAGAAGAGGCAATGTGGAATTTAAATGTCTTGCTTAAGGGCACAATCATAACGGTTCCAGTGGGGCTCGAACTCTGGACCTTTCGCACCTAAAGTGAACACGTATCCACTGCGCTATCACGGCTTCTACTTTATGCTAAGAGAAGCATCAATGAATTCAGTCATCTGTAACAGTCAGAATTTCTATCTAATTCTTTTGTTACATAGTCATTGCTTTATTTCATAGCCTATAATTTCAATCAGTTAGAATCTTTGTATAATGGTGAGTTTTACATTATATTTTATAAAAGGAGAACACTATTGCAATAACAGACGGATATGTAGTCCAGTGGTAACACGCTGGACTGGTAATACAGGGATCGCAGGTTCGATATCCCGTCTGACCCTAATAAAACTAACAGTCTTTCAGATGGGACATTAAACAGAGGTCTCGTGTCGGTGCTTTATACCGTGCATGTAAAAGAACCAGAGGAGACTCTCGAATGGGTCTCTGTCTGTAGCATTGCACTATCCTCCAAAACTCTAAAATGACTAATCTCTTCAGGAGGCGTTGCTCATATGGGCAACCGGTAGCGACGATAAATAAACGTAAACACACACTCGGTGTACATGAATAAACATTATTTTTCATGAAGAAAATAAAAAGATAATTATTATGTTACTATGTATAGTTGGTTGTTGGTCAGGTCATCCCGTAGATCCTTGATAGTAGAGACAACTCCAGTCGTGGGGTTGATATTGAAGTATACAGGAGCTAGTTCATATTTTAGATTGTCAATAGCAAAGGTCACTCCATCCTGAAAACAAACATGCATTCTTATCTTCATGCTATTTTCTAACTTTAGAATTTCTTCTTTTCTGCAATAAATTAGTTTGAATATCATATCTTATACTGCGCTCACCATACTCACTTAGTCATCATACGCCTTAACATTATGCAATATACACCATAACACTACATTAGTACAGACTAAAAGTCATCATACGCCTTAACATTAAAGTATAATGTTAGATAATAATACCAGCATACGTACATACGTAAAAATGTACATACGTAAAAAATTGAATTTTTCAAATATCTTTTATTTCATACGATGTAATGCTGCTTTAACATTATGCAACATGCAACCTTAACATTACGTCTGTATGTGCTCCAGCTGGAAACATATCATTGTACTCACTTTTGGTATGGTTTTAGCAGTAAGAATCGTGAAGCCTATTTCGGACGCCTCGCCGAGTTGTCCATTGTACGGAGTCTCATCGAAATAAAGAGTGTTTGAGTCACGGATAATGTTCACTTCAACAACTATGTCTGATCGCAACTGCACGTTCAACCCTTCATCTTCTACATATATGTTGTACTGAAATTAATAATAACACTACAATCTCATTGACATCTTGTTTTTTTTTTATTTTGGCGTTAACAGTTGCACAAACAGCTTAGGTCATAGTGCGACTCTCCAGCGGCTGTCTGATTATCGCAGTGGTTAGTACGCTCGCTTCTCACCAATGCAACTCAGGTTCGATCCTCGGACTGGGAAGTATGTGAGATGTTACGATGGTCACCAGATCTGACAGATGGGTTTTCTCTGGGTACTCCGGTTTCCTCCAACATGAATGGCAACATAATACGCGGAGCCAACGAAAGCTTGTTTTGCGATCGTTGTAAAATAAATAAAGTTTAAACATTTAAACTAGCTATTGTTGGTGGGAGAAGACGCTGGTTGCCTTTTGAGCAGTATTTCAGGCACAAACGTGTACCCAGGTAAAACCACCGACCTTCTGCAAGCTAGCTGGACATGAAAGAATTCGACACCAGCTCCTTAGAATATTATCCGAATATCTCAGTGTGGAGCATATTATAACCATCTTAGAAGACCGTCCATGGTCAATATCAACTTGCAGGGGTCTGTAGAACAATGTATCGACCTCATTCAAAGTTCATAATTGTATCAAATTTCACTGAACGAATATTGAAAGCATTAATAAATAAGGCAGTAGCAATGATTGACAACGTTAACTGTCGATGTTCATCAACATTTATTATGATTTTCGATATCACACATGTACGTTTATTTTTTATTACATCCATACTTGCCTAGAA
The DNA here is from genome assembly GCA_014843695.1 of Archivesica marissinica. Classification (NCBI taxonomy): domain Eukaryota; kingdom Metazoa; phylum Mollusca; class Bivalvia; order Venerida; family Vesicomyidae; genus Archivesica; species Archivesica marissinica. The sequence continues at coordinate 24,425,556 of CM026390.1, forward strand.
GACGAGTTTTTAACAACCAGATTATGGCCTCAAAGTGGCATCCCATCTTATAAGTGGCATCCCATCTTATAAGTGGCATCCCATCTTATAAGTGGCATCCCATCTTATAAGTGGCATCCCATCTTATAAGTGGCATCCCATCTTATAAGTGGCATCCCATCTTATAAGTGGCATCCCATCTTGTAAGTGGCATCCCATCTTATAAGTGGCATCCCATCTTATAAGTGGCATCCCATCTTATAAGCGAGTGATTAAAATGTGTTAAATGGTATCCATAATTATATTTTAGAAATGAAAGCACTCCGACACTGAAAATGTCTTCAACTTGCGTGTGTGTGTTTTACGTTTATTTATCGTCGCTACCGGTTGCCCATATGAAGATTAGTCATTTTAGATTTTTGGAGGATAGTGCAATGATACAGACAGAGACCCATTCCAGAATCTCCTCTGGTTCTTTTACGTGCAACAGTGTAAAGCACCGACACGAGACTTCGGTTTAACGTCCCATCTGAAAGACTTCATTTTATTAGGGTCAGACTGGGGATCGAACCTGCGATCTCTGGATTACTAGTCCAGCGGGTTACCACTGGATTACAGATCCGTCAGATCCAACTTGCACTGGCCAAATATGCAATTTATACTTATTTATGATCTTAAATGACAGATATAAACAAACACAACACAGCAGCAAATGAAAAAGGAAACATACAATTATAGGCGTGGTTGGAATATGAAGATCCCCCTTTACACGGATTACACCATCAGAGTCAATTTCCACATAACTGTTGGCCGATACCTCATAGAATCTGAATTTGTTGTTTGGAGCCTGAAATAAAAGTTAGCAATAATTATTATTCTAACACGACCCAGCTAATAACATACATACTTGTAGAGTAAAATCTACCTCGGGTTATTCTGCGATATACCTACCTTGAACTATGCTGCGCGCGCACTGTGTTTTGGCTATTCCATTTATACAATGCGTGTAAAGTTTTATGAATGAAAGTCACGTGATGTTTGTAAATACTACCGTGGGAATTCGCGGAAGTGAGCTATTTTTAGAATCAGATAATCTCTTGTTTTTCTGTTAAGTAACGTTTCAGTTACTATTCTGTACAGTTTTATTTGACAAAATAAATAAAATTATTGATCAGTTACAACTTTTGTTCATTTATGCACTAGATTGATATTTTCCATAAAATATAATGTCATCACCCCTTACGCGGGAGGAAATTTCGAAAGCCAAATGCACGGCGTTTGAAGAAAATACTCCTTTCTCGTTTAAAATTATTAGAAGTAAGTCGTGTTAGAATCGAAATAATAAGTATCAACCGTGGTATATCGTGTAGAAATATATCACTTCAGCAATCGTATTCTTTATTTAAAGCGCACGTCACCGGAAGCCTTACGATGACTCAAAACGCATTGTGGATGATATGTTACTATGGACATTCAGAAAGTTTCTGTCCGATTAGTGGCAGTGGTTAGCGCACTCACTTCTCACCAATGCGACCCGGGTTCGATCCTCGGACAGGGAAGTATGTGAGATGGTACGGTGGTCGCCAGATCGGACAGGTGGGTTTTCTCCGGGTACTCCGGTTTCCTCCCACACGAATGACCACATTTACACTTTCATCCGCTCCAACGAGAGTGATTAATATAAGTTGTTAATTCGCAATCGTTTAAAGTTTTTAAAAAAAACAACAACAAAACAAAACAATGGCTTCTGTGATTGTAATTTAGATGCACAGAATTTAGTACACAATGTTGAATTTTATTTTTTTAAATGTATATTGTAAGGTGAGATACCTTGACATCCTTGTCAGTGGCTGATACAGTAAGAATTTCACTTCCTAACAGTTCTGTCTCATTAACAAACACTGTATAGCGATTAGTGTTGAATGTAGGCCGCTCCAAGTTGCGCTCACACGAGATGGTTACTGTGGTTATGGCTGTCCTTGGTTCGGGGCTGCCGTCGGTGGCCTTCAGATGAAGCTGTATGTAAAGGAAATAAATTTGGTATATAAAGGAATTAAATTTGGTATATAAAGGAATTAAATTTGGTATATAAAGGAATTAAATTTGCTATATAAAGGAAATAAATTTGGTATATAAAGGAAATAAATTTGGTATATAAAGGAATTAAATTTGGTATATAAAGGAATTAAATTCGGTATATAAAGGAAATAAATTTGAATTAAATTTGGTATATAAAGGAATTAAATTTTGTATATAAAGGAAATAAATTCGGTATATAAAGGAAATAAATTTGGTATATAAAGGAAATAAATTTGAATTAAATTTGGTATATAAAGGAAATAAATTTTGTATATAAAGGAAATAAATTTGGTATATAAAGGAATTAAATTTGGTATATAAAGGAAATAAATTTGGTATATAAAGGAATTAAATTTGGTATATAAAGGAAATAAATTCGGTATATAAAGGAATAAATTTGGTATATAAAGGAATTAAATTTGGTATATAAAGGAAATAAATTCGGTATATAAAGGAAATAAATTTGAATTAAATTTTGAATATAAAAGAAATAAATTTGCTATATAAAGGAAATAAATTTTGTATATAAAGGAAATAAATTTGGTATATAAAGGAATTAATTGGTATATAAAGGAAATAATTTGGTATATAAAGGAATTAATTTGGTATATAAAGGAAATAAATCGGTATATAAAGGAATTAAATTGGTATATAAAGGAATTAAATTTGGTATATAAAGGAATTAAATTGGTATATAAGGAAATAAATTTGGTATATAAAGGAAATAAATTTGAATTAAATTTTGAATAAAAAGAAATAAATTTGCTATATAAAGGAAATAAATTTGGTATATAAAGGGGAAAAAATTGGTATATAAAGGAAATAAATTTGAATTAAATTGGTATATAAGGAATAAATTGTGTATATAAAGGAATTAAATTTGTATATAAAGGAATTAATTTGTATATAAAGGAAATACATTTTGTATATAAAGGAATTAAATTTGAATTAAATTGGTATATAAAGGAAATAAATTTGGTATATAAAGGAATTAAATTTGGTATATAAAGGAAATAAATTCGGTATATAAAGGAATTAAATTTGGTATATAAAGGAATTAAATTTGGTATATAAAGGAAATAAATTCGGTATATAAAGGAAATAAATTTGAATTAAATTTTGAATATAAAAGAAATAAATTTGCTATATAAAGGAAATAAATTTTGTATATAAAGGAAATAAATTTGGTATATAAAGGAATTAAATTTGGTATATAAAGGAAATAAATTTGGTATATAAAGGAATTAAATTTGGTATATAAAGGAAATAAATTCGGTATATAAAGGAATTAAATTTGGTATATAAAGGAATTAAATTTGGTATATAAAGGAAATAAATTCGGTATATAAAGGAAATAAATTTGAATTAAATTTTGAATATAAAAGAAATAAATTTGCTATATAAAGGAAATAAATTTTGTATATAAAGGAAATAAATTTGGTATATAAAGGAATTAAATTTGGTATATAAAGGAAATAAATTTGGTATATAAAGGAATTAAATTTGGTATATAAAGGAAATAAATTCGGTATATAAAGGAATTAAATTTGGTATATAAAGGAATTAAATTTGGTATATAAAGGAATTAAATTTGGTATATAAAGGAAATAAATTTGGTATATAAAGGAAATAAATTTGAATTAAATTTTGAATATAAAAGAAATAAATTTGCTATATAAAGGAAATAAATTTGGTATATAAAGGGGAAAAAATTGGTATATAAAGGAAATAAATTTGAATTAAATTTGGTATATAAAGGAATTAAATTGTGTATATAAAGGAATTAAATTTTGTATATAAAGGAATTAAATTTTGTATATAAAGGAAATACATTTTGTATATAAAGGAATTAAATTTGAATTAAATTTGGTATATAAAGGAATTAAATTTGGTATATAAAGGAATTAAATTCGGTATATAAAGGAAATAAATTCGGTATATAAAGGAAATAAATTCGGTATATAAAGGAAATAAATTTGAATTAAATTTTGAATATAAAAGAAATAAATTTGCTATATAAAGGAAATAAATTTGGTATATAAAGGAAATAAATTTGAATTAAATTTGGTATATAAAGGAATTAAATTTGGTATATAAAGGAATTAAATTTTGTATATAAAGGAAATACATTTTGTATATATTAAATTTGAATTAAATTTTGTATATAAAGGAATTAAATTTTGTATATAAAGGAATTAAATTTGGTATATAAAGGAATTAAATTTTGTATATAAATGAAATACATTTTGTATATAAAGGAAATAAATTTTGTTTATAAAGGAAATAAATTTGGTATATAAAGGAAATAAATTTGACTCACAGAAGAAACACTTCCATCAGATTTATTTAAGTGCAAAGAAGCTTGCAGGCTCCAAGATGCACACCTGTTGGAAATTTCTATGTTGGGTTTTCACAAAGGACTTCGTGGAAGAGGATGTTTAAATCAACACTTTGGGAGAAAGAAGTTAAAAATAGATTTTGCAGATTTTCATGCATATCAAATCACATTGATTTCATCTCAATTTGATCTACTGGTCGCAATGCACCATACCAAGTTTCACCAAAATTGATAGTGTTTAATGTTGTGGTTTCCAATTAGATTTTGGATCAGCTCAAAGAAACTTAATTCCTATATTTGGTCGACTAGTTGCCCAAGATCCATTCAATTTTTTCTACAGAGACTGATCTGTAGTCCAGTGGTTAATACGTTGGATTGGTAATCTAAGGATCGCAGGTTCGATCCCCCGTCTGACCCTAATAAAATTAACAGTCTTTCAGATGGGACGTTAAACCAAGGTCTTGTGTCGGTGCTTTACACCGTGCACGTAAAATAACCAGAGGAGACTCTGGAATGGGTCTCTGTCTGTATCATTGCACTATCCTCCAAAAATCTAAAATGACTACCGTAATCTCTGCAGGAGGTGTTGCTCATATGGGCAACCGGTAGCGATGATAAATAAACATAAAAAAACCCCAACAAATTCTGGAGAAATTAATGGTTGCCATTTATTGGACCAGAACAATTTAAGTAAAAAACATTTAAGTAAATTAAATTTCAAATGGCCATCATGGCAGCAATAATTGCAGAACAATACCCTAAACCTGCTGTTACTTTAATTAATTGATTCATTTATTCAGAATTTTAAGAGTTAACATTTGTGTTTCTGTTTAATCTACTAGTTGCACCGGTGTTTCAAGTCTCATCAAATTTGGTTTCACAGGAAATGTTATTTGAAGATACTGATGATGGCCGACATCTTGGATTTGCATCTCAACGCAACGCTTTTATCTATTTTTTATATAGCTGCTCTAATATACAATGGATTTAGCTGTGTGTGTGATTTACGTTTATTTATCGTTGCTACCGGGTGCCCATATGAGCGACGCCTCTCTGAAGAAATTAGTCATTTTAGATTTTTGGAGAATAGTGCAATGATACAGACAGAGACCAATTCCAGAGTCTCCTCTGGTTTATCTTTAGTAAGCAACTTAATTAATATAGTAGCCTACAGTAAATCTCTTCTATTTGTTTAAAAATTCGAATCCTTTTTAAACTGAACGAAAAAAGTATATCCTAGTCAAACACGGTAAAATTACAATGTTTGTGTACTTTAAAAATGATTCAAAAGGATGGATTACATTTCTGCAAAACTGGTTTTGAAACAAATACAATTGTATGGTAGCAACTCTTTTTTGAACAAGAATATGACTAAGCATAACCGAAATTGTTTGCATAAACGAAATTGTTTGCGTAAACGAAATTGTTGCATAACCGAAATTGTTTGCGTAAACGAAATTGTTGCATAACCGAAATTGTTTGCGTAAACGAAATTGTTGCATAACCGAAATTGTTTGCGTAAACGAAATTGTTTGCATAAACGAAATTGTTTCCATAAATTTTGTTTGCGTAAACGAAATTGTTGCATAACCGAAATAGTTTGCGTAAACGAAATTGTTTCCGTAAACGAAATTGTTTGCGTAAACGAAATTGTTTGCGTAAACGAAATTGTTTGCGTAAACGTTCAAAATCACTGTCGCAATTTCTGAAAAGGTTGTTTTCACGTATTTGTCCTGTGTTCATAAAACACTATTACCCAAGTGCCTCAGTAATGAAATGAAATCAAAGACATTTGAAATGTATTCGAATTGCCCAGCATGCAGAGTTAAATAAACAAAATCATCTGTACCACATAATAAACACTAATTGCGACAAGAACAATAGTAAAATTTATGAGAATTAATTAAGCCATACCACATATTCGTCTTTGTCGTCTGCTGCTAGAAGTTGTTCATCGTAGACAACTATTTCACCCGAATTATCTGCCAAATTAATGTTCGTCAGATCGAAGATCTGCCCAGCATAGCCAGCACCTGGTTTTATCACTTGCACGGTTACTATTCCATATGGGTCTACTGTGTCCTCGTCCTTCCATGAAACGCGTCGCACAAGTGTCCCATTTATTGTTTTTCTGTCGATACTACCAAAATATGGTGCAAATATAAACTCTGGTGGGAAATTATTTCTATTTACTGTAATGGTAACAGTAGCGCTATTGGTCGCTGGGTTTTTTGGACTACCAAGGTCGTTGCCATTAATACGGACATTATATGAATTTGGCCGAGCAGGATCATCGCTGAGAGACTTTTTCAGCTGCAACATATTACCACTCATAAAGAAATATTCATGATTTAATTGAGTCCGATCGATATACATCTCCACTTCATCACCGTCAGGGTCCTGTAGTGTGACTATCGCAATGATTTCTCCAGTTTCAGAATGCTCATTGATGGTGTTTGGTCTGTAGGTTTGTGGAACAAATGTTGGTGCGTTGGCATTCCGGTTCACTCTCACCTCCAGGAAACGTGAAGTAGATTTGTATGGTAAACCACTCCTATATTGTGTACCTCCATCACGTACCTCGATATACAGCTGATGAAAGAAAATTAAAGTGTGAATGCAGGTATCAGCATGATTTTAGGTATGCATACACTTCAATGTGTGAAATTTCTTGAAATCTCTACACCAGAATATGTAAATTTTCTATTCACATTTCATAGTCACTTATGCACATTTTTCTTTAAATGGAAAATAAAAGTCAAATTTAAACTTTTCTTTTATGATTTCCAATGAATGATTCAGTTTTCTCAGTGAAAGAAAATGCTATCTTTCACCGTTTTGAAACAGTGGAAGATGGCAGTTTCTTTTTCACTGCTTGTGTTTGGTATTTTTCCATGCTTGCATGTACTTCTCTATTTTACATATCATAAGCAATTAATTATAAAACAATATGTTCTAATGAATATGTTTTGTCTATTGTTTTCAATTTTGAAAATTACACTGCAATTATTTTTTATTGCCAATGTTCACACTAGCATCGGTGGTTGTGCAGTTGTGTCTTGTAGTGAACTGATAACTCTGGCAGGGGCAGTAAAAATGAATGAAAGTGGTTAAAATAAGTTAGTCACAAATCTTTGGAAACCATTAATGAAACTGAAGATTTGTGTTTATTACATTGTAGTTGAACAGGCATCGATATATTTTGCCTGGTCAGTCAAATATATATATTTTCACACCGATACTATTAATTGGGTCGTATTGAGTTTCTGATGATATCAACGCCTGGGGAAACTCAAAGGATTGTCCGTGTAATTATTGACTAGCATTAATCATATTAATAGGCATATTAGCATGTGACTTAATTAATGATGTACTTGAATCGAAAGCGAGGCACTGCAATATTGATAAACTTTATAATTGGCAGCCATTGTTTACGGGTCAACGGAACGATAAATAGTTTAAAAAGTACAGTGTGCATCTGATTTGACATATTTATTCAAGATTTAAGTCGTCCTTACTTCAATTACGCCGAATCGACCCATTATCACTTAAACTTAATAGTTAAAATCCGCCATCTCGTCGATATAACACAGAAAATGGGAAATTATGTTTGCGATGTAAATGAGGCTATGGGAGCATTCGTGTATATTCGGAAATGATCGTGTATAATCGTGCCTGTTCGGCGATTTCCGATAGAATTCTGTTTCTATATTTAGATAGTATCTTGTAGAGAAGAGTTGTCGTTCTTCAAATCCACACCCTCATAAACGAGGGTGTAAGTAGATGGCGCTACTATCGGAAATCCAGTTTCCCCAGGCTGTCATTTTGCCAGAAGTTAAAGAGTGAAAAATCGACAGACTGGAACCCAGGCTAAGTGGCACCAACAACGTAGGTCATATGGTGACTCTCCAGCTATTATTGGTGGAGGAATTTAATTTATTTATATTTCGGGTTTTACGCCTGCATCAGCACCATTTTGGGCTATATCGCCGGCAGGCAGTTTACCTAACAACACCTTTCCTGGACAGGCTCCAGCGATTAACCAGTACTTTGGTGCACCAACCTCCGTAAGAAACTGTCAACTTTTTCATATAAATGAGACACGGTCTGAGCGGGACTCGAACCCGTGACCATTAGTGATGATAGGTTACAGTGGTATACAAGTCAGTGACCTTAACCACTCGACCACGGAGGCGGACTGGTGGAGGAAGACTGATAGATAGATTTCTTTATTTATAGAAGGTGACCTAATTAGTTCTGAACTAATCTAATGTTCCTTAGGGCCATCTTAAATTTCTTAACACTATAGCATTAATGCACATACACAATAATTATAACCAAAGTACACAGTTACGCCATGCAATATACATGTATAATGTTGTACAATGTAACTTAAACAAATCCGGTAATGTTATCGAAATACAATTTGACATAAGCTAATCGAATGCCAATCATTATATATATAACTTTATAGTGTCTACCGATTAAAAAGTTGAAAACCCCGACTCTGATCTGAGCGGTATTTCATTCTAAGGGAGAACCACCACTCTTCCGCAAGTCAGCTGGATGGCTAGGAAGCTAAAACAATTTCACAACTAATAGCTCCTTTGTAAGCAGATTACTAAACTTCTAATTAAAACTCAGTTAATTAGTTCACAAAGTGTAATAATTAATAAATTGTCTAAATATATTTATCTAGCAAATGAACTAGGCTAAATTTGACATGTTCTAAAATGTGTTTATACATATAGATAAATGTGTGTTAGGGTGACTTTAAATGTGTTCCTATTGGTAGAATGAATGCATTATACTTATGCTAAAACTTTCATACTCAATATGAATGTATTTATACATGCTTTTCTCATGTGTTGAATTGTCATTATCTATGTTTGTAAATGTGTACCGCCAGACCTATTTTTGCTGGCGATGAACATCTATGTTTATGCCAAATAAACTTTGAATTGAATTGAATAATATTAAAGTATTACTGAAGATTTACTGAAAGTGCAATTGTAAAAAACTAGTAAATGATTTATAATAATCGGCACCTCAGAATATCTCAGTGTGCAGAAAATTGTAAACAAAAAGAAAGGATAAAGCAAGAATATCTCAGTGTGCAGAAAATTGTAAACAAAAAGAAAGGATAAAGCAAGAATATCTCAGTGTGCAGAAAATTGTAAACAAAAAGAAAGGATAAAGCAAGAATATCTCAGTGTGCAGAAAATTGTAAAAAAGAAAGGATAAAGCAAGAATATCTCAATGTGAAGAAAATTGTAAAAAAGAAAGAAAGGATAAAGCAAGAATATCTCAGTGTGCAGAAAATTGTAAAAAAGAAAGGATAAAGCAAGAATATCTCAATGTGCAGAAAATTGTAAAAAAGAAAGAAAGGATAAAGCAAGAATATCTCAGTGTGCAGAAAATTGTAAAAAAGAAAGGATAAAGCAAGAATATCTGTGTGCAGAAAATTGTAAAAAAGAAAGGATAAAGCAAGAATATCTCAATGTGCAGAAAATTGTAAAAAAGAAAGAAAGGATAAAGCAAGAATATCTCAGTGTGCAGAAAATTGTGAGCAAACACAATGAGGATAAAACAGATACGTACAGAATAAACTTCCACGGTGGGATCTTGGTTGAGAGATGATTGCAAAGTAATTCTTCCACTAAATACATCAATTGAAAATAAGGCGACATCTGGATAATTACCAGCCAAATAGTAACCAATATTCCCAAATGGAATCTGAAAAAAAAGAAAAGAAAACAGGGATAAAATAACAACATAGACATCTGTATAAGTATACTGTTGGTGTTTCTAACATTTTCCAATATAGAGATTTAGGCTAATACAGACCCGTACGCAGTTGGGGTGGGATGGGTGTGTACGCATTCCCTAAATCTGCCAAAGCCAGCTTATTGCCGATAAATTTATTCAAATTTAAATTTCGTAGATCCACACTATGAATATTATTGTGGATTCCAAATATCTGATCATGGAAGAACAATTACAGTTTGTGCAATGGGTCGAATATGACCTTGATAATATCACATTTATCATATCGCAACATCTGGTTAAGGAACAACAGCAAAAGCAAAGGATTCCAACTGAAAGGATCAATGTACATTTCGGAATAAATCAAAATTTTATCTGCCACTGCCAAGGGAAGTAATCCCTTGTCGCATCCAGATAATAGAAAACGACGATAATCTGTTAACAGTCACGATGGCTATTGTCTATATCAAAATAAATACAGACTTACGATTACTTAGACATATTATAATAGGATATAAAATATCGGAGCCTGACTATTTTTATATAAATATCATACTTGCTATTTTGGGTATACAGAAAGCTGAAACGGTTAATATATATGTTTTCCTTAACCCTTTCAACACCACAGACCTCTAAATAGGCTTACAAAAAGTGTAGATCCAGATGAGCCGGCTCGTGACGAGCCGTCTCATCAGGATCTGCACTTTTTTCCAGTGATATGACTATTTTTAGACATAATTACCCATTTTGATAAATGAACTTGTCCAAATGTGATTTTCTGATTCATTTATTGGTTTATGAATATCATGGACCAGTCCATGTGAGTTACTTGGTGTTGAATGGGTTAAGCATGAATTTTACATTCTACACAAACATATGTTGGATACTAACATGGAAAGTAAATGGATGACATGTTTAAAAATTAATTTTTTGCAACATAAATTGAGTACATTTTACTATATACCTTGGATATACATTTTTATTATTTATATATTATATACAGTCAAACCTGTGCTAAAGGCCGACCACCTCCGCATAAAGGCCGCATATGAAAAACCTGTCTCTAAAGACTACAATTTTTCTCTCCCGTCGAGCCATTTTCAATGCATTTTAAGCCTCTATTGAGAGGCCACCTGCCAACAAAGGACACTTTTTGACTTTCCTGAGGCTAGACTTTATAGACAGGTTGGACTGTAATTGTTAATTTGTTAAAAAAAAAAGCTATTGTCTAGAATACTAACCTTGGTATCGGCATCAGTAGCTTCCTGGACTGTAATTGTTAATTGGTTAACCCATTCAACACCAAGTAACTGACATGGACTAGTCCATGATATTTTTAGACCAATAAATTAATAACAAAATTACATTTGGATCAGTTCATTTATCCAAATGGGTATTTTTTTCTCTCTAAAAATAGTTATATTACTTGAAAAAAGTGCAGATCCTGATGAGACGGCTCGTCACGAGCTGGCTCATCTGGATCTACACTTTTTTGTAAGCCAATTTAGAGGTCTGTGGTGTTGAAAGGGTTAAAAAAAAAAGCTATTGTCTAGAATACTAACCTTGGTATCGGCATCAGTAGCTTCCACATCAAACACAAATGTACCGATGCCCGATAAAGAATCGAGGTTTGTACTAGCATCCAGATTGGTGATATCCGGTGAAAACATATTCCTGTATATTGTAATTGTTACAGTAAACGTAACCCCGTTTTTCGGTGTAGGTGCATTGTCGCGTGTCCCAATGGTAAACTGAAGATATAAACATGTGCATGTATGTAATCATATCACAAACCAATTAGTAGGAAGTTAATAATAAATACATACACGGAAGTCATGATAGTGCTGTGGTAGCGCGTTCTCGTCAGGTGCGAAAGGCCCGGAGTTCGAGTCCTGCTGGAGCCGTTATGATTATGCTCTCAGGCAAGGTATTTAAATTCCACATGTCTCTTCTCTCTCCCTCGTGGCGATGGAATGAGGTATCAAGAGTGATTAATATCAGTTGTAAGAAATTGTTTCGCTATCGAGCTAAAATAAATCTGTATAAACTAATAGATCAATTACGTATCATGTAATGAGTAACTGTTACTCAAAGAGACGACGCTTAAATGACAATTCCACATTATGTGCAGATCTAACTACTGACAATTCCACATTATGCGCAGATCTAACTACTGACAATTCCACATTATGTGCAGATCTAACTACTGACAATTCCACATTATGTGCAGATCTAACTACTGACAATTCCACATTATGTGCACATCTAACTACTGACAATTCCACATTATGTGCAGATTTAACTGGCAATTCGACATTATGTGCAGATCTAACTACTGACAATGCCACATTATTTGCAGATCTAACTACTGACAATTCCACATTATTTGCAGATCTAACTGACAATTCCACATTATGTGCAGATCTAACTAACAATTTCACATTATGTGCAGATCTAACTAACAATTTCACATTATGTGCAGATCTAACTGACAATTCCACATTATGTGCAGATCTAACTACTGACAATTCCACATTATGTGCAGATCTAACTGACAATTCCACATTATGTGCAGATCTAACTACTGACAATTCCACATTATGTGCATATCTAACTGACAATTCCACATTATTTACAGATCTTACCGTGTAGTCGTTGTAACTGGGTGGACTGAGAAGCGAATTAGAAACTGATATGGTGCCGTCTGCTTCATTCAGAGTGAATGGAACATAGGTTGGGTTTATGCTGCTGGTACTTGTAACACTGATCACAGAATAAATCACTGTATTGTACGGTGCCTGAAAAAGAATAACTAACATCAGGCCACTGTAAATTAATTGCTTGATTTTCATTACCGATAGGGACATTGCACCCAATATTTCTTAGACGCCTCTGCATTTTCACATGGCTGGCACATGACCTTGCATAATCAACCATGAGGGTTCACCCGTCCCCAAAAAAATGAATGTTTCTTTATATATAAATTACTTGAGGGTTTTTAGGGTAGGCGTGAATAAAATTAATGAAAAATCAACATTTACATATTTTCAAAATACAACAAATGTAAACCTTATACAAATGTAAACCTTATACAGACGTAAACCTTATACAGAGGTAAACCATATACAGACGTATACCTTTATACAGTCATTAATCGTTATACAGATGTAAACCTTATACAGACGTAAACCTTATACAAATGTAAACCTTATACAAATGTAAACCTTATACAAATTTAAACCTTATACAGACGTAAACCGTATAAAGAAGTATACCTTTATACAGTCATTAACCGTTATACAGATGTAAACATCATACAGATGTAAACCTTATACAGATATAAACCGTATACAGACGTATACCTATATACAGTCATTAACCGTTATACAGGTGTAAACCTTATACAGACGTAAACCTTATACAGACGTAAACTTTATACAGACGTAAACATTTATACAATCATTAACCGTTATACAGATGTAAACCTCATACAGATATAAACCTCATACAGATGTAAACCTCATACAGATATAAACCTCATACAGATGCAAACCTCATACAGATGTAAACCTCATACAGATATAAACCTCATACAGATATAAACCTCATACAGATGTAAACCTCATACAGATATAAACCTCATACAGGTGTAAACATCATACAGATGTAAATCTTATACATATGGTGGTTACCAGATCGGACAGGCGGTTTTTCTCCGGGTACTCCAGTTTCCTTTTAATGAATGACAAAGAAACGCTTTCATCCGCGCTAACGAGAGTGAATAAATAAGTTGTTGAAGCTTGTTTCGCGATCATTGTAAAATAAATAGTAGTTTATACTACTATAGACATAAACATTATACAGTTAAACCTGTCTTAAGCAGCCAGCCAAGGGAATCACAGAAAGTGGCTGCTTAGCACAGGTGGCTGCTTAATAGAGGTCAAACCTATAATAAAACAACATATTGGGAATCTGGAAACTGGCTGTTTAATACAGGTTGGCTGCTTAATAGAGGTGACCACTAACACAGGTTTGATGATATATATAATACAGGTTGGCTGCTTAATAGAGGTGACCACTAACACAGGTTTGATGATATATATAATACAGGTTGGCTGCTTAATAGAGGTGACCACTAACACAGGTTTGACGATATACATAATACAGGTTGGCTGCTTAATAGAGGTGACCACTAACACAGGTTTGATGATATATATAATACAGGTTGGCTGCTTAATAGAGGTGACCACTAACATGGGTTTGACGATATACATAATACAGGTTGGCTGCTTAATAGAGGTGACCACTAACACAGGTTTGACGATATATATAATACAGGTTGGCTGCTTAATAGAGGTGACCACTAACACAGGTTTGATGATATATATAATGCAGGTTGGCTGCTTAATAGAGGTGACCACTAACACAGGTTTGATGATATATATAATACAGGTTGGCTGCTTAATAGAGGTGACCACTAACACAGGTTTGATGATATATATAATACAGGTTGGCTGCTTAATAGAGATGACCACTAACACAGGTTTGATGATATATATAATACAGGTTGGCTGCTTAATAGAGGTGACCACTAACACAGGTTTGATGATATATATAATACAGGTTGGCTGCTTAATAGAGGTGACCACTAACACAGGTTTGATGATATATATAATACAGGTTGGCTGCTTAATAGAGGTGACCACTAACACAGGTTTGACTGTAACTATAATAAAGTATATATCTTTAACTGATGAAACTGTGGTCCGACTCTAATAACAGCACCATTAACTTACTCTCGTATCTGCATCTATGGCCTTCAAAGTCACAACATCTATCCCATCAGCGGTTATTTCGGAGATATCCGTATTCCTGGTGGAAGATTCTCCATTGAGCAGCGAAGGGGCATTCTTGTTGCGTACTACATACACCGTTACCTCCACAAACGCCTCCAAGAAATCCTCCGCCCCATCTCTCACTCTAACCAGAAGCTAAAAAATACAATTTACATGTAGCATCCATACTAGCCTACAATTTACATGTACCGTACATACTAGCCTACAATTTACATGTAGCATCCATACTAGCCTACAATTTACATGTAGCATACATACTAGCCTACAATTTACATGTACTGTACATACTAGCCTACAATTTACATGTAGCATACATACTAGCCTACAATTTACATGTAGCATCCATACTAGCCTACAATTTACATGTATCATCCATACTAGCCTACAATTTACATGTACTGTACATACTAGCCTACAATTTACATGTACCGTACATACTAGCCTACAATTTACATGTACCATACATACTAGCCTACAATTTACATGTACCGTACATACTAGCCTACAATTTACATGTACTGTACATACTAGCCTACAATTTACATGTACCGTACATACTAGCCTACAATTTACATGTACCATCCATACTAGCCTACAATTTACATGTACTGTACATACTAGCCTACAATTTACATGTACCATCCATACTAGCCTACAATTTACATGTACTGTACATACTAGCCTACAATTTACATGTACCGTACATACTAGCCTACAATTTACATGTACCATCCATACTAGCCTACAATTTACATATACCATATATACTAGCCTACACTTTACATGTACCATCCATACTAGCCTACAATTTACATGTACCATACATACTAGCCTACAATTTACATGTACTGTACATACTAGCCTACAATTTACATGTACTGTACATACTAGCCTACAATTTACATGTACCATACATACTAGCCTACAATTTACATGTACCATACATACTAGCCTACAATTTACATGTACTGTACATACTAGCCTACAATTTACATGTACCATCCATACTAGCCTACAATTTACATGTACTGTACATACTAGCCTACAATTTACATGTACTGTACATACTAGCCTGTGACTTTATGATCCTAAAAATGTTGTAATTGTGCAAGATTAAAACCTGAAATCGCCATACACAAAGCTTAGCTTAACTCGTACCATGGTAGAACCAACTAAGTCATGCAATTCTATTAAAATTGTATCCTACAACACAATTCTAAAGAAATTCCATGACATATTTCCCCTTCAAAAAATAACAAGATAGTTTGCCCAAGTTGAAAAACTGTAAGAGCTATAAAAACATAACTTGCTTAATAGAGGCAACAATAAAAAAAAAATTGTACATTGAAAAATATCAAAGATCTGGGCATTGTGGTTTCTATGAAGAAGATTGGAAGTCGCGATAGCTCAGTGGTAGCGCGCTCGCTTCATGTGCGAATGGCCCAGAGTGCGAGCCACGTTGGAGCCGTTACGATTGTGCCCTTAGGCAAGACATTTAAATTCCACATTCCTCTTCCCTCTCCCTCAGGAATGAGGTCACGAGAGTGATTAACATAAGTTATAAGAACTTGTTTCGCAATCGAGCTAAAATAAATTTGCTTAAACTATGAAGAAGATTTTGAAAGATCTGTACTATGCAAGTCTATGTAAACTATGTTTCATCTACCGTGGGGTCAATTATGTCCCAAGGCTAACCATTTTAACAATCTTAGTAATGGCCCACTCACTAGGCTATGCCATGTACAAATTATGAAATGCATTTTAAGGACTTTTTCTGCAAAATGTAAAGTAGGTGACGTCACCACCAAGTCTGACGTCGTATCTCAAACTCAAGCAATCTGATTGGCTGCCATTGAAAACTGTACTGGCCGTAGGGTTTGTTTGTTTTGGGGTATTTAATATAGCACCAACAGCTTAGGTCATATAGCGCTTCCAGCTGTTACTGGTGAAGGAAAACCCCTGGAGCACATTCAAGATGCATTTCGGGCTTAGACGGGCAGCCAAGTAGAACCACCGCTATTGTTATTCCTACATTGTAATGACGGCAACGAATATAAAAATGTTTTCGGTAATTCTGAAATATCTGTCCCTACATGAATGTTAACTGTTAATGAACAACAGGCTAACAAATGACCCCCGCCTTTTTAACAGGCTGAATGTAGACACCATGTTTACATAGTTCTACAAAGCAATCGTGATAGCGCAGTTTCAGGTGCGAAAAGGTCCGGAGTTCGAGCCCCACTGGAGCTGTTACAATTGTGCCCTTAGGCAAGGCATTTAAGTGCCATGTTGCCTCTTCTCTCTACCTTGTGGCGATGGATTCCATACGGAATGAGGTCTCAAGAGTGATTAATATAAGTTGTAAGAACTTGTTTCGCAATCGAGCTAAAATAAATTTGTATAAACTAAGCAATCGTTTACATTCGGAAACATCACAGCTCTGAATTTCTAAATTTCGAAACTCCAAGAAATTAGGGAATATTCGAATAAGTATTCGGAAGATTATTCGAATTTTCGAATGCCCAGATCAGTATTTGATGACATCACTAGTTATTGTGTACCGTATATTCCTCAGTAGTTTCTAATGCTAGTCGATTGTTGATCAGTAATGTGATGATTCCATCAACTGTGTTAATCTGGAACATCCGTAACGCTTCACTGTCTGCCAATAATGCGTATGTCAGCACATTAAATGGACTCTGTATAATAAAAAGGATAACAATCAACAAGCATTATGGGCATAGCCTGGCAGGGGCTGTATTATGTATGTAGTGAGGCGAGGTGAATGGGGCAGGGGCTGTATTATGTATGTAGTGAGGCGAGGTGAATGGGGCAGGGGCTGTATTATGTATGTAGTGAGGCGAGGTGAATGGGGCAGGGGCTGTATTATGTATGTAGTGAGGCGAGGTGAATGGGGCAGGGGCTGTATTATGTATGTAGTGAGGCGAGGGAATGGGGCAGGGGCTGTATTATGTATGTAGTGAGGCGAGGTGATGGGGCAGGGGCTGTATTATGTATGTAGTGAGGCGAGGTGAATGGGGCAGGGGCTGTATTATGTATGTAGTGAGGCGAGGTGAATGGGGCAGGGGCTGTATTATGTATGTAGTGAGGCGAGGTAAATGGGGCAGGGGCTGTATTATGTATGTAGTGAGGCGAGGTGAATGGGGCAGGGGCTGTATTATGTATGTAGTGAGGCGAGGTGAATGGGGCAGGGGCTGTATTATGTATGTAGTGAGGCAAGGTGAATGGAGCACGGGCTGTATTATGTATGTAGTGAGGCGAGGTGAATGGGGCAGGGGCTGTATTATGTATGTAGTGAGACATGTACTGTACATACTAGCCTACAATTTACATGTACCGTACATACTAGCCTACAATTTACATGTACCATACATACTAGCCTACAATTTACATGTACCGTACATACTAGCCTACAATTTACATGTACTGTACATACTAGCCTACAATTTACATGTACCGTACATACTAGCCTACAATTTACATGTACTGTACATACTAGCCTACAATTTACATGTACTGTACATACTAGCCTACAATTTACATGTACCGTACATACTAGCCTACAATTTACATGTACTGTACATACTAGCCTGTGACTTTATGATCCTAAAAATGTTGTAATTGTGCAAGATTAAAACCTGAAATCGCCATACACAATCAACAAGCATTATGGGCATAGCCTGGCAGGGGCTGTATTATGTATGTAGTGAGGCGAGGTGAATGGGGCAGGGGCTGTATTATGTATGTAGTGAGGCGAGGTGAATGGGGCAGGGGCTGTATTATGTATGTAGTGAGGCGAGGTGAATGGGGCAGGGGCTGTATTATGTATGTAGTGAGGCGAGGTGAATGGGGCAGGGGCTGTATTATGTATGTAGTGAGGCGAGGTGAATGGGGCAGGGGCTGTATTATGTATGTAGTGAGGCGAGGTGAATGGGGCAGGGGCTGTATTATGTATGTAGTGAGGCGAGGTGAATGGGCAGGGGCTGTATTATGTATGTAGTGAGGCGAGGTGAATGGGGCAGGGGCTGTATTATGTATGTAGTGAGGCGAGGTAAATGGGGCAGGGGCTGTATTATGTATGTAGTGAGGCGAGGTGAATGGGGCAGGGCTGTATTATGTATGTAGTGAGGCGAGGTGAATGGGGCAGGGGCTGTATTATGTATGTAGTGAGGCAAGGTGAATGGAGCACGGGCTGTATTATGTATGTAGTGAGGCGAGGTGAATGGGGCAGGGCTGTATTATGTATGTAGTGAGGCGAGGTGAATGGGGCAGGGGCTGTATTATGTATGTAGTGAGGCGAGGTAAATGGGGCAGGGGCTGTATTATGTATGTAGTGAGGCGAGGTGAATGGGGCAGGGGCTGTATTATGTATGTAGTGAGGCGAGGTGAATGGGGCAGGGGCTGTATTATGTATGTAGTGAGGCAAGGTGAATGGAGCACGGGCTGTATTATGTATGTAGTGAGGCGAGGTGAATGGAGCAGGGGCTGTATGATGTATATAGTGAGGCGAGGTGAATGTTCATCCCAGAAAAGGGATTCTCCCATTTCCAATTACATATTAAATTCCATAATTTCACCTCTACTAAGCAGCCACTTTCTGTGATTCCCTTGGCTGGTTGCTTAAGACAGGGTTGACTGTATTTATGAATTGTTCTTACTGAAATTTAACACATAACATGCCACTCACAACAAATGTCGCTTCTGCAAACAGCATACAGCCATATCAGATGGCACAGAACGGGCACAGAACATGCCGTCTTATCCTGTTCTATGCCATTTACTATTCGAATAGTGGAGCTAAAACATTTGTCTGAATAGCAAACAACATAGATCCTGATCAGATGCGGCATGTGTTTGGTATTATGCTATGGTAAAAGTATACTCGTACCCTGGTATTCGGATCGTTAGCGTTCACATCAAACACCACTACATTGGTTGCGTGAGTCTCATCAATGGTAACATCAAATTTTGCATTTGTGAACGAGGGTTTCGCCACATTGTTCCTGTACACTGTGATCGTGCAGGAGAGAGGAACCGACATCTTCTGACCATCGCTCGCAGATACAGAAAACTATAACAAACACACAAACAAAATGCTAATAGATAATATTCGCCATAATTAACCCATTCAACACCAAGTAACTGACATGGACTTTAATTTCATTGCTGTAATGATTTGCTATGGAGGATTACAGCTAAGATGAGAGATGAATGAAAAAAGACTAACCTATTTGTAGTCAAATTATTGCTATATTTATAGGTAGGTATAATAAAGCAAAATATGTTTATTTTACATTTGATAATAGGTAGTATATATATATATATATCAAATTTACACAAAATATGTTTATTTTATGCAGGTCATTTGATAATATGAGGTAGTATATATAGATATGCACTTACTGTGTACGACGTGTGTAGAGATATATATGCACTTACTGTGTACAACGTGTGTAGAGATAGATATGCACTTACTGTGTATGACATGTGTAGAGATATATGTGCACTTACTGTGTACGACATGTGTAGAGATATATATGCACTTACTGTGTACGATGTGTGTAGAGATATATATGCACTTACTGTGTATGATGTGTGTATAGATAGATATGCACTTACTGTGTACGACATGTGTAGAGATATATATGTACTTACTGTGTACGACATGTGTAGAGATATATATGCACTTACTGTGTACAACATGTGTAGAGATATATATGCACTTACTGTGTATGATGTGTGTAGAGATATATATGCACTTACTGTGTACAATGTGTGTAGAGATATATATGCACTTACTGTGTATGATGTGTGTAGAGATAGATATGCACTTACTGTTTACGATGTGTGTAGAGATATATATGCACTTACTGTGTATAGATATATATGCACTTACTATGTACGATGTGTGTAGAGATATATATGTACTTACTGTGTACGATGTGTGTAGAGATAGATATGTACTTACTGTGTACGATGTGTGTAGAGATATATATGTACTTACTGTGTACAATGTGTGTAGAGATAGATATGCACTTACTGTGTACGACGTGTGTAGAGATAGATATGCACTTACTGTGTATGATGTGTGTAGAGATAGATATGCACTTACTGTGTATGATGTGTGTAGAGATAGATATGCACTTACTGTGTACGATGTGTGTATAGATAGATATGCACTTACTGTGTACGATGTGTGTAGAGATATATATGCACTTACTGTGTACGATGTGTGTAGAGATAGATATGCACTTACTATGTACGACGTGTGTAGAGATATATATGCACTTACTATGTACGACGTGTGTAGAGATATATATGCACTTACTGTGTACGATGTGTGTAGAGATATATATGCACTTACTGTGTACGATGTGTGTAGAGATAGATATGCACTTACTGTGTACGACGTGTGTAGAGATAGATATGCACTTACTGTGTATGATGTGTGTAGAGATAGATATGCACTTACTGTGTACGACGTGTGTAGAGATAGATATGCACTTACTGTGTACGACGTGTGTAGAGATAGATATGCACTTACTGTGTACGACGTGTGTAGAGATAGATATGCACTTACTGTGTACGACGTGTGTAGAGATAGATATGCACTTACTGTGTATGATGTGTGTAGAGATAGATATGCACTTACTGTGTATGATGTGTGTAGAGATAGATATGCACTTACTGTGTACGATGTGTGTATAGATAGATATGCACTTACTGTGTACGATGTGTGTAGAGATATATATGCACTTACTGTGTACGATGTGTGTAGAGATAGATATGCACTTACTATGTACGACGTGTGTAGAGATATATATGCACTTACTATGTACGACGTGTGTAGAGATATATATGCACTTACTGTGTACGATGTGTGTAGAGATATATATGCACTTACTGTGTACGATGTTGTAGAGATAGATATGCACTTACTGTGTACGACGTGTGTAGAGATAGATATGCACTTACTGTGTATGATGTGTGTAGAGATAGATATGCACTTACTGTGTACGACGTGTGTAGAGATAGATATGCACTTACTGTGTACGACGTGTGTAGATAGATATGCACTTACTGTGTACGACTGTGTAGAGAAGATATGCACTCTGTGTACGACGTGTGTAGAGATAGATATACTTACTGTGTACGACTGTGTAGAGATAGATATGCACTTACTGTGTACGACGTGTGTAGAGATAGATGCACTTACTGTGTACGACGTGTGTAGAGATAGATATGCACTTACTGTGTACGACGTGTGTAGAGATAGATATGCACTTACTGTGTACGACGTGTGTAGAGATATATATGCACTTACTGTGTATGATGTGTGTAGAGATAGATATGCACTTACTGTGTACGACGTGTGTAGAGATATATATGCACTTACTGTGTACGACGTGTGTAGAGATATATATGCACTTACTATGTATGACGTGTGTAGAGATATATATGCACTTACTATGTATGATGTGTGTAGAGATATATATGCACTTACTGTGTACAATGTGTGTAGAGATATATATGTACTTACTGTGTACGACGTGTGTAGAGATAGATATGCACTTACTGTGTACGACGTGTGTAGAGATATATATGCACTTACTATGTACGACATGTGTAGATATATATGCACTTACTATGTACGACGTGTGTAGAGATATATATGCACTTACTATGTACGACGTGTGTAGAGATATATATGCACTTACTGTGTACGATGTGTGTAGAGATATATATGCACTTACTGTGTACTATGTGTGTAGAGATAGATATGCACTTACTGTGTACCACGTGTGTAGAGATAGATATGCACTTACTGTGTACGGCGTGTGTAGAGATAGATATGCACTTACTGTGTACGACGTGTGTAGAGATAGATATGCACTTGCTGTGTACGACGTGTGTAGAGATAGATATGCACTTACTGTGTACGACGTGTGTAGAGATAGATATGCACTTACTGTGTACGACGTGTGTAGAGATAGATATGCACTTACTGTGTACGATGTGTGTAGAGATAGATATGCACTTACTGTGTATGATATGCCTCTAAGTACATCTTCTCTAAGATCGTTTTTCACGGAGATTTCTCCCTCGCCAGTAATCGAATTTCTTACAATTGTGAAGTATTCATGTGCCCCAGTAACAGACGAAAGACTGTACTCCACAATGCGAAAAGCGTCCTAAAATTAATAAAAGATTGTCTTTTTCTGGTATCGTTGTCGGGTATGCAAGACTAGATTATCTTTGTTCCGCAAATAATAACTTGAGCTCTAAACCTCCAATGTCAGGGCTCAAGCTAGACTAAAATTTTGGGAGAAGTCACTTCTCCCTCCAGATGATTTAGGGAGAAGTGAGGAAAATTAGGGAGAAGTGGGGAGACTTTTCAATTTTCAAATAGTGAATCCATATTTAGTCGAGGTTTACAGGATATAGGAACTATTGAATGTAGAAAAGCTGCAGGGTATTCACTAGACTTTGAAAGTCAAGAGTCAATGACCCTTGAGGTCATATCTCAAAGAGGCAAGCTGTATTTTTCAAGAGGCAATATGCCTGTTGATTCTACCTTTACTTTCCCCTCCCCCGACCATATAATTATCTCTAAGCCAAGGTGTGCCTAACAACGAAGTTACATGTTACTTTGTAACTTGTATAGTTCTACATTGTATCCCAGTTGCAAAGGTCACCAAATGATCATGAGTAGCTGAGTTCAACATCTGAAACTGGGGTTCTGCACCCAGATTAACCTTGACAAACCAATAGGCTGATCTGCATTTAAAAGTTTAAACTCTATTTTTTTACAACGATTGCGAAGCAAGTTCTAACAACTTATATTAATCACTCTCGTTGGTGCGGATGAAAGCGTAAATGTGGTCATTCATGTGGGAGGAAACCGGAGTACTCGGAGAAAACCCACCTGTCAGATCTGGCGATCACCGTACCATCTCACATACTTCTCGGTTCGAGGATCGAACCCGGGTTAGAAGCGAGCGTGCTAAACACCGCTAATCGGATCGCTGATCTGAATTTGGTTTTATTATGCATGAAATTGGTACGAAACGGATCGAGTACGGTTCGACGACATTGTAAAACGGTTAATCTGCATACATTCTATAAAGCAGTCATATTCATTTCAATATATGAAAATTTGTATGCATAATATTATATAATATATATAAATCGTATCATTTGCGAAATTAACTAAAAGTCGAATCCGAAAAACTTCATTCATAATGTAAGATAATAATGTGCACAACAGTTGGAATTACTATGAAAACAGGTGATTTTCATAAAATATATTTGAAATAAATCAGAAAAATTTGAAAGTTATAGGATATGGATTTTTGTTGGTTACAAAGCAGTTTTATCCATCACAATACATGACATACCTTAACATCGCTGTCGGATGCAGAGACAGTTTCAATGATTACTAATGGATTTGTCTCCTCAGAAATATCAGTGGAGCATTGGGTGGTACTGAATGTCGGTGTGTAGATATTTTGATTGATGTTTATAGCTATGACTGCAGTAGCTGTTCGCTGACGACTGCCTCCGTCTGATACAAGTACAGAATACTGTAATGAAAATGACATTCAGTTAATACAAATTTATTAGTAAAAAGTTACTACAACTTTAGACAGACCATTCTCGAGGCCTTGTACATAATGGAATACTTCTCCATGAAGGAGAGAGGAGAACACATCAACTTGCAATCCTATAGCTTCAATTGTAATTCAGCAAACACACAGGTCCGGTTCAAACAGTGTTCTGCAACCACACAGGTCCGGTTAAAACAGTGTTCTGCAACCACACAGGTCCGGTTAAAACAGTGTTCTGCAACCACACAGGTCCAGTTCAAACAGTGTTCTGCAACCACACAGGTCCGGTTAAAACAGTGTTCTGCAACCACACAGGTCTGGTTAAAACAGTGTTCTGCAACCACACAGGTCCAGTTCAAACAGTGTTCTGCAAACACACAGGTCCGGTTAAAACAGTGTTCAGCAAACACACAGGTCCGGTTAAAACAGTGTTCAGCAAACACACAGGTCTGGTTAAAATAATGTTCAGCAAACACACAGGTCTGGTTAAAACAATGTTCAGCAAACACACAGGTCCGGTTAAAACAATGTTCAGCAAACACACAGGTCCGGTTCAAACAGTGTTCAGCAAACACACAGGTCAGGTTAAAACAGTGTTCAGCAAACACACAGGTCCGGTTAAAACAGTGTTCTGCAACCACACAGGTCCGGTTAAAACAGTGTTCTGCAACCACACAGGTCCAGTTCAAACAGTGTTCTGCAACCACACAGGTCCGGTTAAAACAGTGTTCTGCAACCACACAGGTCTGGTTAAAACAGTGTTCTGCAACCACACAGGTCCAGTTCAAACAGTGTTCTGCAAACACACAGGTCCGGTTAAAACAGTGTTCAGCAAACACACAGGTCCGGTTAAAACAGTGTTCAGCAAACACACAGGTCTGGTTAAAACAATGTTCAGCAAACACACAGGTCTGGTTAAAACAATGTTCAGCAAACACACAGGTCCGGTTAAAACAATGTTCAGCAAACACACAGGTCCGGTTCAAACAGTGTTCAGCAAACACACAGGTCCGGTTAAAACAATGTTCAGCAAACACACAGGTCAGGTTAAAACAGTGTTCAGCAAACACACAGGTCAGGTTAAAACAGTGTTCAGCAAACACACAGGTTCGGCTAAAACAGTGTTCAGCAAACACACAGGTCAGGTTAAAACAGTGTTCAGCAAACACACAGGTCAGGTTAAAACAGTGTTCAGCAAACACACAGGTCAGGTTAAAACAGTGTTCAGCAAACACACAGGTTCGGCTAAAACAGTGTTCAGCAAACACACAGGTCTGGTTAAAACAATGTTCAGCAAACACGCAGGTCCGGTTAAAAGAGTGTTAAGCAAACACACAGGTCCGGTTAAGAGTGTTAAGCAAACACACAGGTCAGGTTAAGAGTGTTAAGCAAACACACAGGTCAGGTTAAAACATTGTTAAGCAAACACACAGGTCAGGTTAAAACAGTATTAAGCAAACACACGTGTCCGTTAAACCATTTCAAACCTCTTCCCATGAACATACAAACTTGCTATTTGTATCGTTATGAAACAAACTTACATATAATGTGTCTAGTGGTTGAGTAGAAAGGTCTCCAACTAAATTCAATTCGAGAGTGGCTTTGTTCAAGCTGAAGAAATTGGTTGCACTAAATTCAGTCAATGTTTCCAAAGACAAGTTTTCGTTTCCAAAAGGTATCTGGAATAAATATATAATAAATATTATTTACGTAGCTATCTATATGTATACATAAATAACAAATTCCAGTTTCTTCATTTGGGATTTAGATATAGCAGCCAAATTGACCTCCATTTTGAAAACTACGAATTTGTTTTGTTCCATTTATATTCATGGTAGCTTAAAATGCAATATAATGGCGAGGTTTAGATTTGGCGGGATAGTTGTTGATCACCAATATAGCCAAAACAAAACATCCTTATGCAGTTATGTTATATTTGTTATATTTCGGGTTTTACGCCTGCATCAGCACCATTTTGGGCTATATCGCCGGCGGGCAGTTTACCTAACAACACCTTTCCTGGGCAGGCTCCAGCGGTTAACCAGTACTTGGGTGCACCAACCTCCGTAAGAAACTGCCAACTTTTTCATATAAATGAGACACGGCCTGAGCGGGGCTACTTATGCAGTACCTAAACTATAGTTAATTACATTTAATTGTATCACGAGCATCCATTGTCAAACGATCCAACAGGCTGTTGCTAGAACTCTCCTATCATCACCTACATCAGGGACGCAGGTTATATCGCCAATTATCTATTTTTATAGAATGACCCCAAAATATATGCGTGCATTTACTTCAAATTGTGATAGAAATGTATCTAAATGAAATTGTGATAGAAATGTATCTAAATGAAATTGTGATAGAAATGTATCTAAATGAAATCGTGATAGAAATGTATCTAAATGAAATTGTGATAGAAATGTATCTAAATGAAATTGTGATAGAAATGTATCTAAATGAAATCATATAGAAATGTATCTAAATGAAATCCTTACATCAGGATCGCTATCGTCAACTTGGTATGTATAGACAACGCCATTAGGTTCATTCTCATTCAGGAACAGATCGCGTATTCCAATGAAGTACGGAGTGTTCTTATTACGGTACACCGACACCGTCACCGTTGCTGTATTCGAAGCAAAGTCACTACCATCAAATGCAACCACTTTCACCTGAAATATATGAAAAACTCAACACTTTTATCTCCATAACAAGTGATGCTTTCTGAAAATGCCAGTCTCTCGATTCTATGTGGAAATCGGTCCATGAAATGTATTCTACAGTCAGAAATCTGCTCAATAAGATAATAACCTTTCAAAACATCCTTGAAACCTTAGATTGTATCCTTCCATAAACATTAATATAAAAACCCATTTAACCCTTTCCTTCATAGAGATTTAGGTTAATATACTATTATATCTCCATACAAACGACAGCCATTTAGCTATCATGCAAGTGGATAAGTAGTCGCCATATCTATCCCACCTCCATAGATATTACTGGGACTACATGACATTCTGACCTTTTATTATGAACATTGGTTTGGTTACTACATTGTTAATGTACCGTATGTCATATTTATTGGTAATGGCATCAAGAGGTGCTTCTAAAAGGGAAAGGGTTCAGCAATATATTTAAGAAACATTATAATATTTGTCTTTCAGTTATTTATTGGCCAATAAAACATTGTAAATTTGTGGTTTTCTAATTTATCATTCACTAATGACCTGGGGACTATTAACAATATTCAACTGAAAGTTAGCCCTTAAACCCCTAATGTTTGCTCAGATGGACAGATTGTTGTTGAAACTTTATATGGTACCGGTATGTACATCAAACTAATTACAACAAAGCCTATGTATTCTTACCTCGTAGAAATCTGGTCCTCCAATATCTCTTGCAAGGAAACTTTTCACAGTTACTTCCCCTGTGTCACGTTCAACATTAAAGTATTCATTTGCTCTTTCAGTACCCATCAGCTTATAGTAGATGACATTGTACGGTGCCTGAAAAATGGATACAATTCTCAGTAAATTTACAGAACAGAACCGTTTGTTTCTTTGTTAGTTCTGGTTTTACGCCTGCATCAGCACAATTTTGGGCTATATCGCTGGCGGGCAGCTTACCTAACAGCACCTTTCCTGGGCAGGCTTCAGTGGTTAACCAGTACTTGGGTGCACCAACCTCCATAAGAAACTGTCAACATTTTCATATAAATGAGACACTGCCTGAGTGGGGCTCGAACCTGTGACCAACAGTGATGATAGGCTACAGTGGTACACAAGTCAGCGACATTAACCACTCGACCACAGAGGTGGAAGAACGGAACATAGATTACAAACCTTTCATGTGAATAAATAATAATTTCAAATAACATACATGGGTAATGGAAATACGTTATGGTAAATGTGTGAAATTGCGATTTTTAATTAAATGAAGGATGTATTTATTAGTTTATACAAATTTATTTGAGCTCGATTGGGAAACAAGTTCTTTCAACTTATATTAATCACTCTCGAGACCTAATTCCTGATGGAATTCATCGCCATGAAAGAGAGAAGAGACCATGAGGAATTTTAAATGCCTTGCCTAAGAGCACAATCGTAATGACTCCAGCGGGGTGTGAACTCCGGACCTTTCGCACCTGAAGCGAACTCGCATCCACTGCGATTTCACGAGTTCCACGTATTTATTGTATGGGAAATGTGGTTTACTACATAATGTTGGGTTAAATCAATATGCCAAGTATAACAATAAGTTCTGTTTAGGGCTCATTATACAGGGGTGACTTGGCCAACTTGGGCGACATCGTCTCCAGTATGCCACATTTCTCCTCAACGAAGACAATTTTCATACAAAATATTGTCCAGTAAGCTTCACTGGCCATTGTAAAGCACACCATCTACTCAAATGTTGTATTTAATGGTTGTGTATTTAAAAGCTATCTATTTGACATATATTAAAGATATGTTACTGTTATGAACACGAAATTGCATTGTATGCGAGTGTTCCGTTTTTTATGCCTGAAATATTATTAAACCATGATAAAAGTGATGTACAGTCAAACCTGTGTTAGTAGTCACCTCCGTTAAGCAGCCAACCTGCATTAAGCAGCCAGTTTACATATTCCCAAATGGTTGTTTTATTATACATTTGACCTCTATTAAGCAGCCACCTGTGTTAAGCAGCCACTTTCTCCGACTACCTTGGCTGGCTGCTTAGGACAGGTTTGACTGTACTCACATTAATATCATTGCTGTAATGATTTGCTATGGAGAATTGCAGATTAAGAGGAGACGAATGAAAAAAAGACTAACCTATGTATGGGTAGTCAAATTAATATTATATATTTTATAACAAAGTAGATTAAAATCTTTAACACATTCAACACCAAGTAACTGACATGGACTGGTGCATGATATTTCTAAACCTATAAATTACTAAGAAAATTACATTTGGGCCAGTTCATTTATCAAAATTAGTAATTTGGTCTAAAAATAGTAATATTACTGGCAGAATGTGCAGATTCTGATGAGACGGCTTATCTGTAGTGTTGAAAGGGTTAAAAGGATAGATTTCCTTACTGCAAAACATGTGCTCCTTTTGCCTTGAAACTTACAATTATGTCCTGATCGCTGGCTATGACCGTATCTACGAGCGTGTTAACAGGAGTATCCTCGGATATACGTTGAAACAGATCCGTATCATCAATGTTGGGTGGATATCTGTTACGGTTCACCTTTACTACTACAGTCGTTATGTTCTCCAATCTTGGAGAACCGTTGTCATATGCTACCACAGAAAGCTGAAAGTAAATATAATAGATTAAAGACATGGTTCAGATGGACAGGATGTTACCATATATACCCGGTCATAAGTCGATCACTGTTGACGCTCAAATTTTTGAATTAAAAATGCTGAATTTAATCTGGATCCTTCCATACATTTGTATAGGCAATTTTTTTTATATCATTTTTGAATGAAACTGAGCTCATTCCGAGATATCTGGTTGGCTTTATTCCATTAAAAATCATATAAAAATGCACTGATGCAAGACAATAATTTAGGATTATCGGCTTTTCTATGGTTTATAATGTAAATCATTGTCTAAGCAAATTATATTAAATCAAATAAAATAAACATTGAGACATAAATACAGTAAAAAAACCAAACCTTATTTTTCATCAAAATTTTCTTCTTGCCAGTTTATCATCCATTAGTCAACTTAGTATTTTCATCACATTTAAGATGTTACACAACAACACTACAAACGTACTACACACAAACACTACAAACGTACTACACACAAAGACTACAAACGTACTACACACAAACACTACAAACGTACTACACACAAACACTACACACGTACTACACACAAACACTACAAACGTACTACACACAAACACTACAAACGTACTACACACAAACACTACAAACGTACTACACACAAACACTACAAACGTACTACACACAAACACTACAAACGTACTACACACAAACACTACAAACGTACTACACACAAACACTACAAACGTACTACACACAAACACTACAAACGTACTACACACAAACACTACAACGTACTACACACAAACACTACAAACGTACTACACACAAACACTACAAACGTACTACACACAAACACTACAAACGTACTACACACAAACACTACAAACGTACTACACACAAACACTACAAACGTACTACACACAAACACTACAAACGTACTACACACAAACACTACAAACGTACTACACACAAACACTACACACAAACACTACAACGTACTACACACAAACACTACAAACGTACTACACACAAACACTACAAACATACTACACACAAACACTACAAACGTACTACACACAAACACTACAAACGTACTACACACAAACACTACAAACGTACTACACACAAACACTACAAACGTACTACACACAAACACTACAAACGTACTACACACAAACACTACAAACATACTACACACAAACACTACAAACGTACTACACACAAACTACAAATGTACTACACACAAACACTACAAACGTACTACACACAAACACTACAAACGTACTACACACAAACACTACAAACGAACAACACACAAACACTACAAATGTACTACACACAAACACACTACACATATGCTAGAAACAAGCATCACACATATGCTAGACTCTGACACTACACATATGCTAGAAACAAATACTACACAAGTATTTACGAGTTATAAATTTGTTTATATTTGGGATAGGTTGTAGCCTACCTATTGTGTCTAGCAAGTGTGTTTGTGTCTAGCAAGTGTGTTTGTGTCTAGTAAGTGTGTTTGTGTCTAGCAAGTGTGTTTGTGTCTAGCAAGTGTGTTTGTGTCTAGCACATTATATTTCGGATGGGACTTTAAACCAATGTCTCGTGTCAAGTGCTTTACACCGTGCACGTAAAAGAACCAGAGACGATTCTAAAATCTAAAGTGACTAATCTCTTCAGGAGGCGTTGCGACATGTGCAACCAGTAACGATGATAAATAAACGCAAAAACAATAAAAACTCACATAAAACACTTCTATATCTTTTACAGCTTCATCGGTTAGATCTCCATCTAGTGT
Source organism: Archivesica marissinica (assembly GCA_014843695.1). Taxonomy (NCBI): domain Eukaryota; kingdom Metazoa; phylum Mollusca; class Bivalvia; order Venerida; family Vesicomyidae; genus Archivesica; species Archivesica marissinica. Next base: position 24,457,314 of record CM026390.1, read on the forward strand.
GATAATACCAGTACCCTCATTAATGCTGAAGTACTTTGCATATTCAACAGTTGTACGTAATTCATATCCGACAACGTTGAACACATCTCGGTCATCGATTGCCATCACTTGAACAACAGTGCTTGGGAATGTTGCTTCGTATTGTAGAGTACGTGAGTATGGGTAGGGGTTTATTTGTGTACTGATGTAATACGGCGGGTACTGGTTTCTGTCCACGTTGATAGTGATCACGGCAGTCTCGATTGATCGTTGGAAACCGCCATCTACAGCTTGAACATATACCTGAAAATGTTATATTAAAAAAAAGCATTATTTTTTCATTTACAACGATTGCGAAGCATGTTTTAACAACTTGTATTAATCACCCTCGTTGGCTCAGATGAAAGCGTAAATGTGGTCATTCGTGTGGGAGGAAACCGGAGTTCCCGGAGAAAACCCACCTGTCCAAAAAAAAAAATTTTGAATTAAATATACCATAATTATCGTAATAGATGCCAAGGGTGAACTCCAAATTTATTAACCCATTTCATTCTGGATACATTTAAAGGCTTTTGCAAACGACACAGATCTAGATCAGCTGCAGCGTGATGTTACATGCTGATCAGGATCTATGTTGTTTGCTACATAGCCAAGTGTCTTAGCAAGATCATCTGAATAGCAAATAGCATAGAGCCTGATCAAACGGCATGTTCTGTGGAGGCTGATCTGGCTCTATGTTCTTTGCAAATACTGTTTGAACAGTATCCAGAATGAAATGGGTTAATGAAACATGTTGTGTGTATGCTATGTCTATTTATGTTTGAATTTGAATCACGTGAGGGGTGGAAGGTGCGCTTATAAGAGACATTATTTCTAATATCAGACTGGGCAATGGTGGCTTTTATATCAAAACAATTGAGGCTGGGCATTTAATATATTAGTATGTGGGTGTTAATTAGAATAAATACAGTCTATTCTTATATTTAATCAAATTTTTGTTCATATATATTTTACTTCAATAACAGCTCTCCTATAGTATATGCAATGGGTACTTATTTGTGAAATAATGTTATCACTTAATTAACACGATTTTGATAAAATCACATTCATCATACACAACAGTAAAAACAAAGGATTCCAACTAAAAGGACCTATTCACATTTTGGAATAAACCAGACTTTATCTGCCAAGGGAGATAATAGAAAATTACAGATGTAGAAACCTGAAAAGATTATTTGGCTGGCAACATGAGAAAGTCCCACTTATACATTTTTCAAATTAAAGGTTGTATATACGTAAATAGGCAGAAGTGCATCCACGGTCCACTCGAATATAATCCCAATAACTAATATAGTTCATTTTTCTTTTTGGTAAATATGCATTTTCATGACGGGCAGTGTTTATAGTTTGTGTTTTTTTGAGAAATTATGTCACTTGAGAAGACTTCAGACTAGTTGATGTGTAGGAAAGATGTGGTATAAGAAGTTAGGCCATTGCAAACTGAACATTGGTTTACTGTATTATTTGGCGGAGGAATACAGTGTGTAATCACAGTGACGTTATGCATAGGTGAGCACTAGCAATGCGAAACATTACATTTGGGATAGTTTTGCTTTTTCAGCTTGATTTGAATACCTCTTCACAGTGAATGTGGTATCAGAAGAAATGAAAGATTGGAAATATAAATGAACAGACTGTATGTTTTTACTTTTTACTATGTATTTAATAGGCAATTTATTTGTTGTTATACAACCTTATGGAATAAAATGTCTGAATTAGAGGAACTTGAAGCAATGTTGTTGCAACAATTCTAATTAAATTCCGTATTACTATTATCACATAACTGTGCTTTTATTCTGTGTAATAACATGATCTCATAATTTCTTATATGTATACACGTGTAGTAACACCTGAAAGGATTCTGATTGGTTGAGAGAATAATACTATCATTTGTAAATTAAACTGTAAATAATGCATATTTCTAGGTGAATTGGTACATAACGTTAACGATAAGGCAAATGACGATTGAAAAGAAGTATCGACGCAATTATAATGCTGTTTAAAACATAAATATAACGCTGCTTTGTGTAGTGACATCATGACAATTTAGTGAGGTCATTACCATTTGCTCTGACACTTGTTGTCAAAATGAAAGTAGCAACATTATTTATTAAAACAAGCGCGTCGCTATGGTAACGTGATCAAAGGATCTTGCACTCGTGATGATTTCAAACCAGATTTTATGAAATTTGGAATTTTGCTATTAACCCATTTCATTCTGGATACATTTAAAGTCTTTTGCAAACAACATAGATCCAGACCAGCCGCAGCGTAACGCTGCGTGCTGATCAGGATCTATGTTGTTTGCTACGTAGCCAAGTGTCTTAGCAAGAGCATCTGAATAGCAAACAGCATAGAGCCTGATCAGATGGCACGTTCCATGGCGGCTGATCTGGCTCTGTGTTCTTTGCACATACTGTTTGAACGGTATCCAGAATGAAATGGGTTAAGTGAGCCTTTTGGCTTAATAGCAAAATACCAAAACTCGTTTCATGAAATGTGGTACGAAATCATTACGAGTGTGAGATCCTATATACACGTCCCCATTACATTACTATTACATTTGACTGTTAATAATGAACATATAAGAACCAGAGGAGATTCTGGAATGGGTCTGGTCTCTGTCTATATCATTGCACTATCCTCCAAAAATCTAAAATGACTCTTCAGGAGGCGTCGCTCATATGGGCAACCGGTAGCGACGATAAATAAACATCAACAAATAAATACTGAACCTCTACAACTTACCATAAAGCTGCTTTGTTGAACACCGAGGAGAGATTTCCAGATGGTAATAACTCCATTAGAATCGATCAGAAACTGCTTATACGCAGCAGTAGAAGTGGGATCCACAAATTCGAAAGTGATTTCATTGTACGGTGCCTGTAACACATACAAAATACATACAGTCAAACCTGTACTAGTGGTCACCTCCATTAGGCAGCCAACCTTTAAGCAGCCAGTTTCCAGATTCCCATTATGTTGTTTTATTATACATTTTACCTCTATTAAGCAGACACCTGTGCTAAGCAGCCACTTTTTGTGATTACCTTGGCTGGCTGGCTGCTTAACACAGGTTTGACTGTACATCACACTATGTTCTTACATCAACACGTGTAATACACATAGAAGGATTCTGCCCATAAAATATGGAATGAAATTACAAGTGTGAGATGCTACATACATGTATATACAATACTGATTTCCTAAAGTGAATATAAAACTAGGATAAATCTAATTATAGTGGCGTTAACCGCAGGGATCAGTTTAGAGGGCGATGTGGGCGAAATTGTCGCCCTAGGGACCCTGACTTCGCCCTCTGGGGGCCCCACTTCTCCCTTAAAAAAATAATTTTATTTTGGTTTTTACAATTTTCAAACAAAATTGTGTCTAGTAAGATACACTGGCCCATTATAAACCACTCCTTCTATTGAAATGTTGTATTTAATGGTTGTACTGTGCAATTTAACCCTACTTTGCAGAAGTATATTAAAGAACACCATTTAAGGAAGCGATCACGCGCTTTCTCACTTCTCCCAAAAATTCTGACCTAGAATGAACCCTGCGTTAACCCATTCAACACCAAGTAACTGACATGACTGGTGCATGATATTAACCCATTCAACACCAAGTAACTGACATGGACTGGTGCACGATATTAACCCATTCAACACCAAGTAGCTGACATGGACTGGTGCACGATATTAACCCATTCAACACCAAGTAACTGACATGGACTGTTGCATGATATCAACCCATTCAACACAAAGTAGCTGATATGGACTGGTGCATGATATTAACCCATTCAACACCAAGTAACTGACATGGACTGGTGCATGGCGTTAACCCATTCAACACCAAGTAGCTGACATGGACTGGTGCACGATATTAACCCATTCAACACCAAGTAACTGACATGGACTGGTGCATGATATTAACCCATTCAACACCAAGTAGCTGACATGGACTGGTGCACGATATTAACCCATTCAACACCAAGTAACTGACGTGGACTGGTGCACGATATTAACCCATTCAACACCAAGTAACTGACATGGACTGGTGCACGATATTAACCCATTCAACACCAAGTAACTGATGTGGACTGGTGCACGATATTAACCCATTCAACACCAAGTAACTGACATGGACTGGTGCATGATATTTAACCCATTCAACACCAAGTAACTGACATGGACTGGTGCACGATATTAACCCATTCAACACCATGTAACTGACATGGACTGGTGCACGATATTAACCCATTCAACACCAAGTAGTTGACATGGACTGGTGCATGATATTAACCCATTCAACACCAAGTAGCTGACATGGACTGGTGCATGATATTTTTAAACCAATAAATTAAAAAGGAAATTACATTTGGACAAGTTCATTTATCAAAATGGGTAATTTGGTCTAAAAATAATATTATTACTGGTAAAAAGTTATGTTTATGTTATATTTCTGGTTTTACGCCTGCATCAGCACCATTTTGGGCTATATCGCCGACGGGTAGTTTACCTAACAACACCTTTCCTGGGCAGGCTCCAGCGGTTAACCAGTACTTGGGTGCACCAACCTCCATAAGAAACTGCCAACTTTTTCATATAAATGAGACACGGCCTGAGCGGGGCTCGAACCCGTGACCATCAGTGATGATAGGTTACAGTGGTATACAATGGTAATCGGCTCATCTGGATCTACACTTTTTGTAAACCTACTTAGAGATCTGTGGTGTTGAAAGGATTAACAAATACTAAGAGGATATGGGTTTGTTGTATTATCAAATTATATTTCACCGAATTAACAATAAAAGTATTACTAATAATAGCTTTCTATGTCCACGAGTGAAATATTGTTCGATCATACGTTTAAACAAACAAATTTTCTTTTTATTTTAGGCTGAAAATTGTGTTTATGATAGAAAACGATGCAACCGTGCGGTAAATGGCACTAGAACATCGTGCTTAAACAGCACGAGTCTGAAAACATTCACATTTCATGATTGGTAGGTACCACAAAGCACAGGGATCATTTTAGAGGGGACTAATTTTCATACAAAACTTGGCCAGTAAGATACACTAGCCCATTATATAGCGTTCCTTCTATTCAAATGTTGTATTTAATGGTCGTACTGTGCCATTTAACCATATTTTGTTGAAATTTATTTATTAAATATCACCATTTAAGGACGTGGTTGCGCGCTTTCTCACTTCTCCCAAACATTCTGGCCTAGAATGAAGCAGTGAAAAATAAATGTGTTATTCCATTGCTTTCAACCAGTGAAATAACGTATTTTATTTCACTAAAATAACACATTTTATTTCACTGATAAATTTCAATATTTCTTTGGAAAGCATAAAATAAAAAATAATACATACAGAAGTATCTAAATCGTTGGCATCCACATCATATACTTCGAACGCTAAATTGATGTCTTCACGCACTAGTCTATTATCTGCGTAATTGTTTGGTAAGCTTGGTGGTCTGGTTATAAATGGTGGAAACAGGTTACTGTCAACAGCGAATCTCACAGTGATGTATGCACACTTGGGCACAAAGCCTCCGTCGCAGGCAGTGATAGTCATCTGAAATAATCGGGGGGGACTAACACGTAGCATATCCAAAGTTAGCATAACTGGCGGGACTAACACATAGCATATCCAAAGTTAGCATAATTGGGGGGACTTACACGTAGCATATCCAAAGTTAGCATAATTGGGGGGACTAACACGTAGCATATCCAAAGTTAGCATAATTGGGGGGACTAACACGTAGCATATCCAAAGTTAGCATAATTGGGGGGACTAACACGTAGCATATCCAAAGTTAGCATAATTGGGGGGACTAACACGTAGCATATCCATTTGGGGTTAAAATCTGTTTCCATATTAACTGGTTGGGGGCTAAAGTCGGTTTCCATATTAACCATTTGGGGGCTAAAGTCTGCTTCCATATTAACAATTTGGGCTAAAGTCTGTTTCCATATTGGCCATTTTGGGCTAAAGTCTGTTTCCATATTGGCCATTTGGGGCTAAAGTCGGTTTCCATATTAACCATTTGAAAGAAGATTATAGCATGTTTAATTTTTGATGATATGATAACATGAGAATCGTGAAACAAATCCTGTGATCCAGAATATTGCTAAAAACCCTGAGATTCTAACGAAAATATTGAGATCTGGCATGCCTTATATGTAAAGGACACAAAAGAATTGGTTTATATTTTTGTGATTGAGCAAACTTACGTCATATTGAGCAATGCCGGTATTGACACTAGAATCCGCTCGTATTTCACCATCTCGAGTTCCTGTGGCGCTTGTTACAGTGTCAACAACAAACACGCTACTTCCTGACCCACTCACAATACTATACGTCAACCGTTCGAATGGAGCCTAATAAATATTGAAAACATTTCTGTAAATATGATGCTAGTGTTCGGTTTTATCTAAACTAGTTTAATACTAGCCTACACGGACATGGTGTTTGTCTCGTAACCGAGGTGTTTTGAATCTAAGATGGTGTGCTGCACACAAAGTATTCTAACAAGATGGTGTGCTGCACACAAAGTATTCTAACAAGATGATATGCTGCACACAGAGGTATTCTAACAAGATGATGTGCTGCACACAGAGGTATTCTAACAAGATGGTGTGCTGCACACAGAGGTATTCTAACAAGATGGTGTACTGCACACAGAGGTATTCTAACAAGATGATGTGCTGCACACAGAGGTATTCTAACAAGATGGTGTGCTGCACACAGAGGTATTCTAACAAGATGGTGTGCTGCACACAGAGGTATTCTAACAAGATGGTGTGCTGCACACAAACTGTCTGCACACAGAGTATTCTAACAAGATGGTGTGCTGCACACAAAGTATTCTAACAAGATGATATGCTGCACACAGAGGTATTCTAACAAGATGGTGTGCTGCACACAGAGGTATTCTAACAAGATGGTGTGCTGCACACAGAGGTATTCTAACAAGATGGTGTACTGCACACAGAGGTATTCTAACAAGATGATGTGCTGCACACAGAGGTATTCTAACAAGATGGTGTGCTGCACACAGAGGTATTCTAACAAGATGGTGTGCTGCACACAGAGGTATTCTAACAAGATGATGTGCTGCACACAGAGGTATTCTAACAAGATGATGTTCTGCACACAGAGGTATTCTAACAAGATGGTGTGCTGCACACAAAGTATTCTAACAAGATGGTGTGCTGCACACAGAGGTATTCTAACAAGATGGTGTGCTGCACACAGAGGTATTCTAACAAGATGGTGTGCTGCACACAGAGGTATTCTAACAAGATGGTGTGCTGCACACAAAGTATTCTAACAAGATGGTGTGCTGCACACAGAGGTATTCTAACAAGATGGTGTGCTGCACACAGAGTATTCTAACAAGATGGTGTGCTGCACACAGAGTATTCTAACAAGATGATGTGCTGCACACAGAAGTATTCTAACAAGATGATGTGCTGCACACAAGTATTCTAACAAGATGGTGTGCTGCACACAGAGGTATTCTAACAAGATGGTGTGCTGCACACAGAGGTATTCTAACAAGATGGTGTGCTGCACACAAAGTATTCTAACAAGATGGTGTGCTGCACACAAAGTATTCTAACAAGATTGTGCTGCACACAACAACAAACCACACAAACAACAAATGTGCTGCACACAGAGGTATTCTAACAATGGTGTCTGCACCAAGTATTCTAACAAGATGGTGTGCTGCACACAGAGGTATTCTAACAAGATGGTGTGCTGCACACAGAAGTATTCTAACAAGATGATGTGCTGCACACAAAGTATTCTAACAAGATGGTGTGCTGCACACAGAGGTATTCTAACAAGATGGTGTGCTGCACACAGAGGTATTCTAACAAGATGGTGTGCTGCACACAGAGGTATTCTAACAAGATGGTGTGCTGCACACAGAGGTATTCTAACAAGATGGTGTGCTGCACACAAAGTATTCTAACAAGATGGTGTGCTGCACACAGAGGTATTCTAACAAGATGGTGTGCTGCACACAGAGGTATTCTAACAAGATGATGTGCTGCACACAGAGGTATTCTAACAAGATGGTGTGCTGCACACAGAGGTATTCTAACAAGATGGTGTGCTGCACACAGAGGTATTCTAACAAGATGGTGTGCTGCACACAGAGGTATTCTAACAAGATGGTGTGCTGCACACAGAGGTATTCTAACAAGATGGTGTGCTGCACACAGAAGTATTCTAACAAGATGGTGTGCTGCACACAAGGTATTCTAACAAGATGGTGTGCTGCACACAGAGGTATTCTAACAAGATGGTGTGCTGCACACAGAGGTATTCTAACAAGATGGTGTGCTGCACACAGAGGTATTCTAACAAGATGGTGTGCTGCACACAGAGGTATTCTAACAAGATGGTGTGCTGCACACAGAGTATTCTAACAAGATGGTGTGCTGCACACAGAGGTATTCTAACAAGATGGTGTGCTGCACACAGAGGTATTCTAACAAGATGGTGTGCTGCACACATAGGTATTCTAACAGGATGGTGTGCTGCACACAGAGGTATTCTAACAAGATGGTGTGCTGCACACAGAGGTATTCTAACAATATGATGTGCTGCACACAGAAGTATTCTAACAAGATGGTGTGCTGCACACAAAGTATTCTAACAAGATGGTGTGCTGCACACCAAGGTATTCTAACAAGATGATGTGCTATCACTCACCCGGTCAACCGGATTATCAGCATCACTAGCAGAGATGGTGTAAACTATCACTCACCCGTTCAACCGGATTATCAGCATCACTAGCAGAGATGGCGTAAACTATCACTCACCCGTTCAACCGGATTATCAGCATCACTAGCAGAGATGGTGTAAACTATCACTCACCCATTCAACCAGATTATCAGCATCACTAGCAGAGATGGTGTAAACTATCACTCACCCATTCAACCGGATTATCAGCATCACTAGCAGAGATGGCGTAAACTATCACTCGCCCGTTCAACCGGATTATCAGCATCACTAGCAGAGATGGTGTAAACTACCACTCACCCTTTCAACCGGATTATCAGCATCATTAGCAGAGATGGTGTAACCTATCACTCACCCGGTCAACCGGATTATCAGCATCACTAGCAGAGATGGTGTAAACTACCACTCACCCGTTCAACCGGATTATCAGCATCACTAGCAGAGATGGTGTAAACTACCACTCACCCGGATTATCAGCATCACTAGCAGAGATGGTGTAAACTACCACTCACCTGTTCAACCGGATTATCAGCATCACTAGCAGAGATGGTGTAAACTACCACTCACCCGTTCAACCGGATTATCAGCATCACTAGCAAAGATGGCGTAAACTACCACTCACCCATTCAACTGGATTATCAGCATCACTAGCAGAGATGGTGTAAACTACCACTCACCTGGTCAACCGGATTATCAGCATCACTAGCAGAGATGGTGTAAACTACCACTCGCCCGGTCATCCGGATTATCAGCATCACTAGCAGAGATGGTGTAAACTACCACTCACCCGGATTATCAGCATCACTAGCAGAGATGGTGTAAACTACCACTCACCCGTTCAACCGGATTATCAGCATCACTAGCAGAGATGGTGTAAACTACCACTCCCCCATTCAACCGGATTATCAGCATCACTAGCAGAGATGGTGTAAACTATCACTCACCCGTTCAACCGTATTATCAGCATCACTAGCAGAGATGGTGTAAACTATCACTCACCCGTTCAACCGGATTATCAGCATCACTAGCAGAGATGGTGTAAACTATCACTCACCCATTCAACCGGATTATCAGCATCACTAGCAGAGATGGTGTAAACTATCACTCGCCCGTTCAACCGGATTATCAGCATCACTAGCAGAGATGGTGTAAACTACCACTCACCCGTTCAACCGGATTATCAGCATCACTAGCAGAGATGGTGTAAACTACCACTCACCTGTTCAACCGGATGATCAACATCACTAGCAGAGATGGTGTAAACTACCACTCACCCGTTCAACCGGATTATCAGCATCACTAGCAGAGATGGCGTAAACTACCACTCACCCATTCAACTGGATTATCAGCATCACTAGCAAAGATGGTGTAAACTACCACTCACCTGGTCAACCGGATGATCAACATCACTAGCAGAGATGGTGTAAACTACCACTCACCCGGTCAACCGGATTATCAGCATCACTAGCAGAGATGGTGTAAACTACCACTCACCCGGATTATCAGCATCACTAGCAGAGATGGTGTAAACTACCACTCACCTGGTCAACCGGATTATCAGCATCACTAGCAGAGATGGTGTAAACTACCACTCACCCGGTCAACCGGATTTATCAGCATCACTAGCAGAGATGGTGTAAACTACCACTCACCCATTCAACTGGATTATCAGCATCACTAGCAGAGATGGTGTAAACTACCACTCACCCGGTCAACTGGATTATCAGCATCACTAGCAGAGATGGTGTAAACTACCACGCCGATGTTCACTTCTTTGGATACTGGCATTTCAAATGAGGTCACACTCATAACAGGTGTATTCAGATTGCGCAACACTGTGATGGAGTACTCCGTCCTAGTTTCAGACACCAGCTGGATATCTCCCCCGTCTCTGGCAAGAATGTACAGCTGAAAGTTGCATTTGTACATAGGTTGTAATTGAAACTAAATGCCGCCATCTTGGATTTTCAATAATTAATGAAACTATGTAGTAATTTGGGAAAAGCATATTATGTTGACCTGTATTATGTTTCTCAGCTGTAAGTCGACATATAACTTTCTTTATATTTCTGGACGAGTTGACTTATTGCCGGGAATATATGATATATATCTTTAGATTTAACTTTTTTAATAATAATTAGGGATGGCAACGGATATTTGAATATTCGTTCAAACGTCTGAATATCCGAATATTCGAGAAAAAAATATTATACTGGAAGAAGATGACGTTTACGCGTAAAACAGAAATTAGGTTAATTTGGCAATTTTTATAAAGAGTTTGAGTGATTTTTATAGAATTATATCGAATATTCAAATACCTTCCAGACCGAAGAGCTATTCGTTGCCATCCTTAATAATAACAATGAATGCAGCAAAAATTTGAAGATCTGCTCACAAATGAACTGATTTTCATGAAACATTTATTCGTAAATTATCTTCAATTTATATTCTTCTCTCAGGTCATACAACATTTCTGAATATTCATATTCATTTTTATTTATATCCATGGTAACTGAAATAATAATAGCAACGCAGAAATGATGCTCAGGATTATATTCACTCATACACAATGACAACATTTCTGGATATTCATTTTTATTTATATCCATAGTAACTGAAATAATAATAGCAACGCAGAAATGATGCTCAGGATTATATTCACTTACTATGTATGTTGTATCACTACTATCTTCGACATATAAGTTGCTGCTCACAAACACATTTCCCGTTTGGCTGTCGATGTCGAATAACGTCTCAGATTGCGAGGGAAAGCTGCCCGAGATGTGATATGTCACTTCATTGTACGGAGCCTGTAGCAAATAAAACAAGTTATTTACTGTTATCAATGAGACATAGAAATTTATCTGTCATATGAAATGTGTTATTCGATTGGTTGAAAGCAGTGGAATAACACTTTATATGTCACTGCATACTGTTATTGTTTCCAGGCATAGCAGTTAAAAAAGCTAATTTTAAATAAAAATAAGAACATTTTAAATCTTTGTTTAAGTGAATGATCGAATAATATTTAACTCGTGAACATAGAAAGCCTTTATCATCACGTGTGGGACTAGACACTCGTGATAATATTGGCGCAAACACCGGGACTCTCACATCTGAAGCGAACGCGCTACCACTGAGCTATCACGACTTTCAACTTATTTTCACATACAGAATTTTGTTGGTATTTTGTATTTAGTTTGATTTTAACACTCTCCCATATTAACTTATTTATATTTTACTTTTTTATTCTTCCAAGTGACAAATGCAAAATTCCCATAGGCAAACAGTCAATATTATTTACTATTCACCTCCGAGATAATATTGACTGGTCAATATTTCAGGTAATATTGACTACCCTTTATATGGTATTATTTTTATTTTTTTTCAACAAATAAACAACCGTCATATATGCGCTTTGTTGACATAACAAAATAATGAAAATAGGGTGGACATCCATGCGTAATACAATGCGTGTATCCTGAATAGCACGATTTACCATTACATCTCACATTTGTGCCTAGACATATTTATTTGTAGACTAATCTTAGTTAAATTATCTCTAAGCGACATTATCTCGCGTTTAGTATTGACTCCGATGACAAACAAACAAGAATCAACTTGTGGAAGTCATGATAGCGCATTCACTTTAGGTGCGAAAGGCCCGGGGAGTGAGCCCCGCTGGAGCCGTTACGATTGTGCCATTTAAATTCCACATGCCTCTCCCTCGTGGCGATGGATTCCATCAGGAATGAGGTCTCGAGAGTGATTAATACAAGTTGCAAGAATTTGTTTCGCAATCGAGCTAAAATAAAGTTGTATAAACTAAACTAATAATCTACATACAGAATTGTCGACATCAGTCGCAGTAACAGGTCCACCTGGAACAATACTACCAATATGTCCGTTCTCTAGGACAATGGCAGATAGCTTTTCAGCATTCAGGACTGGCTTATTGAGATTTCGATCAATATTCACTTTAAGATTAGCTGAATTAGTCATGCCACCATCATCTGTAATCTCCAGGTACAGCTGCAATCATAAAACACAATAAAAACTCAGACTTTCGAGATTTGGGTTACCCATTAACCCTTTCAACACCACATACCTCTAAATGGGCATACAAAAAAGTGTACATCCAGATGAACCGGCTTCGTGTATCAGAATCTGCACTTTTTGCCAGTAATATTACTATTTTTGACAAAATTGCCCATTTTCATAAATGAACTGATCCAAATGTAAGTTACTATTTAATTTATTGGTCTAAAATTATCATGGACCAGTCCATGTCAATTACTTGGTGTTGAATGGGTTAAGAAACATTTGTATGCGAATCATTTTATCTTCGACAAGGACAACATTATTTCGAGAATTAATGCCTAAAATTATGAAATATTATATTATGAACCAATTAACAGCTCTATGTCTTGCACTTCATCACAATTTCAAATAAGTAAGTCACACACTTGTCTCAAATCTTTAAAAAAATTCATGGCGGGTATGTTTGACTATCTGGCAATAGAGTAATAAAGTCAATAGGGAAATGTAGAAAATAAATATATCGGTTCATTGTTATGATGCGGATATGTAGAATATAAATATATCGGTTCATTGTTATGATGCGGATATGTAGAAAATAAATATATCGGTTCATTGTTATGATGCGGATATGTAGAATATAAATATATCGGTTCATTGTTATGATGCCGATATGAAATATAAGCATCCGACAGTTGACATTGAAGTGTGACAGTAACATTTGAACCAACATGTCTAGTTTAACAATATTGTGTTGCCTATATATCCATGCACATACAGTCAAACCTGTCTTAAGCAGCCAGCCAAGGGAGTCAGAGAAAGTGGCTGCTTAGCACAGGTGGCTGCTTAATAGAGGTCAAATATATAATAAAACAACTGATTGGGAATCTGGAAATTGGCTGCTTATTACAGGTTGGCTGCTTAATGGAGGTGACCACTAACACAGGTTTGACTGTAGTTACACAGTAATAATACTACAACATATCACTAGCTAATGGGTTGGGCAACAAGTTCTAACAACATTACATTATGCTCTTCCCAACATGCTGACACAACTTGACATGTGTGTGTGTGTGTGTGTGTTTTACGTTTATTTATCGTCGCTACCGGTTGCCCATATGAGCGACGCCTCCTGAAGAGATTAGTCATTTTAGATTATGGAGGATAGTGCAATGATACAGACAGAGACTCATTCCAGAGTCTCCTCTGGTTCTTTTACGTGCACCGACACGAGACCTCGGTTTAAAGTTCCATCTGAAAGACTGTTCATTTTATTAGGGTCAGACGGGGGATCGAACTTGCAATCCCTGGATTACCAGTCCAGCTTGCTAACCACTGGACTACAGATCCGTCTTATGCTCTTTCTATATCGTATATTCCCATCATTTATCTCATCCAGAAATGTAATGAAAGTAATATAAACGTGTTGTCCAGAAATGAGCAAATACTAATTTTGAATTTATTTAATCATGCAAACTGTGCAATAAACTGTGTAAATGTATTCAGCAAAGACCGCTATATGGTCGGGAATAGAGAACATGAAGCAAACATTTCATTTCAAAGACTTATCAATCAACTGTTTTTTGATACACTCGTGCAGAATATAAATTTGCAATCAGTTTTCGCGACAAAACTTATATATTTCAAGAAACCCAAAATAGCAAATAGAGCTCACATTCCAAAAGTTGACTCGGTTGGCATTCTGTTGCTCCAATAATGATCTGGTGGTCCGAACAGTCAATGTGTTTGTGCTTGGATCATCCACAAGATCAAACAAATTGTTAGCATCGTTTGGGTAACGTATACGGAAGGACACAATGGAAAACTTTGGCGCCAGTATGTCATTCTGCAAAGAAAATATACTTCACAATTAGACAGCATCATATTGTAAATTTATATGTGTTATACCATCTAGCCATCATAATTCAGTATACATCTAGCCATCATAATTCAGTATACATCTAGCCATCATAATTCAGTATACATCTAGCCATCATAATTCAGTATACATCTAGCCATCATAATTCAGTATACATCTAGCCATCATAATTCAGTATACATCTAGCCATCATAATTCAGAATACATCTAGCCATCATAATTCAGTATACATCTAGCCATAATTCAGTATACATCTAGCCATCATAATTCAGTATACATCTAGCCATCATAATTCAGTAATACATCTAGCCATCATAATTCAGTATACATCTAGCCATCATAATTCAGTATACATCTAGCCATCATAATTCAGTATACATCTAGCCATCATAATTCAGAATACATCTAGCCATCATAATTCAGAATACATCTAGCCATCATAATTCAGTATACATCTAGCCATCATAATTCAGTATACATCTAGCCATCATAATTCAGTATACGAAATCATAATTGATTTAATTTTTAAAATTTATATTACGAGAACTGTATCGTCTTATATGTAATCAGTAGTTATGATATCACGTTTTGGTAGCAAAACTGGCAGCCGTCTATCGCTGACTCACTAATTTAGTAATGTTACATGTAAGCTGCTGTACAATATTCGGATTTGCGTTTAAATATATTATAGAAACATTCTTTATCGATTGCAGGTCATGAAAATGCTATTTATCATTTCCCTGTATTCATAAGAAATGTGGGTCCACAATGAGGCTACATATACAAACTATAAATTCTGAAATAGACTACTTACCTCGTTCGGATCGACATAGTTGAATGATGCAACAGTGTATGGTGCCGGACTTGTTTCCAACACAGTCATAGATTTTTCAGTCATGGTGAAGAATGGAGCTATGTTTCTTATCACGGTAACAGTCACTATTGCATTCGTAAAACCGGTAAGCTCAGGTTCACCCAGGTCATATATTTGAAAGGTCAGCTGGTAAGAGAACAACATGGTTACGTTAATGATTCACTTACTGCATTACACTATAATTTAAGTGCAAGATTTAATCTAAAATGAAGGTGGAGGGTCAATTTCATCTGATTTTGTTTTTTTAAAGATTCTCTAAGTCTAAGGGGGAATTGTAAACGATATGAGTGCTAGAAAATCTAGCACTTAATTTGTAATGGCCAAGTGCCACAAAACACAGACATAATGTTTAACTTGCTAGCGATTCATATTAAATTTTAAATCACACTATTTGTGATTGGCAAGCAAACCGCTCAAATCAGTGTGCATAATGTTGAATTCAGCCCGTCTGGTTTAGACGACAATCAGAAATGTTTGGCAGTATAAAGTAGACGTAGAATAGCGATGTTTGGCAGTATAAAGTAGACATAGAATAGCGATGTTTGGCAGTATAAAGTAGACATAGAATAGCGATGTTTGGCAGTATAAAGTAGACATAGAATAGCGATGTTTGGCAGTATAAAGTAGACATAGAATAGCGATGTTTGGCAGTATAAAGTAGACATAGAATAGCGATGTTTGGCAGTATAAAGTAGACATAGAATAGCGATGTTTGGCAGTATAAAGTAGACATAGAATAGTGATGTTTGGCAGTATAAAGTAGACATAGAATAGCGATGTTTGGCAGTATAAAGTAGACATAGAATAGCGATGTTTGGCAGTATAAAGTAGATATAGAATAGCGATGTTTGGCAGTAGATATAGAATAGCGATGTTTGGCAGTATAAAGTAGATATAGAATAGTGATGTTTGGCAGCATAAAGTAGACATAGAATAGCGATGTTTGGCAGTATAAAGTAGACATAGAATAGCGATGTTTGGCAGTATAAAGTAGATATAGAATAGCGATGTTTGGCAGTAGATATAGAATAGCGATGTTTGGCAGTATAAAGTAGATATAGAATAGTGATGTTTGGCAGCATAAAGTAGACATAGAATAGCGATGTTTGGCAGTATAAAGTAGACATAGAATAGCGATGTTTGGCAGTATAAAGTAGATATAGAATAGCGATGTTTGGCAGTAGATATAGAATAGCGATGTTTGGCAGTATAAAGTAGATATAGAATAGTGATGTTTGGCAGCATAAAGTAGACATAGAATAGCGATGTTTGGCAGTATAAAGTAGACATAGAATAGCGATGTTTGGCAGTATAAAGTAGATATAGAATAGCGATGTTTGGCAGTATAAAGTAGACATAGAATAGTGATGTTTGGCAGCATAAAGTAGACATAGAATAGCGATGTTTGGCAGTATAAAGTAGACATAGAATAGCGATGTTTGGCAGTATAAAGTAGAAATAGAATAGCGATGTTTGGCAGTATAAAGTAGACATAGAATAGCGATGTTTGGCAGCATAAAGTAGACATAGAATAGCGATGTTTGGCAGTATAAAGTAGACATAGAATAGCGATGTTTGGCAGTATAAAGTAGACGATCAAACCTTTTTTATTGTCTTAACTTTGCATGCTGGGTAAAATAAAATAAAAGCTATAAATAGTTCAAAATAATTGTAGCAGACGACAATTCATTAATGTGCATTGAAAACTCTATATGTCATGGAATTTAATAAGAATTGTGTTGTTCAAATGAAGTTTCATGACACATTTGACTGTTTTTTTCCCGGTACACAGCAAGCATGCAAATATTTAATTAACGTAGACTTTTTTCATCAATAAAACTACTTTGCACATCTTAATATAAGATTGTGCTGTAACTTACCACATATGATCCTGTGTTCACTGTCTCTTTTCTCAAGTCTTTATAAACAGACACTACTCCAGTCGCCGAGTCAACAGCAAAATACTCCTTCCACTGAGAAAATGTCACGAATCGATAGTTAACTTGATCATTCGGTGGCTGAACATCCGCGTCTGAGCCAGATAGTTTCACAATTTCAATGTTTGCAGCCTGATCCTCAGGTATAGTAATAGCGAAATTTCGCGAGTTACTGTCAAATTGTGGGCTTATCATGTTACGGTTCACTGTCACGTAAAGCAGGGCGGTTGCGCTTCGAGGTGCTAATCCGTGGTCTACGGCAACGATTCTCACCTGAAAAATTATCACAATACATGTATGTTCAAATCAAAATATTGATTGCATTTAATACATCATATAAATACTTCGGATCACTCTAGTATTAAAATACTACTGTTTCCCCCAGACTGAAAAAGGGGCCGGGCGCAGGTACAAAAAAGGGCATGTTTTCATGTTGCCTGTCGATAAAAGGGAAGAATTGACAAGGTCTCAGTCATGTTATTATAGTACGAAATATTTTAAGGATGAATCAATTTTGCAACCTATTGCGTATTAGAATTCAAAATATCCTATAATTCATGACAATGGTGTGGTTTCCGAGATACTTATCTTAACAAAAATGGAAGCCACAAAATTACAACAATATTCGATCTACATTCATTTAAATAGAAATTGCATATAAAATATAATGGCGGCATAATTGACATCCATTGGAATCAATTCAGCACCCTAAAAACCCACCATAGACATCCATTGGAATCAATTCAGCACCCTAAAAACCCACCATAGACATCCATTGGAATCAATTCAGCACCCTAAAAACCCACCATAGACATCCATTGGAATCAATTCAGCACCCTAAAAACCCACCATAGACATCCATTGGAATCAATTCAGCACCCTAAAAACCCACCATAGACATCCATTGGAATCAATTCAGCACCCTAAAAACCCACCATAGACATCCATTGAGATATGTATAAAAAATACAGATATTACGGGTTTTCGCCACCTGCGAAAAGTTAGCATATATTTTTTGTAGGGCCAGGGAGTCGCCTTTTACTCAAAACCAATGGTTGGCATCGATTCAGCACCCCCAAAAACCCCTAGTTAGACATCCCATAAGGTAATATTGGCAAATTTTTATTTTACGCCCAGGCGTTGTTTTTCGTCTGGGTACCCCAACTTTGATTAGCTCAATGATGATAGGTTACAGTGAAATGATATTAGTATGCAAAGTCGTGGAAGATGTGATACTGTAGTGGTGGCGCATTCGCTTCAGTTGTCAGAGGCCAAGTGCACAGCTGTAGCCATTACAGAATAAGTTTGCGCTTCATCGAGTTCGGAATGGTGATCACACAGCCAATCAGAATCGCCATATTGTAATAAGTTATGCAATTAGGTACAAAAGGGGCTTTAGCTTGAGGGAAAACAGCATTGGAGATAAATATGCTGAATTAAAGAGCTGAAAGTCGAATTTGTCCACTTGGCAATGATCTTGCATACCTCTCGTTTGAATTGGATCACAGCTGTAGGAGGTGAAACATCAGACAGATGGATAGACAAACAGACATGACAGAACATGGCCAAGACGCTATATTTCTCCCAGAGTGACAATTATTGTCCAAGACAAATGGAATTATAAAAATAGTAAATAAAATCCTGTACATACTATGTATAATGTCTTTGCCTCCGAGGACAGATCCCCTTTGACGGTGACTGCTCCAGCATAATTTCCCGAAACAGTTGTGTCGGTGATAGCAAACATGGTTGGGGCAGAATCATCCCCAGTTATCGTGTACGATATCCGGCTGTTCTGGGCCTGTTGAAATAAAACATATTTAACTCTTTGCCTGCTGAGTAAATAAAATTACTTTTGCAAACAACATAGATCCAGATCAGCCGCGGCGTAACGCCTCGTCTGATCAGGATCTATGTTGTTTGCTATTCAGCCAGTGTTTTAGCTCCACTATCCGAATAGCAAACAGCACAGAGCCTGATCAGACGGCACATTCTGTGCCGTCTGATCTGGCTCTATGCTGTTTGCAAAGGTGATTTGATCTGCCGCTAGCATTCAAAGGGTTAAGCAAAACGATGTATTAAATGTAGGGATGGCAACGAATATTCAAATATTCTCTCAAACGTCCCAATATCCGAATACTATTCCAGTATTCGAATATTAGCAAAATAATAATATATTGTCCTCAAAAATGCCACACCAGCTCAGTCGGATTTGGAATCGAACAGTCCCGGGTTCGATACTCGCTCAGGCCACGTATGTAGTGTCATTGCGCAAGGCACCTCACACACATTGCTTAGTACTGGTTAACCACTTAGGTCGGCTAAGCCTGCCCAGGAAAACATGTCTAGGTCCCCACAAGGGGTTTGACATTAATGGAATATACATACATATTGCCTAATATATTAGATTTAGGTGTATTGGCCCATCTGAAAGACTTGTAATATTATTGAGTTAAGATGAGGGTTTGAACCCGAGATCCCTAGATTTGTAGTCCATCGTGTTAACGTGTGGAAGTCGTGATAGCGCAGTGGTAGTGCGTTTGCTTCAGGTGCGAAAGGTCCGCAGTTCGATCCACTCTGGCGCTGTTACGATTGTGCCCTTAGGCAAGGCAATTAAATTCCACATTGCCTCTTCTCTCTCCCTCGTGGCAATGGATTCCATCAGGAATGAGGTCTTTAGAGTGATTAATATAAGTTGTAAGAACTTGTTTCACAATCGAGCTAAAATACATTTGTATAAACTAACCCCTTCGCCGCTCAAAATGCACCCTGCCTCTTTTCTGACCCACCCTACCTTTTAACCACTGTTTGTGTTGATTATCTTCCCTTTAAAGCCTCGTGGTACGTTTACTGATGTATTGCATGTCAAGATATGTCAAGGAGTTAATAATTAGAATACCGTTCCATTATTCACTAAGTAGGGGCCGCTGCAGGGGCAATCGTGGCTGAGTGGTTATGGGCCTCAAAATTGCTTGCACCTTAACTGCTGCAGGTTCGAATCCCACTGGGGTGTCAAATTCTTCCATGTGAGGAAGCTATCCGAGTGGCTTGCTCAAGGTCGTTGCTTCTATGTTTTAAAAGTGTTTTGCACACGCTTATTTCTTTGGTCATGTCTTCGAGATGGGCCTGGCCTGTAAACCAAAGTCTAGTGTATTGGTCTATACACGGGGCATGTAAAAGAACCAGAGATGCTTCTGGAATTGGAGCCTCTTTTGCATTAATATCCTCGCTGAATGATGAAAGTACTAGGTCGACTTATGGATGAGAAAAAACTCAAAACTAATTTGGAAAACTTCTGCTAAAACAAGATACATACAATTGGATCTGCATCCAAAGCTGAGACAGTTGTCACAGGATAACCAGGAACTTCAGTGGAGTCAATGGTTTCATAGAGGATGCCACCGATAAGGTCAAAGAAGATAGGTGCCTTCTCATTGCGATTTATGTTGAATACAAGATCGATATTAAGACCTTGCAGTGGTAATGGTGTGCCTCTGTCTGACAGATTCAACTGGACCTGCAACACAAAGAGAAGATACATCAGACATCTAAAACTATCTCTTTGATGTATGTCAATACTGCATGCAATTATCACTTTATACTATCACTTGAGAGGAAAATTATGTAGGGGCACGAAGTTACGACATGTAAGAGGTCATGTGGTTCTGAATATTCGAATACCTAGCCAACTGAATATTCGAAAACCTAGCCAATCGAATACTCTAATACCTAGCCAATCAAATACTCAAATACCTAGCCAATCGAATACTCTAATACCTAGCCAATCGAATACTCTAATACCTAGCCAATCAAATACTCTAATACCTAGCCAATCGAATACTCTAATACCTAGCCAATCGAATACTCTAATACCTAGCCAATCAAATACTCTAATACCTAGCCAATCGAATACTCTAATACCTAGCCAATCGAATACTCTAATACCTAGCCAATCAAATACTCTAATACCTAGCCAATCGAATACTCTAATACCTAGCCAATCGAATACTCTAATACCTAGCCAATCAAATACTCAAATACCTAGCCAATCGAATACTCTAATACCTAGCCAATCAAATACTCTAATACCTAGCCAATCAAATACTCTAATACCTAGCCAATCGAATACTCTAATACCTAGCCAATCAAATACTCTAATACCTAGCCAATCGAATACTCTAATACCTAGCCAATCGAATACTCTAATACCTAGCCAATCAAATACTCTAATACCTAGCCAATCAAATACTCTAATACCTAGCCAATCGAATACTCTAATACCTAGCCAATCAAATACTCTAATACCTAGCCAATCAAATACTCTAATACCTAGCCAATCGAATACTCTAATACCTAGCCAATCAAATACTCTAATACCTAGCCAATCGAATACTCTAATACCTAGCCAATCGAATACTCTAATACCTAGCCAATTGAATACTCTAATACCTAGCCAATCAAATACTCTAATACCTAGCCAATCAAATACTCTAATACCTAGCCAATCAAATACTCTAATACCTAGCCAATCGAATACTCTTAATACCTAGCCAATCGAATACTCTAATACCTAGCCAATCAAATACTCTAATACCTAGCCAATCAAATACTCAAATACCTAGCCAATCGAATACTCAAATACCTAGCCAATCGAATACTCGAATACCGTTTTTACCATTTGTTGCAATCCCTACTTTATACATATACCGACACTATACCAGAATAAAGATTTTCGGTAAATACCACCACATATTTAAAGAATATGTTTTTTATGCTTGCTGCAAGGTAAACCTGATTGACTTGACTGATGGAGGCAAAAACAATATGTTTCTTCCCATCACATAATTCCTGTAGAGAGTTCTATATTCAACACAATGTCTACACGAGTGTGACCTACATTGAATGAGCTGATGTCCCTATTAAGAGCTGGGTGCTTCTGCATGTACACTAAACAATAATCATTATTATTGTCCGTCTCTGTACGTAAATACTCTAATGCAGTAGCATCTCCATTCACTCTACAATCCATCAGGTTGTGAGGTGCCTACAAAAGAACAAGAACACTTATTTCAAACATTTATAAATATTTCAGAATTTTGGACAAATATTTCGTAAAAATTAAACAGCAGTTTATAAATGTAGGCGAGAGTGCAACGTTCACCACAAAATTACTTTCAGAATAGGTAGGGGGTGGGTGTCATTAGTTAGAAATAACATCAATTATGTTGGTCAAAATATATCGAAGTGTCATTTCCTTGTGTTTTCAGACTGATAAGCCTGTTTAAAAAATAGTTATATATATATATATATATATAATGAGACTGTGATAAACAAAATAGAGGCATGTGGAGAAATAACATGACGCCAATGAGACTATAGCTCCTCCCACTAGTCACGTGATCAGAATTTTCTCAACACCGATAATAACGGAGGAAAATGGCTGTTGTTTGATAACGCTTGCAGTTGCTGAAGGTGTGTCGCTGTATCGATCTCTGATTGGTTTATCGGATTATTGCTGACTGGGTTGATTGACAGCTCGCATCATGTTAATTCAATAGTAGTGTCTCAATTTCCCATCACTACTGTACTGTGTAAGTGGGTGGGGTAAGGTACAATTTGGTCTTTGCAAATTATCGTCGGGACTGTGGTCAGCTATGTTTGTTTGTTTCTTAGGACTAAAGTCGCACAACTAGCTTAGGTTAACCCTTTCAACACCACAGACCTCTAATTAGGCTTACAAAAAGTGTAGATCCAGATGAGCCGGCTCGTGACGAGCCGTCTCATCAGGATCTGCACGTTTTGCCAGTGATATGACTATTTTTAGACATAATTACCCATTTTGATAAATGAACTTGTCCAAATGTGATTTTCTGATTCATTTATTGGTTTATGAATATCATGGACCAGTCCATGCGAGTTACTTGGTGTTGAATGGGTTAAAGGGCGACTCTCCAGCTGTTATTTGTGGAGGAGGCCATCGGATAAACCATCGAGTAGTATTACAGGCGTGGACAAGCAACCCATGAGGAACCACCGTCCTTCTGCAAGCCAGCTGTATAGCTTCCTGATGGTGCAGTGGATGCGCATTCGCTTCAGGTGCGAAAGGTCTGGAGTTCGAGCCCCGCTGGAACCGTTACGATTGTGTCCTTAGGCAAGGCATTTAAATTCCATGTTGCCTCTTCTCTCTCATGGATTCCATCAGGAATGAGGTCTCGAGAGTGATTTATATAAGTTGAAAGAACTTGTTTCGCAATCGAGCTAAATTAAATTTGTATAAACTATAGCTTCCTCACATGAAAGATATACTCCCAGTGAAATTGATCCAATTCAAACCTACAGCGGTGTGGAGCAAGTGGTCTGACGTCAACAACTTAAACTACTCGGCCATGGAGATCCGACCTAAGTGGTTAATTGTGTACATGTTCTATCTATGTCGTAGAGTTGGGTTTTATGGCTAACCATCACTGTTCAAATTATATGGTCAGAGAATCGTAATGCTTACACTAATATCCCGATCCCTTATGGCGAGTTGGGCGACAAATTCGCTCAAGATGAGGTTTTCATCAACTGAGCGAGTAAAGCCACTATTGATATCCCACTCGGGTGCATTTCTATTTCTATTTACAACCACGGTCAACGTGAAATCAGTCGATCGCTGGGTACTGCCATACCCATTATCCGTAAATGTGAAGGTCAACTGTAAAGGAAAGGTCAAATGTAAATGAAAGGTGAACCGCATAATTATATCATATAACTGTTATTGAAATTTTAGATTAAGGTGCCCACAAAATTAACTGACTAAAGGCCCGTTTCCATGAAACGTGTATTCTGAGCATTTTCAGCACACTTTTGAAACTTGGATTTGCAGATGGGTCAAATTCGAAGGTTCTTATTTCTAACTAACTTCACATTTATTAAAAATACTTACTGTATACTGCAAGGCATCATCATCACTTATGCCATTCGTGGCATATATATCTATTACATTTGGGTCTGTATTCCTTCGTTCAAATGTAAAGTACACTTTGGCATCTGTATCACCAGTGAGTTCATCAGTGACCACCCCGAAACGACCCTTTATCAAAAACAAAGTCACATGGTTATGTAGTAGAACTGTGCAAGCAAGACATACAATGCATTTAGATTACTTGAACGTTCTTGATTACACGAGACAATTAACTAATTCTTTATATTTAATATTTGAATAATCTGCTTTACTTTGAATGCTGCCTTCAAGGCTACTGAAGGACATCGGTCAGTTACTTCCCCTGAATACTCTCTAAAAGTATATAGGTCCTCTGTTTTAATCGTTGTTTCCTTTGCACAACATGCTATCTATTTTCTTCCACTTTCTCATTTTATAATTATTATGTTACTATATCTCGACAGATACCCTACAGACTACAATATATCCAATGGGTAAAACATCTGTAACATTTTTTTATCAATTAATTAACACGATTTGATGAAATCACATTTATCATAACGCAACATCTGGTTAGTGAACAACTGTAAAAACAAAGGATTTCAACTGAAAGGACCGCTATACATTTAGGGATAAATCGGACTTTATCTACCAAGGGAGGTAATAGAAAAACAAGTCCCTTATTCCAATGAAATATATAGAGGCTATTTGTTGTGGCTCAGTCTCGTGTCTCAGTCTCGTGTCTCAGTCGGCTCAGTCTCGTGGCTCCATTTCGTGTCTCAGTCTCGTGTCTCAGTCTTGTGCCTCAGTCTTGTGTCTCAGTCTCGTGGCTCAGTCTCGTGGCTCCGTCTCGTGTCTCAGTGTCGTGGCTCAGCCTCTGTCGGCTCAGTCTTGTGGTTCAGTCTTGTGGTTCAGTCTCGTGGCTCAGTCTTGTGGCTCAGTCTCGTGGCTCAGTCTCATGGCTCCGTCTCGTGGCTCAGTCTCGTGGCTCAGTCTCAGTCGGCTCAGTCTCGTGGCTCAGTCTCAGTCGGCTCAGTCTCGTGGCTCAGTCTTGTGGCTCCATCTCGTGTCTCAGTCGGCTCAGTTTCGTGGCTCAGTCTCGTGGCTCAGTCTCGTGTCTCAGTTGGCTCAGTTTCGTGGCTCAGTCTCGTGGCTCAGTCTCGTGTCTCAGTCTTGTGGCTTAGTCTCGTGGCTCAGTCTCGTCGCTCCGTCTCTTGGCTTCGTCTCGTGGCTCAGTTTCGTGTCTCGTGGCCTGTGCCACTAGTTACAATAATAATTTTCTTTGCTGTTTCTTTGCAACCTGGAATAACCTTGGGGTAGTTTCCACCTGGAATGACCTTGGGGGAGTTGTCACCTGGAATGACCTTGGGGGAGTTGTCACCTGGAATGACCTTGGGGGAGTTGTCACCTGGAATGACCTTGAGGGAGTTGCCACTTGGAATGACCTTGAGGTAGTTTCAACCTGGAATGACATTGAGGGAGGTGCCACCTGGAATGACCTAGGGGTAGTCACCACTTTCTTTGCTGTTTCTTTGCAACCTGGAATAACCTTGGGGAGTTGCCCCCTGGAATGAAAGTGGGGTAGTTGCCCTCCTGGCATGACATTGGGGAGTTGCCCCCTGGAATGACATTGGGGAGTTGCCCCCTGGAATGACAGTGGGGTAGTTGCCCTCCTGGAATGACATTGGGGTAGTTGCCCTGGAATGACACTGGGGAGTTGCCCCCTGGAATGACAGTGGGGTAGTTGCCCTCCTGGAATGACATTGGGGTAGTTGCCCCCCTGGAATGACATTGGGGTAGTTACCCCCCTGGAATGACATTGGGGTAGTTGCCCTCCTGGAATGACAGTGGGGTAGTTGCCCTCCTGGAATGACATTGGGGTAGTTGCCCTCCTGGAATGACATTGGGGTAGTTGCCCCCTGGAATAACATTGGGGTAGTTGCCCTCCTGGAATGACATTGGGGTAGTTGCCCTCCTGGAATGACATTGGGGTAGTTGCCCCCTGGAATAACATTGGGGTAGTTGCCCTCCTGGAATGACATTGGGGTAGTTGCCCCCCTGGAATGACATTGGGGTAGTTGCCCTCCTGGAATAACATTGGGGTAGTTGCCCTCCTGGAATGACATTGGGGTAGTTGCCCTCCTGGAATGACATTGGGGTAGTTGCCCTCCTGGAATGACATTGGGGTAGTTGCAAATCACACTCTATGTATGTGGTTAACATGATCTATACAGATAGGTCTCTCCTGTCATCCGCCATTATCGGCAAATGAGACGGATTCAGCAAAATAATGACATCTACCTATACAGACAAAGAATGACATATACCTATACAGACAAAGAATGACATCTACCTATACAGACAAAGAATGACATCTACCTATACAGACAAAGAATGACATCTACCTATACAGACAAAGAATGACATCTACCTATACAGACAAAGAATGACATCTACCTATACAGACAAAGAATGACATCTACCTATACAGACAAAGAATGACATCTACCTATACAGACAAAGAATGACATCTACCTATACAGACAAAGAATGACATCTACCTATACAGACAAAGAATGACATCTACCTATACAGACAAAGAATGACATCTGCCTATACAGACAAAGAATGACATCTACCTATACAGACAAAGAATGACATCTACCTATACAGACAAAGAATGACATCTGCCTATACAGACAAAGAATGACATCTACCTATACAGACAAAGAATGACATCTACCTATACAGACAAAGAATGACATCTGCCTATACAGACAAAGAATGACATCTACCTATACAGACAAAGAATGACATCTACCTATACAGACAAAGAATGACATATACCTATACAGACAAAGAATGACATCTGCCTATACAGACAAAGAATGACATCTGCCTATACAGACAAAGAATGACATCTGCCTATACAGACAAAGAATGACATCTGCCTATACAGACAAAGAATGACATCTACCTATACAGACAAAGAATGACATCTACCTATACAGACAAAGAATGACATCTACCTATACAGACAAAGAATGACATCTACCTATACAGACAAAGAATGACATCTACCTATACAGACAAAGAATGACATCTGCCTATACAGACAAAGAATGACATCTGCCTATACAGACAAAGAATGACATCTACCTATACAGACAAAGAATGACATCTACCTATACAGACAAAGAATGACATCTACCTATACAGACAAAGAATGACATCTACCTATACAGACAAAGAATGACATCTACCTATACCGACAAAGAATGACATCTACCTATACAGACAAAGAATGACATCTGCCTATACAGACAAAGAATGACATCTGCCTATACAGACAAAGAATGACATCTACCTATACAGACAAAGAATGACATCTACCTATACAGACAAAGAATGACATCTACCTATACAGACAAAGAATGACATCTACCTATACAGACAAAGAATGAAATATACCGTGTCTGTATCCGTTACTGTCAATGAGTATATTGGCAAATTGACAATCCCGTTATCATCAAAAGAAACAGTATCACTTCCAGTCGTCTGCGGTGCGTTGTTGCGAATAATATTGACAGTCACTACGAGATTATCAACATCAGATAGAGCAGGAGTACCTCTGTCAGTTCCTCGGATAGTCAGCTGAAAATGTATAGATACACGACTGTATCACTCATCAAACATCCTACAATCATAGATTAACACAGTTTATCACATGATCAACAGCCTACAATCATAGATTAACACAGTTTATCACATGATCAACAGCCTACAATCATAGATTAACACAGTTTATCACATGATCAACAGCCTACAATCATAGATTAACACAGTTTATCACACGATCAACAGCCTACAATCATAGATTAACACAGTTTATCACACGATCAACAGCCTACAATCATAGATTAACACAGTTTATCACACGATCAACAGCCTACAATCATAGATTAACACAGTTTATCACACGATCAACAGCCTACAATCATAGATTAACACAGTTTATCACATGATCAACAGCCTACAATCATAGATTAACACAGTTTATCACATGATCAACAGCCTACAATCATAGATTAACACAGTTTATCACATTATCAACAGCCTACAATCATAGATTAACACAGTTTATCACATGATCAACAGCCTACAATCATAGATTAACACAGTTTATCACATGATCAACAGCCTACAATCATAGATTAACACAGTTTATCACATGATCAACAGCCTACA
Source organism: Archivesica marissinica (assembly GCA_014843695.1). Classification (NCBI taxonomy): domain Eukaryota; kingdom Metazoa; phylum Mollusca; class Bivalvia; order Venerida; family Vesicomyidae; genus Archivesica; species Archivesica marissinica. The sequence goes on from CM026390.1 coordinate 24,486,028, forward strand.
ATCATAGATTAACACAGTTTATCACATGATCAACAGCCTACAATCATAGATTAACAGTTTATCACACGATCAACAGCCTACAATCATAGATTAACACAGTTTATCACACGATCAACAGCCTACAATCATAGATTAACACAGTTTATCACATGATCAACAGCCTACAATCATAGATTAACACAGTTTATCACATGATCAACAGCCTACAATCATAGATTAACACAGTTTATCACATGATCAACAGCCTACAATCATAGATTAACACAGTTTATCACATTATCAACAGCCTACAATCATAGATTAACACAGTTTATCACATGATCAACAGCCTACAATCATAGATTAACACAGTTTATCACATGATCAACAGCCTACAATCATAGATTAACACAGTTTATCACATGATCAACATCCTACAATCATAGATTAACACAGTTTATCACATGATCAACAGCCTACAATCATAGATTAACACAGTTTATCACACGATCAACATCCTACAATCATAGATTAACACAGTTTATCACACGATCAACAGCCTACAATCATAGACTAACAAAGTATAAGCAAATTTTTTATCAACAAGTGTATGTAAACATTGCTTAATGTATGCACATGACGCAACAAAGGATGTTAAAATAGCTGTTTTAGAGGTTTGTTCTGATTTCCAATGTAGGCCGAAGTATTTCAAATGTACACAGGGTGCAGGAAACAGATTCAGAAAGTCCTACTTTCACTTTCACTTTGCTATATTGCAAAAAAACTGAAAATAATTATTCAAACTATAATGATAGAATATATAGTAGTACTATAGGGGCCTAATGATAGAATATGCAGTAGTATTTCTACTTGTAGTAAAATTTCTACTTTTCTATATTTGTATACCGTATTATAACATTCCTATTTCCGTTTTAATTGAAACATATAAACACATTCATATATAAAAGAGCTACTAACCTGAATTGGATCTATTATGTTACCAGTTAGTGTCCCGACAACTGTCACAATGCCAGTCACTGGATCTATCTCAAACTTGTTCAGTGCCGATATAGGGTTTATAGAGAAGGAGATCTCGCTGTTGCCTGTATTCTGTAATATACACATATTTCCAGTTTATGTTATATTGTATGTTATATTTCGGCAGTTTACCTAACAACACCTTTCCTGGACAGGTTCCAGCGGTTAACCAGTACTTGGGTGCACCAACCTCCGTAAGAAACTGCCAACTTTTTCATAGAAATGAGACATGGCCTGAGCGGGGCTCGAACCCGTGACCATCAGTGATGATAGGTTACAGTGGAATATATTTCCAGTTTAGAAGCAGCATATATCATGGTGACCACTTGGTCACACGTGGTGAATACAGCCTGGCTAACTCAGTTGTTAGAGCTCTAGACTTACAGGTTCATTATATGACTTACAGGTTCATTATATGACTTACAGTTTCATTATATGACTTACAGGTTCATTATATGACTTACAGTTCCATTATATGACTTACAGGTTCATTATATGACTTACAGGTTCATTATATGACTTACAGTTCCATTATATGACTTACAGATTCATTATATGACTTACAGTTCCATTATATGACTTACAGGTTCATTATATGACTTACAGGTTCATTATATGACTTACAGGTTCATTATATGACTTAACAGTTTCATTATATGACTTACAGTTCCATTATATGACTTACAGTTCCATTATATGACTTACAGGTTCATTATATGACTTACAGTTCCATTATATGACTTACAGTTCCATTATATGACTTACAGTTCCATTATATGACTTACAGGTTCATTATATGACTTACAGTTCCATTATATGACTTACATGTTCATTATATGACATACAGTTCCATTATATGACATACAGTTTCATTATATGACTTACAGTTCCATTATATGACATACCTGTTCATTATATGACTTACAGTTTCATTATATGACTTACAGTTTCATTATATGACTTACAGTTTCATTATATGACTTAAAGTTTCATTATATGACATACAGTTTCATTATATGACTTACAGTTCCATTATATGACTTACCTGTTTATTATATGACTTACAGTTTCATTATATGACATACAGTTTCATTATATGACATACAGTTTCATTATATGACTTACAGTTCATTATATGACTTACCTGTTCATTATATGACATACAGTTCCATTATATGACTTACAGTTCCATTATATGACTTACAGTTTCATTATATGACTTACAGTTTCATTATATGACTTACAGATCCATTATATGACTTACAGTTTCATTATATGACTTACAGTTTCATTATATGACTTACAGTTTCATTATATGACATACAGTTTCATTATATGACTTACAGTTCCATTATATGACTTACCTGTTCATTATATGACATACAGTTTCATTATATGACTTACAGTTTCATTATATGACATACAGTTTCATTATATGACTTACAGTTCATTATATGACTTACCTGTTCATTATATGACATACAGTTCCATTATATGACTTACAGTTCCATTATATGACTTACAGTTTCATTATATGACTTACAGTTTCATTATATGACTTACAGATCCATTATATGACTTACAGTTTCATTATATGACATACAGTTTCATTATATGACTTACAGTTCCATTATATGACTCATTATATGACTTACAGTTCCATTATATGACTTACAGTTTCATTATATGACATACAGTTTCATTATATGACTTACAGTTCCATTATATGACTCATTATATGACTTACAGTTCCATTATATGACTTACCTGGTCATTATATGACTTACAGTTCCATTATATGACTTACATGTTCATTATATGACTTACAGTTCCATCATATGACTTACATGTTCATTATATGACTTACAGTTCCATTATATGACTTACCTGTTCATTATATGACATACAGTTCCATTATATGACTTACAGTTCCATTATATGACTTACCTGTTCATTATATGACTTACATGTTCATTATATGACTTACAGTTCCATTATATGACTTACATGTTCATTATATGACTTACCTGTTCATTATATGACTTACAGTTCCATTATATGACTTACATGTTCATTATATGACTTACAGTTTCATTATATGACATACATGTTCATTATATGACTTACATGTTCATTATATGACTTACAGTTCCATTATATGACTTACATGTTCATTATATGACTTACAGTTTCATTATATGACATACAGTTTCATTATATGACTTACAGTTCCATTATATGACTCATTATATGACTTACAGTTCCATTATATGACTTACAAGTTCATTATATGACTTACAGGTTCATTATATGACTTGCATGTTCATTATATGACATACAGTTCCATTATATGACTTACAGGTTCATTATATGACTTACAGGTTCATTATATGACTTACAGTTCCATTATATGACATACAGTTTCATTATATGACTTACAGTTCCATTATATGACTTACAGTTCCATTATATGACTTACAGTTTCATTATATGACTTACAGTTCCATTATATGACTTACAGGTTCATTATATGACTTACAGTTCCATTATATGACTTACAGTTCCATTATATGACTTACAGTTCCATTATATGACTTACAGTTCCATTATATGACTCATTATATGACTTACAGTTCCATTATATGACTCATTATATGACTTACAGTTCCATTATATGACTTACAGTTCCATTATATGACTAACAGGTTCATTATATGACTTACAGGTTCATTATATGACTTACAGGTTCATCATATGACTTACAGGTTCATCATATGACTTACAGGTTCATTATATGACTTACAGGTTCATCATATGACTTACAGTTCCATTATATGACTTACAGTTCCATTATATGACTCATTATATGACTTACAGTTTCATTATATGACTTACAGTTCCATTATATGACTTACAGGTTCATCATATGACTTACAGGTTCATTATATGACTTACAGGTTCATCATATGACTTACAGGTTCATTATATGACTTACAGGTTCATCATATGACTTACAGGTTCATCATATGACTTACAGGTTCATTATATGACTTACAGGTTCATCATATGACTTACAGGTTCATTATATGACTTACAGGTTCATTATATGACATACAGGTTCATCATATGACTTACAGGTTCATCATATGACTTACAGGTTCATCATATGACTTACAGGTTCATTATATGACTTACAGTTTCATCATATGACTTACAGGTTCGTTGGTCTGCATGGTTTCTATACAATTATTCTTTATTACAGTGAAACCCCTCTAAACCGAACGGTCACCGGATCAGAGGTAAAGTTTGGTTTAGTTTATACAAATTTATTTGAGCTCGATTGCGAAACAAGTTCTTATAACTTATATTAATCACTCTCGAAACTTCATTCCTGATGGAATCCATCGCCACGAGGGTCTTGAGAGTGATTAATATAAGTCGTAAGAATTTGTTTTGCAATCTAGTTAAAATAAATTTGTAACTAACAAAGAACGGAAATATATGGGATAAAGAAATTTGTTCGGTTTGGCGAGACTTCCAGTCTAGAGGGGTTCTGGCTTACAGGGGTTTCACTGTATATGAATAACACGTATATCAATAAACGATTATAACACGTATATCAATAAATGATTATAACACATATCAATAAACGATTATAACACGTATATCAATAAAAGATTATAACACGTATACCAATAAACGATTATAACACGTATATCAATAAACGATTATAACACTTATATCAATAAACGATTATAACATGTATATCAATAAAAGATTATAACACATATATCAATAAACGATTTTTCATTCTAATCTCGTCTTTTATCTTACATACCACTTGATCATCATCTGTACCACTGATACCAAAGTTCAGTTCTGGTGCCGTACTGATGCTAGCGTAGTACTCAAGGAAGTCCTCTGTCACATCAATGCTCGAAATAGCTGCCTGAATCTGCGGTCTCTTATCATTCACATCCTGCAAGTACAGTAAATGACTCGTTTGTAAAACATATCCTTTTGAAGTGCTACAGTTGTAGTTCGTCATGTCACCTCTCACACTTAATTCCATTTATCAGGGTTCCCCTCTGTCTGAATTTTTGTATACGCCACTTCTGTCGCCAATTGAAAACAACTGGTATACAGTCAAACCTGTCTTAAGCAGCCAGCCAAGGGAATCACAGAAAGTGGCTGCTTAGCACAGATGGCTGCTTAATAGAGGTCAAATGTATAATAAAACAGCAATTTGGGAATCTGGACACTGGCTGCTTAATACAGGTTGGCTGCTTAATGGAGGTGACCACTAACACAGGTTTGACTGTAGTTCACAGATAAATATTTGAAGCCATGTATTTGACAAAACAAAAAACCAGCTGTGCCACATTTTATCGCCAATTCACAAAATGTAGCTGCAGTTTTTTATCGCAAATGGCGCCTTTGGCGACTAACACCGGGAACCCTGATTTATGTACACACATATATAACGGGGAATAATTCTGATTGGTTGAGAGAATAATCCTTATAATTTGTAAATTAAACTTTAAATTGTGCATATTTCTCTGGGTACTCCGGTTTCCTCCCACATGAATGACCACATATTATACGCTTTCATCCGAGCCAACGAGAGTGATTAATATAAGTTGTTAAAACTTGCTTCGCAATCGTTGTAAAATAAAGTATAAAAAAAGAAAGAAAAGGAAGCATACATTGCAAAGCAGTGAGAAATAAAATGTGTTTTCAACAACTGGAATACCTTACATGTGTTTTATTTCACTGATAAGGTTCTACTTACAATGACGTTGATCTGTACAAGTGCCCGGGCACCGCTGAATTGGTTATTTGCTGCCTCTGTTTCACCTTCACTTGTGGTAACATAGAAGGAATAAAATGGCTGTATCTCAAAATCCAATGGAACTTTTGTCGTGATTTGCCCGGTAACAGGACTGATGTTGAAGTCGTCATTTTGTCCAGACTGGAACATGTAGGTAATACGCACGTTGGCCCCTGAATCTGCATCAAGTGCCTGCAAAAACAATGTGTCTTTAAGTTAATTAATTGGGGAATGAGATAATGACATTCTCATAAGGAATAGATTAATTTGAAGAGAATTAATTTATTATATTCACACCCTGATTGAAGAGAATGCTAAGATATCTTGTATTCACACCCTGATTGAAGAGAATGCTAAGATATCTTGTATTCATACCTTGATTGAAGAGACTGCTAAGATATCTTGTATTCATATCTTGATTGAAGAGAATGCTAAGATATCTTGTATTCACACCCTGATTGAAGAGAATGCTAAGATATCTTGTATTCATATCTTGATTGAAGAGAATGCTAAGATATCTTGTATTCATACCTTGATTGAAGAGAATGCTAAGATATCTTGTATTCACACCCTGATTGAAGAGAATGCTAAGATATCTTGTATTCACACCCTGATTGAAGAGAATGCTAAGATATCTTGTATTCACACCCTGATTGAAGAGAATGCTAAGATATCTTGTATTCATACCCTGATTGAAGAGAATGCTAAGATATCTTGTATTCACACCCTGATTGAAGAGAATGCTAAGATATCTTGTATTCATACCTTGATTGAAGAGAATGCTAAGATATCTTGTATTCATACCTTGATTGAAGAGAATGCTAAGATATCTTGTATTCATAGCTTGATTGAAGAGAATGCTAAGATATCTTGTATTCACACCCTGATTGAAGAGACTGCTAAGATATCTTGTATTCACACCCTGATTGAAGAGAATGCTAAGATATCTTGTATTCATAGCTTGATTGAAGAGAATGCTAAGATATCTTGTATTCATACCTTGATTGAAGAAAATGCTAAGATATCTTGTATTTATACCTTGATTGAAGAGAATACTAAGATTTTAATTTCTTTGTGAAAAAATAAATTCACAAGTGCAGAAACTCAAATTCATAATTGAAGCATAATAGACTACAATTACATATAGCAAACATAAAAAACAAGATGGTTGTCTTTCATAATAATCGAGAAAATCTCAAGTGGCTAAATCGTTATTTAGAAATGTGACCTAGACTTTAAAGCAGCATTACATCGTATGAAATAAAAGATATTTGAAAAATTCAATTTTTACGTATGGGTAGCAATGCTGCTACACATTCTAACATTATACTTTGTATGCTTATGTTCATTTGGTAAACAGTGTTTTTTTGCAATAAAACAAACTCGAAACCTAAAGTAGGACTTTCCGAGTCGATCGGTCACGCACTTGTTTACAACCGGAACACATCGTCCGTACTTGTTTACATTCGGAATGCATCATCCCCATTTTCCCCACGTTGTCTTTTTTAATTAAATTACTTGATATGTTGATTCATACCTCTGTTAGCTAAGTCTTTTAGGGACATTTCTACATCCCGGCGAGGGGTTCGACATTAGAGGAAGATAGATAAATAGTATTTAATGTTCAAAATATATACGTTGTTTTCTACATCCTCTGTTGTTTCACGCATGCGCGCTGTGCGTGTTTACATTTCGTATGTTGATAAACAAATTCGCGTATACGACGGTTTAAATTTATTGGAATTTTATCGTTTCTGAGCGACTATTTCGATTTTTGTAAACACACACATATTAGTATTTATATTTTACCCAAAACATCCTTTATTACGATGTAATGTTGCTTTAAAGCTATGAATCTGTGTTAATTACCTCAAAACCTAACTAACATTTTACTCCATAAAACAGAAGAGGTCAGTTAGAGCCTATTCATATTCTATCTCTCATTGTGTTTTACGCTTATGTGCACAATGTAAAGCACCAACATGAGACCTCGGTTTCAAGTCCCATCTGAAAGACTATTAATTTTATTACGGTCAGACGGGGGATCGAACCTGCGATCCCTGGATTCCCAGTCCAGCATGTTAGCACTGGACTACAGATCTGTATGTCTATTTCTTCATGCCTTGTTTTTATTCTGGGGAGAGGCAGAGTATTACAGACACTTCGCTGCACTGTGGCACTAGCTTCAGTCACTTTCAGATATTTGACAAAGCCTCAAGGTCATTTTGTGAATGCCGATTTTGTAATCTTTAAATTTTTGCCATTGCTAAATTTCTGGTTGTGGGCATGAAGTATTATTAGTAACTTACTGAATTGACCACAAGATTAGTTCCACTGCTGTCACGCAAAATCGGAATTCCGACTTCACCCTCGAGCACTGACCCTGTATACAACTGATCGCCAAATAGTGGAATGTTGTCGTCGACGTCGTTCACATTTATTGTCACTTTGACCACTCTAGTAAACTGCTGGTCTAATATCTCGGCATAGATAATATGCTGCTGTTGGGCTTCATAATCCAGGGGAACCACACCAGTCCGGATATTCCCATCGCCAGAATTAATGAAGAATCTGAAGTCGATATGAAGAACATTACAAGATATAGACAAATACATGAAGTATCAGTTTTAAAATTAATACTACGCTAAAGTGTCAGCATGGATAATCAAAAAAATACCAGCTCTTGGCCTCATCTGTCTACCTCATGGCGATGGGTTTCCCCAGGAGGCAGAGTTAAAATATAATTAGCATTAATAGATTTAATACAGTGTTTATTGTAGCAGTGTTTATTGTAGCAGTGTTTATTGTAGCAGTGTTTATTGTAGCAGTGTTTATTGTAGCAGTGTTTATTGTAGCAGTGTTTATTGTAGCGGTGTTTATTGTAGCAGTGTTTATTGTAGCGGTGTTTATTGTAGCAGTGTTTATTGTAGCGGTGTTTATTGTAACCATGTTTTATTGTAACAGTGTTTATTGTAACCATGTTTTATTGTAGCAGTGTTTATTGTAGCAGTGTTTATTGTAGCAGTGTTTATTGTAGCAGTGTTTATTGTAGCAGTGTTTATTGTAGCGGTGTTTATTGTAGCAGTGTTTATTGTAGCGGTGTTTATTGTAACCATGTTTTATTGTAACAGTGTTTATTGTAACCATGTTTTATTGTAGCAGTGTTTATTGTAGCAGTGTTTATTGTAGCAGTGTTTATTGTAGCAGTGTTTATTGTAGCAGTGTTTATTGTAGCGGTGTTTATTGTAACCATGTTTTATTGTAACAGTGTTTATTGTAACCATGTTTTATTGTAGCAGTGTTTATTGTAGCAGTGTTTATTGTAGCAGTGTTTATTGTAGCGGTGTTTATTGTAACCATGTTTTATTGTAACAGTGTTTATTGTAACCATGTTTTATTGTAGCAGTGTTTATTGTAGCAGTGTTTATTGTAGCAGTGTTTATTGTAGCAGTGTTTATTGTAGCAGTGTTTATTGTAGCAGTGTTTATTGTAACAGTGTTTATTGTAACAGTGTTTATTGTAGCAGTGTTTATTGTAGCGGTGTTTATTGTAGCAGTGTTTATTGTAGCAGTGTTTATTGTAGCAGTGTTTATTGTAGCAGTGTTTATTGTAGCAGTGTTTATTGTAGCGGTGTTTATTGTAACCATGTTTTATTGTAGCAGTGTTTATTGTAGCAGTGTTTATTGTAACCATGTTTTATTGTAACAGTGTTTATTGTAACCATGTTTTATTGTAGCAGTGTTTATTGTAGCGGTGTTTATTGTAGCAGTGTTTATTGTAACCATGTTTTATTGTAACAGTGTTTATTGTAACCATGTTTTATTGTAGCGGTATTTATTGTAACCATGTTTTATTGTAGCGGTATTTATTGTAACCATGTTTTATTGTAGCAGTGTTTATTGTAACCATGTTTTATTGTAACAGTGTTTATTGTAACCATGTTTTATTGTAGCGGTATTTATTGTAACCATGTTTTATTGTAGCAGTGTTTATTGTAACCATGTTTTATTGTAGCGGTGTTTATTGTAACCATGTTTTATTGTAGCGGTGTTTATTGTAACCATGTTTTATTGTAGCAGTGTTTATTGTAACAGTGTTTATTGTAACAGTGTTTATTGTAACCATGTTTTATTGTAACAGTGTTTATTGTAGCAGTGTTTATTGTAACAGTGTTTATTGTAACCATGTTTTATTGTAGCAGTGTTTATTGTAACAGTGTTTATTGTAACCATGTTTAATTGTAACAGTGTTTATTGTAGCAGTGTTTATTGTAACAATGTTGTCGGTTGTTACAACATAGTTGACCCTTTATTTTCAGCTCTAGTGCATATACTTAAAATGTTATTGCTTAGATTCGATGTGAAGATAGGTGAACCTGAAATTTCATGACAAATTTTATGTTAAGATTTGCCAGACAGGTAGCTAACCCCCAAACCCCACATCCACCCCCACATCCACCCCATCCCCACCCCCACCCCCACATCCACCCCCAATGAGTTTCATCATAATATACAAGGTAGCTACCTCATCGTAATATATAAGGTATTTGGTAACTTACAATCCTGTATCCAGTAGACCAAAACTGATGGTATCCCCATCTGCATCGGACCCCTGAAATAAGCATGTATTATTAATATCCTGCTCGTAGTCTAACATAGGATGTGATAGGTACTGTGGAACACTACGGATTCATCAGCACCATTTTATTTAAGTTTTTTTTAACAGTTGCCAGGTGACGGACAGTTTACCTAACAACACCTTTCCTGGGCAGGCTCCAGCGGTTAACCAGTACTTGGTGCACCAACCTCCGTAAGAAACAGCCAACTATTTTATATAAAGAGACACGGCCTAAGTGGGGCTGGAACCCGTGACCATCAGTGATGATAGGTTACAGTGGTATACAAGTCAGCAACCATAACCACTCGACCACGGATGCGGACTTTAGACAAGATCTTAACTCCATATTTTACCTCGTCTCTCCATGAGGAATGAGGCATTGTTAGGAAATAAACTAGTCTTGTAAGAACTTGTTTTGCAATCAAGCAAATATTAATTTGTATGAAGTAATGAAACGTCATAAAATAAATGTTAGTACTAACCGCGACAGTTCCAACAAATTCACTGCTCTTTCCTTCATCCACGCTAAATATATAGCTTAACTGCCCAAATCTTGGAGCATTGTCATTCACATTCGTAATGTCTACTGTCACAGTGGTGGTAGCAGTCTAAAACATGTAAATATTTATATATAAATCAAAAATAATGTAAATATTGTTCTACGATATCAGTGATTCAAATTTTATAGTCATTACCATTATTTTATGTTACAGTCGGTTCAACAGCTCACTCAAAGCTTGTGTTGTACTGTTGTACTTGCCGACTCAAAATAAAATCTATCTTATCTTATACGTGTAAATATTAATGTAAATAGTGTGATAACAGTCAATACCCCAGTAAATATTATATCAAATGTCTAAATTTCTGGACAGATCGAGTTAATTATAATTCTAACACGACCCAGCTAATAACATACATACGTGTAGAGTAAAATCAATCTCGGGTTATTCTGCAATATACCTACCTTGAACTATGCTGCATGCGCACCGTGTTTTGGCTACGTCATTTATACAATGCGTGTAAAGTTTTATGAATGAAAGTCACGTGATGTTTGTAAAAAATACCGTTTGAATTCATGGAAGTGAGCTATTCTTAGAATCAGATAATCTCTTGTCCATCTTGTTTTTCTGTTAAGTAACGTTTCAGTTACTATTCTGTACAGTTTTATTTGACAAAATAAATAAAATTATTGATCAGTTACAACTTTTGTTCATTTATGCACTAGATTGATATATTCCATAAAAAATAACGTCATCACCCCTTTACGCGGGAGGAAATTTCGAAAGCCAAATGCAGCGGCGTTTGAAGAAAATACTCCTTTAAAATTATTAGAAGTAAGTCGTGTTAGAATCGAAATAATAAGTATCAACCGTGGTATATCGCAGAATAACCCTCGTTTGAAGTTCTTATTAGTCGTGATATATTTCTACGCATAAGAACTTCAAACGAAGGTTATTCTGCGATATACCACGGTTGATACTTATTATTTCTTAATTATAAAGTCTAGGAAAGATTGAGTTAATTATAATTATAAAGTCCATTACATTTTAGAAAATGTTTGAGCGGCCTTGTTGCATGTAGTCAGCAAAGGTTATAGATTGAACTTACCCTAGAAGTGGAGTCAGTTGCTCTCACAATAAAAATATACTTTGGTTCTGTTTCATAATCTAACTGTGACGCTGCAACACGGACTATGCCCCTACAATAGATAATAAATACACTCATGTAACATAGACTGTGCCCCTACAATAGATAATACACTCATGCAACATAGACTGTGTCCCATAAAATGTATCATAAACGTATGTAACACAGACTGTGCCCCTACAATGGATAATAATCTTATGCACCCTGGACTGTGGCCCTATAATGGATGATAAATTCCTGCAACATAGACTGTGCCCCATAAAATGTATCATAAACTTATGTAACACAGACTGTGCCCCTACAATGGATAATAATCTTATGCACCATGGACTGTGGCCCTATAATGGGTGATAAATTCCTGCAGGATAGACTGTGCTTAGCAATGGATAATAACTCTTTCAAACCTCAACCACGCAAAACTCTACAACGACATAGGCTTTACGCTGATCATTCATGTGTAGTTTTACAGACATATCTGTAGTCCAGTGGTAACACGTTGGACTGGTAATCCAGGGATCGCAGGTTCGATCCCCCATCTGACCCTAATAAAATGAACAGTCTTTCAGATGGGACTTTAAACCGAGGTCTTGTGTCGGTGCTTTACACAGTGCACGTAAAAGAACAAGAGGAGACTCTGGAATGGGTCTCTGTCTGTATCATTGCACTATCCTCCAAAATCTAAAATGACTAATCTCTTCAGGAGGTGTCGCTCATATTGGCAACCGGTAGCGACGATAAATAGACATAAAACACACATGTGTAGTTTTGCAAACATCCAGCCAAGGCTATAGAAGATCTCATCCGGACAAGAAGCATTCCTTAAGAACCTTCAAAGGGCCAAATCAACATAACGAAATATGAAGACGATAATTATGCACAACTAAGCAGTGTACTGATCATTCCTGTGTAGTTTCGTAACAATCCGGGAATGGAAAATAATAAAATAAAATAATAAAATCTCGCTATGACGAATGAACCTTGAAAGCAATATTATCACGACATGTGATAACAAATTATCCCTGTTACGGGAATGGAAAATAATAAAATAAAATAATAAAATAAAATCTCGCTATGATGAATGAACCTTGAAAGCAATATTATCACGACATGTGATAACAAATTATCCCCGTTACATGTTTAACATTAAGCTGTTTTGGGATTATCGGACAATAGGGGCCCCAATCAACAAGGATCAGTCAAGCAGGTCGCATATCGATCATCGAGTGGAAACAGGTGTGAACAGGTATACACTTTATCGAGAGATTATATTGACTTGACTTTTTCAACAAATTTCTGGACACATTGTTTATCGATTTTTTGGTTGCTACAACCGGTCAGCCAGTTTAAAATTCGGCCCTGGACCGGGAGACCGGCGTTTTTAGAAGCCATGGTATACAAGTACTTACAGATTGGTGTCGATATTAAATGTATTGATAGTCCCGGTAAGATATATTACAATGTTGTATGTTAATGCATCATCTTCCAAGTCAGTTGCCTGGAATATATTCAATCATATTTCATTATATCAGTCATTATAAAATTACATTAATAAACTACACAAACTCACTCCCACCCTAAACAAGCTCACTCCCAACCTGCACAAGCTCACTCCCAACCTGCACAAGCTCACTCCCAACCTGCACAAGCTCACTCCCAACCTGCACAAGCTCACTCCCAACCTGCACAAGCTCACTCCCAACCTGCACAAGCTCACTCCCACCCTAAACAAGCTCACTCCCAACCTGCACAAGCTCACTCCCAACCTGCACAAGCTCACTCCCAACCTGCACAAACTCACTCCCAACCTGCACAATCTCACTCCCAACCTGCACAAGCTCACTCCCAACCTGCACAAGTGCACTCCCAACCTACACAATCTCACTCCCAACCTGCACAATCTCACTCCCAACCTGCACAAGCTCACTCCCAACCTACACAAGCTGACTCCCAACCTATACAAGCTCACTCCCAACCTACACAAGCGCACTCCCAACCTACAAAAGATCACTCCCAACCTACACAAGCTCACTCCCAACCTACACAAGTGCACTCCCAAATTACACAAACCCACTCCCAACCTACACAAGTGCACTCCCAACCTACACAAACTCACTCCCAACCTACACAAGTTCACTCCCAACCTACACAATCTCACTCCCAACCTACACAAACTCACTCCCAACCTACACAAGTGCACTCCCAACCTACACAAACTCACTCCCAACCTACACAAGTTCACTCCCAACCTACACAAACTCACTCCCAACCTACACAAGTGCACTCCCAACCTACACAAGTTCACTCCCAACCTACACAAGTTCACTCCCAACCTACACAAGTTCACTCCCAACCTACACAAGTTCACTCCCAACCTACACAAGTGCACTCCCAACCTACACAAGTGCACTTCCAACCTACACAAACTCACTCCCAACCTACACAAGCTCACTCCCAACCTACACAAGCTCACTCCCAACCTACACAAGTTCACTCCCACCTACACAATCTCACTCCCACCCTACACAAGCGCACTCCCAAATTACACATACCCACTCCCAACCTACACAAGCTCACTCCCAACCTACACAAGCTCACTCCCAACCTACACAAGCGCACTCCCAACCTACACAAGTTCACTCCCAACCTACACAAACTCACTCCCAAACTATATAAACTAACACCCAACCTACACAAGTTCACTCCCAACCTACACAAGTTCACTCCCAACCTACACAAGTGCACTCCCAACCTACACAAGTGCACTCCCAACCTACACAAGCTCACTCCCAACCTACACAAGCTCACTCCCAACCTACACAAGCTCACTCCCAACCTACACAAGTTCACTCCCAACCTACACAATCTCACTCCCAACCTACACAAGCGCACTCCCAAATTACACAAACCCACTCCCAACCTACACAAGCTCACTCCCAACCTACACAAGCTCACTCCCAACCTACACAAGCGCACTCCCAAATTACACAAACCCACTCCCAACCTACACAAGCTCACTCCCAACCTACACAAGCGCACTCCCAACCTACACAAGTTCACTCCCAACCTACACAAACTCACTCCCAAACTATATAAACTAACTCCCAAATTACAGATAATACAGTGGAGAGAATTACAATAAGCTCCTGTAGCCTTCAATTCAATCCACTTGTCTTGATAGTTGTATTGTATGTAACCCTATGTACAGATGTTATATGTTTATCTTGATAAATAAAATATGTTTAAACCAAACTGCAGATTCGCTCTCAAACTACACAAGCTCATTCCAAAACTACACAAGCTCACTCACAAACTACACAAGTTCACTCCCAAACTACACAAGCTCATTCCAAAACTACACAAGCTCACTCACAAACTACACAAGTTCACTCCAAAACTACACAAGCTCACTCCCAACATACACAAGCTCACATCCAACATACACAAGCTCACTCCCAACATACACAAGTTCACTCCCAATATACACAAGCTCACTCCCAACATACACAAGCTCACTCCCAACATACACAAGCTCACTCACAAACTACCATACAAACTCATCCCAAGCTTTTCATTACAAGATTTAAACTATTCCTGTTACAATTTTTGTTACAATAAGAAAATGTTACAATTGTAAAACTATAGAGTTCTGACTCCAAAGTGGGAGACGTAGTCTGTCTGTTCACGTTATCTCTCCCGAGATCAGGGAGAATTGTTTGCATATATCTAGATGATTATAATAGAGAAAATTTTTGGCCGAGTCAGAAAACCACCTCCCTTGTCTTCAACACTTCTCTATTTCATAGCTCTATTTTGTCACATTTGTTAGAATACAAAGCCTACTTACTGTTAAGGAAATAATGTGCACCTACTTACTGTTAAGGAAATAATGTGCGCCTACTTACTGTTAAGGAAATAATGTGCGCCTACTTACTGTTAAGGAAATAATGTGTGCCTACTTACTGTTAAGGAAATAATGTGCGCCTACTTACTGTTAAGGAAATAAAGTGCACATACTTACTGTTAAGGAAATAATGTGCACCTACTTACTGTTAAGGAAATAATGTGCACCTACTTACTGTTAAGGAAATAATGTGCACCTACTTACGGTTAAGGAAATAACGTGCACATACTTACTGTTACGGAAATAAAGTGCACATACTTACTGTTAAGGAAATAATGTGTGCCTACTTACTGTTAAGGAAATAATGTGTGCCTACTTACGGTTAAGGAAATAACGTGCACATACTTACTGTTAAGGAAATAACGTGCATCTACTTACTGTTAAGGAAATAATGTGTGCCTACTTACTGTTAAGGAAATAATGTGTGCCTACTTACTGTTAAGGAAATAACGTGCACCTACTTACTGTTAAGGAAATAACGTGCACCTACTTACTGTTAAGGAAATAATGTGCACCTACTTACTGTTAAGGAAATAATGTGCACCTACTTACTGTTAAAGGCCTGCAGTTTGACCCCGTCCAATTGTAAAGATTTATACTTTACTACCTGTTCCATGTGATTAGTGGCTTGTATCAACAATGTAGCAGTACATTCAGTATAATTTGGCGTATGTAGGTATTTTCTAATGGTTAATATGCACGATCACTCTGTGAGCTGAGAATTAGTCAAAATGAGGCCCTGACAATTTAAGTAAACGTATATTATTGATTGTAAAGAAAATTGATAGTTATGAGTATTCAAACTACATAATCCAGATCAGCTCAGGGACATAGATTACATGTTATGTAGGTGCCTCATCAGCCGTAGCGTAATCACCGAGACTGATAATTTGTATGCATGTATATAATATATGTGTATGGGCCGGAGGCCTTGAATTACGAATAAACTGTTAAACTGATCAGGATCTATGTTGTTTGTAAGGTCGGAGTTTCGTCACTTTCATATTCTATTCTGTCACTTTCATGTATCATCTGGTTTAAAAAGGCCGCCAGATTAAATGTGAAAATAATGCCTGTTTATACCTTGCCCAAATGTTGGATTTGAACTGGAGCGTACAACGGAGTCTTGTATTATTCTTGACTTGCACTGTCTCATTCCATTGACATATTGCTAAATTTGAGCGTATAGTGTAGTGAAGAACAGAGCAGAGAAGGTTCCGATACGTTTGTCATGGAAAACATTCAAGCTGTTGTTGAATGATTCCACGCTACTAGTGTCCATGTGGTAGATATAATGTTGCGCTTCCTTATAAACATAGCATTTTCTAACACATGACAGCAACAGTTCTACAGCAACAGGACTTGTAAGTATTTGACGGCTGGGGATATAGTTGGGATCTATTTTACACCGAGACTCGGGTGAACAGTCTGTGTGGTCATTTTGGTAATGTTTGACAATACATTCCATTTTTGTTCGAAGTATGGATTGGTCACCATTGCAATTACGCATAGCATATTGCATATGTGTTTTGACCGGCCCAACTTTGTCGGAAAGTTGAATGGACCAGGTTTTGCCCTCTCGGCATTTTGCACCACTTGATACCTGTTTCAGTTGCTTTTCAAGGGATACGGATGCATGCCATGTGTCATATTGATTTACTGTACGTTGCTGATTTTCTCTGATATATTTGCTAACACTTGTATTACGATCGTGACCATGGCGTCGAACATTAATTTGTTTTGTTTCAAGGTGGGCATATATTCTTTTTGTGCCCAGAAGCTCATGTCACTGTGCACATGGGTCGTCAGCACGGCTGACTATTTCGTGATGTATTACTTGTTTAGTATTATACCCAAGACAGGCAACGTCAGTGAACTTGGAGTTTCGCCGAGTACTGTGCCGTGCATCTGTTACCAAGTCTATTGAGTTATCAGGCCCGTTTAACTGAAGCTCTTCGGTTAGAGCAATATCACAGGATGACCGTCTTTCTTCGCTAATATGATCAGACGTGAATTTTAGATAAGCTTTAGTCGTTCGAGATCCAAACATTTGCAGTCCAATTGTAGAAATGAATCTATCCATCTGTGATGGTAGCATGCCACTTGTGATATTGTGGATAAGTGGAGTTGAATTGTTTATACCAGTTGTAAGTACTATAAAAATACAGAACTTCAATTTCAGCAATTTATAACCTCTGATATGTACGTGGGTCATAATAGATATAAGTGGTGCTCATGTATTAGATGTATACCATGCAGGGCCTCGCATGTGGCAAATACGATGTGCGTCGACCGTCAGATTTGTACCGCTATTCCTCGTGTGTTTAGTGCGTCGACCGTCAGATTTGTACCGCTATTCCTCGTGTGTTTAAGGTCAAATATAGGTCAACCTGCAGGCCTTACTGTTAAGGAAATAATGTGCGCCTACTTACTGTTAAGGAAATAACGTGCACCTACTTACTGTTAAGGAAATAACATGCACCTACTTACTGTTAAGGAAATAACGTGAGCAGCCTGTTAAGGAAATAACGTGATCCGCCTACTTACTGTTAAGGAAATAACATGCGAGCCTGTGAGAGCACCTTCACTAATCTGTACTGTGACACTGTTGGCAGCAAACTGAGGTGCGTTAGTCCCTAAGCTTAGTACCATCACTGTGAGAGTTTCTACATTGGTTCTGAGAATCAAAGAAATAGCAGAAATAATGGCACAGTAATAATCATAAAAACGGATGAATCATAAGTCAGAAGGGACTCCCCCCTTTATTGAGAGGGGGGGGGGGGCCACACTAAAAATAACAGGGCGATAACAGCTACTTGGGAGAGACAAAAGAAATTGGAAGCACTGCCTTCCATCAGCTTTGCAAGAGCTGGTTCCTGCTAGCAGCTGTAGAAATGCTGGTTCCTGCTAGCAGCTGTAGAAATGCTGGTTCCTGTTAGCAGCTGTAGAAATGCTGGTTCCCGCCATCATCTGTAGAAGTGCTGGTTGCCGCTAGTAGCTGTAGAAGTGCTGGATCCCACTAGCAGCTGTAGAAATGCTGGTTCCGACCATCAGCTGTAGAAGTGCTGGTTCCTGCTATCAGCTGTACAAGAGCTATTCCCTTTAGCAGCTATATAAGGGCTAGTTCCCCCTAGCAGCTTTTTACAGACGGATCTGTAGTGGTTAACACACTGGACTGGTAATCCACAGATCGCAGGTTCGATCCCCCGTCTGACCTTAATAAAAATTAACAGTCCTTCAGATGGGACTTTAAACCGAGGTCTTGTTTCGGTGCTTTACACTGTTTACGCAAAAGAACCAAAGGAGACTCTGGAATGGGTCTCTGTCTGCATCATTGCACTATCCTACAATAATCTAAAAAGACAAAGTACCTTTGTGCTTGTGCGGCACTGTCGGAAGCCTCGATAGACACGACGAACGTGAGCCCGCTACTGACGCTACCAAATAAGTAGATATCCCCATTACTTCGTAAATCGAGAATAGCTCTAACATTGGCCGACGACAACGATCCAGTTGTCACGCTAACATCCTTTATGCTGTATGTCACAATCCCATTTACACCAGTATCCAAATCTTGTGCTCTTATATCCTACAAGTAATAAACACAAGTCTGATAATAGATCAAACATTACGAGCAGACTGGTACCCAACATTGCTACAATTGACTGCAACAGGTACATTACGAGCAGACTGGTACCCAACATTGCTACAATTGACTGCAACAGGTACATTACGAGCAGACTGGTACCCAACATTGCTAAAATTGACTGCAACAGGTACATTACGAGCAGACTGGTACCCAACATTGCTACAATTGACTGCAACAGGTACATTACAAGCAGACTGGTACCCAACATTGCTACAATTGACTGCAACAGGTACATTACAAGCAGACTGGTACCCAACATTGCTACAATTGACTGCAACAGGTACATTACAAGCAGACTGGTACCCAACATTGCTACAATTGACTGCAACAGGTACATTACAAGCAGACTGGTACCCAACATTGCTACAATTGACTGCAACAGGTACATTACAAGCAGACTGGTACCCAACATTGCTACAATTGACTGCAACAGGTACATTACAAGCAGACTGGTACCCAACATTGCTACAATTGACTGCAACAGGTACATTACAAGCAGACTGGTACCCAACATTGCTACAATTGACTGCAACAGGTACATTACAAGCAGACTGGTACCCAACATTGCTACAATTGACTGCAACAGGTACATTACAAGCAGACTGGTACCCAACATTGCTACAATTGACTGCAACAGGTACATTATGAGCAGACTGGTACCAAACATTGCTAAAATTGACTGCAACAGGTACATTACAAGCAGACTGGTACCCAACATTGCTACAATTGACTGCAACAGGTACATTACAAGCAGACTGGTACCCAACATTGCTACAATTGACTGCAACAGGTACATTATGAGCAGACT
Organism: Archivesica marissinica; assembly: GCA_014843695.1. Classification (NCBI taxonomy): domain Eukaryota; kingdom Metazoa; phylum Mollusca; class Bivalvia; order Venerida; family Vesicomyidae; genus Archivesica; species Archivesica marissinica. The sequence goes on from CM026390.1 coordinate 24,506,498, forward strand.
GGTACCCAACATTGCTACAATTGACTGCAACAGGTACATTATGAGCAGACTGGTACCCAGCATTGCTAAAATTGACTGCAACAGGTAATGTCTAAGAACCTGGGTGCAATGATTGGATTTATCAGGTAATGGGGTAATTGTTTGCAAAGCAACTACACAAACAAATGCACACATAGCAAGTCGTGAAACAGCAAGTCGTGAAACAGCAAGTCGTGAAACAGCAAGTCGTGAAACAGCAAGTCGTGAAACAGCAAGTCGTGAAACAGCAAGTAGCAAGTCGTGAAACAGCAAGTCGTGAAACAGCAAGGTGTTCATCAATTAGCTGCCATGGTTGGTGCACATTTATATCAACTTGCATTCATGTTTCAATCAAAATTGAGCATTGAATTTGTGTAGGTCAATATATCAGTTATATTATATTTTATGTTATATTTCGGGTTTTACGCCTGCATCAGCACCATTTTGGGCTATATCGCCGGCGGGCAGTTTACCTAACAACACCTTTCCTGGGCAGGCTCCAGGGTTAACCAGTACTTGGGTGCACCAACCTCCGTAAGAAACTGCCAACTTTTTCATATAAATGACACACGGTCTGAGCGGGGCTCGAACCCGTGACCATCAGTGATGATAGGTTACAGTGGTATACAAGTCAGCGACCGTAACCACTCGACCACGGAGGCGGACTCTCAGCTCAAGATATCTCTTTAACAAATAATACACGACATAATACTACAAGTTCATTTTAGAATACAAAGCACATCGGATCACTGCACCGCACCATCAGCTGGTCAAATAAATCGTTATTAATAAGTCTTCATTTGTTATGTCGAATTCCGTCGGACCAATCAAAATACTTTGATATAACCGAAGTTTGACTTAATGAAATTCGATATAAACAGAGCCAGTTATATGTAAAATGATAGTGCTTGAAACGCGACTTTGATCCGAGTTCGAGATAACCGGAGAATTCGTCATAACAGACTTTGACATAGCAAATATAGACTGTATATACAAATTTATTTTAGCTCGATTGCGAAACAAATTCTTAAAACTTATATTAATCATTCTCGAGACCTCATTCCTGATGGAATCCATTGCCATGAGGGAGAGAGAAGAGGCAACGTGGAAATTAAATGCCTTGCTTAAGGGCACAATCATAACGGCTCCAGCGGGGTTCGAACTCCGGGCCTTTCGCACATAAAGTGAAAGCATAGACTGTAAATAATACATTAACTACACAGTATATAGTCCTGCTCTTCGCCTCAAATATGCAATTTTTATTGCAATAACTTACTGTAGAAAGAACTTGTGCAGGAACTGGAGGGCTGTAATTGCCTTCGATGATCTGTTTTGTGTACGCATTTCCAGTGAAGATAGGCTGGTTATCATTCACGTCCTCTACTACAACTTGCACAATTACATCAACAGACCTCGCCCCTACTGACAATTGCTCCGTAACACGCAACTTTAACGAAAACAAAAATCAAGATGAACAAAATGATGAACTATCTATGCAATTACACCTGAAACTATCCAAAAATAAATTATCAGATATTTATAGATTAATTGACAAATATTCATACCTGAATTTTGTGGACACAAACCAATAAATTAACAAATATTCTAACATGGTTCGTCAATATGTCAACATGAAAATTTATCGTGCTTAAATCTGCAATAAAACATTGTTTAGCAAGAGACGTCAAATGTTATTTAAGTTTATTTAACGTCGCTATATGTTGTCCATTTGAGCGACAGGCATATTACCTAACAACACCTTTCCTGGGCAGGCTCCAGTACTTGGGTGCACCAACCTCTGTAAGAAACTGCCAACTTTTTCATATAAAGAGACACTGTCTGAATGGGGCTCGAACCTGTGACCATCAGTGATGATAGGTTACAGTGGTATACAAGTCAGCTACCTTAACCACTCGACCACAGCACTAATTGTATATATATATATATATAAATATATACAACGCCAAATCCAACACAATGCAAAGTAATATTAGTATTACCGTGAAGTCATAGTTAGGCATTGCCTCTCTATCGAGAACTTCGGTACTATAAATTGTGGCCCTGTCATTGCCGGAACTGTCTATTGCAAATGGAACAGCACCTATGATCTCGTACACATAACCCTGACTATCCTCGCCAACCTGAAACATTTAATTCTCAGAATTATTTGCAGCAAACATCAAATTAACAAACAAAAAACCCACAAATTCATCATCGCCCGTTACAGTCAATCGTCTATGCTTCGGTCAAATGGCAATATGGTGACTCCAGATGTTTGGTGGAGGAAGACCCAAGGTGCAATTCCAAGCCATATTTTAGGAACGACGGGCACCTGGGTAGACCACCGACCTTTCACAAGCCAGCCAGATAGCTTCCAGACACAATAGAATTCGACACCCGCAGTGGGTTTTGAACCTACATTCATGAGGGGCAAGTGATTTGAAGTCAACGACCTTAACCAATCAGCCCCCTTTAGATGAATGAAAATAAACCAACAGTTTAATCAGGGCTCAAGCTAGACTAAATATTTTGGGAGAAGTCACTTCTCCCTCCAGATGACTTAGGGAGAAGTTGGGAGACTTTTCAATGGCTGCAAATAGTGAAACCGTATTTAGTCGAGGTTTGCAGGATATAGGAACTATTGTATGTAGAAAAGCTGCAGGGCATTCACTAGACTGAAAGTGAAAGAGTCAATGACCCTTGAGGTCATATCTCAAGAGTCGAACTGTATTTTTGAACAGTCAATATGCATGTTGGTACTTTCCGTACAGGTAACTTTTTCCCCGACCATATAATTACCTCTAGACCAAGGTGCGTCATTGATGCAGCCAGACCTAATTTTTTTATCAGAATTAGAGAAAACATTGACTAGTTTGCTGAGTTGGGCTTAGTACCTTACAACTAAGTGTCATGTTACTTTGTAACTTGCATAATTTATCCAAGTTGCAAAGGTCACGAAATGATCGTGAGTAGTTGAGTTCAACATCTGAGCCTTCTGGGTCCTGCACGCGAGTTCAACATCTGAACCTTCTGGGTTCTGCATGCAGATAAATCTTGACAAACCAATAGGAATGTTAATTATACAAAAAATGCTGATCTGCATTTAATTTGATTGTGCACGAAACGGATTGAGTACCGTTCGACGACATTGTAAAACCGTTAATCTGCATACATTTGTTATATAAAGTGGACATATTCATTTCAATATATATGAAAATTTTAATTAAAAAACATTTGTATCCATATGTAATATGTATAAATCATATCATTTGCAACTTAACGAAACTACTACTAGTAAACTGGTTTTTGCAAAACTACTACCAAACTGATTTTTTGCAAAACTACTACCAAACTGATTTTTTGCAAAACTACTACCAAACTGATTTTTTGTGAAACTACTACCAAATTGGTTTTTTGTGAAACTACTACCAAATTGACTTTTTGTGAAACTACTACCAAATTGACTTTTTGTGAAACTACTACCAAATTGACTTTTTGTGAAACTACTACCAAACTGACTTTACAAAAATACTACCAAATTGACTTTTTGTGAAACTACTACCAAACTGACTTTAAGAAACTACTACCAAACTGGTTTTTGTCAAACTACTACCAAACTGGTTTTTGTCAAACTACTACCAAACTGATTTTTGTCAAACTACTACCAAACTGATTTTTGTCAAACTACTACCAAACTGACTTTGCGAAACTACTACCAAACTGGTTTTTGTCAAACTACTACCAAACTGGTTTTTGTCAAACTACTACCAAACTGACTTTGTGAAATAACATATCACATGGGATTGACCAATAACAATTCACATGGGATCCACCAATAACAATTCACATGGGATCCACCAATAACATATCACATGGGATCCACCAATAACATATCACATGGGATCCACCAATAACATATCACATGGGATCCACCAATAACATATCACATGGGATCCACCAATAACATATCACATGGGATCCACCAATAACATATCACATGGGATCTACCAATAACAATTCACATGGGATCCACCAATAACATATCACATGGGATCCACCAATAACATATCACATGGGATCCACCAACAACATATCACATGGGATCCACCAATAACATATCACATGGGATTGACCAATAACATATCACATGGGATCCACCAATAACATATCACATGGGATCCACCAATAACATATAATTTACAGCATGAATCAAACAGAAATTCCATGCTCATATATCACTTACAATATCGTTATCCGTAACGACTATCTCCAGTGCTCTACCATTGGTACCAATGGCAGACTGTCGCAAGTTGGTACTGACTGCAACATTCTCCTGTATGTATCCTATGTTGCTATTGAGAGTGACTATAGGATTATTCTGGTTGCTTGGTTGTACTGTGAACTCAATTCTTGCTATACGGTAATGCTCAGGTCTATCAACTTGCTTTGCCTATAATACAAACAGATTTATTAGCAATGCCTACAATATAATAGGATTAGGATTACTAGGTTCCCCTCCTCCCTCATCTTCCCTCTCCCTCATCTCTCCCTCATCTCCCCCTCATCCTCCTCCCCTCCTCCTCCCCCTCCTCCTCCCCCTCATCCTCCCCTCCCCCTCATCATCAGCAGCAGACGCATCTTCAGTTCAGTCTTAGATGAGCGTCATAATCGAGTTCGAACCTCGGCAACACCAGGATGGTGGGTGGTGCCCTTAGGCAAGACATCAAAATCCACTACCTCATGGCGCTGTATTCCAATAGAAAAGCAATTACTCAAATTTTGTAAGAACTTATTTCGCGATCTAGCATAAATTTGCATAAACCGGTAAACAATTACTTCAATCATTTACAGACATGCATCCATCTCTGTGGCCTAACAGAGTGGAAGGTCAAGTTTTAGAACCTCGTAAATGGCGCATTATGATATGGCCAGTTGGGGAGCCGCCAGCTAGTTAAATAATGGTAACCAATTTCCTGATGCCTGGCTTGCAAGGACAGGATTCAGGGAGTTCATAAATGGTGCCTCGTAACTCAGAAATGACTGGTGCTTTAAATAGGTGTGACACTATAATAAACAATTTACTTTAAATTTCTTTGTTTGTTTTGGCACCAAACAGTTTATTTTACAACGATTGCGAAGCAAGTTTTAACAACTTATATAAATCATTCTCAATGAAATAAGCATAAATATGGTCATTCGTGTGGAAGGAAACCAGAGTACCCTGAGAAAACCCACCTGTCCAATCTGGCGACCATCGTACCATCTCGCATACTTCCCGGTCCGAGGAGCTTTCTTACTTGAAAGAATTTGACACACACAGTGGAATTCAAACCTACAGCGGAGAGGGTCAAGTGATTTGAAGTTAACGACCGTAATCACTCGGCCACACACTTTCCTTTACTCTTTTTGTAACAGTGACTGAAATACCTTAATATATAAAGTTAGGTCCGTGGTTTCACTTCTGGAAACGGCTGAATTCTGAGTCAGAAGTGCAGAGTAAATATCTCTATCTGGAAGTGTCGGATCAGGTGCTGGACCAGTTGTTTGTATTGAGAACCGGCTGGTGTAACCCTTCGGTAAACCTGAATTAATAAGTTGAAATAGTGCATCATACGACACAGCCTGCTATCATATAAAAGACATTGACCATAACCCATTCAACACCAAGTAACTGACATGGACTGGTGCATCATATTAATCCATCAATAAATTAATAAGAAAATTACATTTGGACCAGTTCATTTATCAAAATGGGTAATTTTGTCTAAAGAATAGTAAAATTACTGGCAAAAGGTGCAGATTCTGATGAGATGACTCATCAAGAGCCAGCTCATCTGGATCTACACATTTTGTAAGCCTATTTATAGGTCTGAATGGTGTTGAAAGGGTTAATTGAAAAAGTATAATCTTGAACGCCCTTTGAAATATTCTCCGCAGTTTACTTAGAATGTGCTGTAGACTGATATTCTATGGAGTTTACTTAGAATGTGCTGTACACTGTGATATGCTACGGAGGTTACTTAGAATGTGCTGTACACTGTGATCTGCTATGGAGGTTACTTAGAATGTGCTGTACACCATGATATGCTACGGAGGTTACTTAGAATGTGCTGTACACCGTGATATGCTATGGAGGTTACGATGAGCTGTACACCGTGATATGCTACGGAGGTTACTTAGAATGAGCTGTACACCATGATATGCTACGGAGGTTACTTAGAATGTGCTGTACACCATGATATGCTACGGAGGTTACTTAGAATGTGCTGTACACTGTGATATTCTACGGATGTTATTTAGAATGTGCTGTACACCGTGATATGCTACGGAGGTTACTTAGAATGAGCTGTACACCGTGATATGCTATGGAGGTTACTTAGAATGTGCTGTACACCGTGATATGCTACGGAGGTTACTTAGAATGTGCTGTACACCGTGATATGCTACGGAGTTTACTTAGAATGTGCTGTACACTGTGATATGCTATGGAGGTTACTTAGAATGTGCTGTACACTGTGATATTCTACGGAGTTTACTTAGAACGAAAAGTTTTTGATTTGGTTCAGCTGAGTGTAAATCTGAGAATCGACCAATAAAATTTCTTGAGCTCGAGATCTGATAAAACATTTTATAACCTCAGGCCATGGTAACCAAGACATCCTCAGGCCATGGTAACCAAGACATCCTCAGGCCATGGTAACCAAGACATCCTCAGGCCATGGTAACCAAGACATCCTCAGGCCATGGTAACCAAGACATCCTCAGGCCATGGTAACCAAGACATCCTCAGGCCATTCAGACAATTAATGTTGAGAAAGTTCACTATACATATAAAACACTTACTATCTACAATTTCAAACTGGATTGCTGCGTTCAGTTTATCCAAATCAAATGCGCGCAGATTGCCGGAGATGGTCTCAACTCCAGTCACAATCGGTATCACTTCAAGAACATTAAAATCCTGGAAACATACAAAACAATTAGCAAAACCCCTCAAAACTGGAACCTCTCTAAACTGGAATTGTCTCCAAACAATGCAAATGTGTTGGTCCTCTGTAAACCAGAACCCCTCATTTCCAAATATCAAACATATTCTTAGAACAATATGTACATTTTCAACTGTAAATTATACATGTAAAAGTATGAAAAGTGTCTAATATGAAACTGAGTATTCTCTTAAACAAAACACTTTCAGCTATTTTATTTTTAAGAACAGAACAGAACAACATTTTGTTATCAGACTTGTACATAGTACATAATCATATAATACATAATATATAATTTATTTACATCACGTGACTTGTTAGTTACATATTCAAGTGTGTTCATTGTATTAGTAACAGAGGATGAACATTATATTTAAGAAGAATATCGTATAATATCAAGTACATTTAAGTATGCTTAAAATTAATCTGTTCTTTGTTAGCTACCAAACAATAAACAGGTCTCGTCCTTCTTGGGATTGCAGAATTGAACAGTTAATTTAGGAGAAATCTACCCCACTATGAAAACCCCTCTAAACAGGAAACCCCTGCAAACCGAACTTTACCTCTGGTCCGGTGACAATTCCGATTATAAGGGTTTCATTTTAGGTACGATTTAATTCAGATACAAAAAGGCGAGATAAAAATATAATGGCATGAAATTGTATGTTTTACATTTTTGATGGTTGCCATGGTAACAGTGCACGACCATTCATACTATGGATTATATACAATATCGTTCCACGCATTCAATCACACTAGGCAGGTTTAATGAACAAAATCGTTCTTTAACCCATTCAACACCAAGTAACTCACATGGACTGGTCCATGATATTCATAAACCAATAAATGAATCAGAAAATCACATTTGGACAAGTTCATTTATCAAAATGGGTAATTATGTCTAAAAATAGTCATATCACTGGCAAAAAGTGCAGATCCTGATGAGACGGCTCGTCACGAGCCGGCTCATCTGGATCTACAATTTTTGTAAGCCTATTTAGAGGTCTGTGGTGTTGAAAGGGTTAAAGAAATATGGGCTATGACTCGCTCGTTTTGGTGGATTTTGAGAACATTGATGGATGTTGCTATGGTAACCAAGTATAACTTTTCATAATTAAGCAGCCATTTAATGTATGTATATTTGTACATACTATACATGTGCATAGAAAATATTATATTGCATAATACACAACATATTTTGTTACTTTGTGGATTTAAATAAAAACAAGAGTTCTCACCCTTGTATTTTAGGTTGGTAGTGTATTGATAGCATATTTGTCATCATTTTTAGGAAGCATCGGTAAACCGGTATTAGTAAATAACCATAGCAACAGAAATGTGTAATATTACCCCCAAAAAGTAGGGCATGACATTTCTTTCAAATCGACTCTTTTAAAATAAGTAAATAATTTTATTTTGTTTTTACGCATTTGTTATCTGCTCATTTCGCCTACAGCGTGCTAAAGGTTAAAAATCTATATACACTCCAAACGCTAAATTACCACGAAGTACACCAGCTGTTGCCGAGACCGTCTGGATATGAGCGGGTCCTCTCATTATTAGAAAAGATATTATTGAAACAAGTCAGGTGGTGCTGAACTTTTGTTGGAGTGTATATTTCGCGTCATATATACCTACTGCATGTTTGTAATGCTGTTGATGTAGTTTGCCATTGACGCTCATATAGATTGTATTTGTTTGGATAGCTTACATCATGTGGCAACTCTCCAGCTATTGTTGGTGGCAGTAGACTCGGGTTTTATGCACAAACAGGTACCCGGGTAGAACTACCTACCTTCAACTAACAGCCGGACACCTTCACCAAATGAATGAATTTTGTCAAAACACCAAGAGGCCAGGCCGCTAATACAAGGTGTAATAATTATCGAGTGGTTTCATTGAGGGGAGTTCGAACTGGTCATCGCCACTAGGTGACCGCTCTTTCCAGGTGACCTCTAGCACAGGTTTGAATGTATGCATGTGTTTTTACGCCTGACAATCTCATCAAAATGAGAGAATGAATGTGGAATAAATTCTAGTAATGAGGGAGCTCGCTTGTTTTTCTATTACCTCCCTTGGTAGATAAAGTCTGATTTATCCCTAAATGTATAGTGGTCCATTCAGTTGTTCCCTAACCAGATGCTGCGTTATGATAAATGTGATTTTATCCAAATCGTGTTAATTGATAAAAAAAAATGTTACAGATTTTTTACCCATTGGATATACATGTACTGTAGGATATCTATCGAGATATAGCAACATAATAATTATAAGATGAGTAATTGGAAGAAAATTGATAGCATGTTGTGCAAAGGAAACAACGATATAAACAGAGGAAACAACTTTAAGAGAACCTACATACTTTTAGAGAGTATTCAGGGGGCAGTAACTGGACCTACATACTTTTAGAGAGTATTCAGGGGCAGTAACTGGACCTATATACTTTTAGAGAGTATTCAGGGGCAGTAACTGGACCTATATACTTTGAGAGTATTCAGGGGCAGTAACTGGACCTATATACTTTTAGAGAGTATTCAGGGGGCAGTAACTGGACCAATTTACTTTCAGAGAGTATTCAGGGGCAGTAACTGAACCTATATACTTTTAGAGAGTATTCAGGGGGCAGTAACTGACCAATGTCTCTCATTAGTTTAAAATTGCATAAATATCAAAAGTAAAGGCTGTACCCTAGATCCGGATACTAAATCAGCTCTATAATGAACGCCATCACAGGAATTGACCAGAGTTGATGTGTCACGGCATCCTTGATGGTAAAATGATGGCACAAGGTCGTCGCTGTCTTGAATATTAATTGCTAAGGTAGTTGTGGATGTAAGCCGATCAGCTACATTAACGGAATTATCCTATAACAATCAAAGACAAACAATGTAAGCAAGTAAAAGCATTTTATGTTCCTGTCTGTATATCTCATATACAGTTTATACAAATTTATCTTAGCTCAATTTTGATTCTTTAGATTGATCACCTCAAGACCTTATTCCAGAGGGAAAAGGACGACATGTGGAAAAGTGTTGGAAGCAAGTTTTAACAACTTATATTAATCACTCTTGTTGGCGCGGATGAAAGCGTAAATGTGGTCACTCGTGTGGGAGGAAACTGAGTACCCGGAGAAAACCAACTTGTCCAATCTGGCGACCATCATACCATCTCACATACTTCCCGGTCCGAGGATCGAATCCGGGTTGCATTGATAAGAAACAAGCACGCTAACCACTGCGCAAATCGGACAGCCTTTTTTGCCGTAGAACTATGGTTCTGCATTGATCAGACATAGAACAGTTCGGTTACGAGACCAACGCAATCAATTACACCAGGGAGGCTACACCAGATATTGGAATATGCCATTGTCCACAAAGTGTTTTCCTTTGGATTTGCCTTTTTTTAATGACTCGATGGAATTTGTCATTTATTGGACATATGGGGATGATGATGATGTATGGGGGTGGATGATGTATGGGGGTGGATGATGATGTATGGGGGTGGATGATGTATGGGGGTGGATGATGATGTATGGGGGTGGATGATGCATGGGGGTGGATGATGATGTATGGGGGTGGATGATGTATGGGGGTGGATGATGATGTATGGGGGTGGATGATGATGTATGGGGGTGGATGATGATGTATGG